>VDFB02379711.1:127371718-127484497 GCA_007258455.2 Sequoia sempervirens
GTAACTTATTGACTAAAAATAGATAATTAAATAATTATGAAATTACTAAATATTTAAAAGAATGATATATTATTAACTAATTTATCTAGATATATAAAATATGTTTATTGAAAGGAAATATAATATTGATGATAATATTAACTATATATGTTTGAAGTGTTCTTATTAAATTATTTGCTGAGGATAGATTACATTTTCAAATGGATACATTTAAGATTAAAAAAAAAGAATTATTTTTTATTCATGAAGAGTTATTTTGTTTATTACATATATTAAAATTTAGTTTTTTTTTTTAATTTTAACATGGAATTATTTTATTTGACACATATTTCAAACCTTTGGTGTCTTTACTTTATGTTATTATAGAGGTCGTTTAACTTTATAAATTTTAAAAATTATTTCTCTTGAACATGATTTCCTAGAGAATTTGGGATGTTATGATATTTTATAAAAATGAAGGTAAACTATTATTGTGACAATTTTTTAGGAAGAGATCTTATTCCACTTTTAGCTTTATCAATTCATCTCATTAAATAAATGTTAGCTTTATTAATATAATGTTCTCATAATTTAATAGGAATTTATAATTTAATTTTTAAAAAATAGTAATATTTAACATTTATTAAATATATAAAAAATAGTGGAAACATATAGGAGAGATCCGAGCTTGAAACACCCCTAATTAGAAATTTTCAAATTTTGTTTCATAGAGGCACCATGGTGAGGGTTTCCAAATGGTAGGGTCTAGTAGATGACTACATACTAGTTAAAAATTATCAACAACTAAGATAGTTCAAGGGTCAGGGTTATGTAAGCCCTTCTCCAAGGACATGGAATAGTGGGAAGGGTTTTGCGGGCTAGAAAAATCCTGTATTCTATCACCAACAACCAAGTCAGTTTAAAATTCACAGGGCCACAAGAACTCTCTCAAATATATTGCATGGTGGGAGGGGTCTTGCAACTTTTACTGATAATATCTACATCCCCAAACCAAGCCCATCTGATGCCCCCTTTAATCCTCGTTAGCCAAGAAAACAACAATTTCAAAAACCTACTTGGAAACTTGTTAGGTGAAATAATAAAAAATAAAGTCCCACATTTCAAAAAAGTGGCACGAACCTAAGGCCTCAACTACAATAAAAGGAAGTGAACATGCTATGTAAGCAACATGCGATTGCTCAAGAAAGTAACAAAAGTCTAGAAAGTGTCATCTAGTTGACTTTCTCAAAAGAGCATCTCAACTTCCAAATCAAGGAGCTTCATGAAAGAGATATTATTGGTAAGTTTTTGAATCTTAACCCTACCAAAAATTCTTTGACTAAATGGGTTCATGACCATTGTGTGGAAGCCAATGGATTTCATTACATAGATAAGGCCAAGGGAATTTTTATTGCTATTCTTTTCTCAAAGAAAGAAAGCGATGTTATATTCAAAGTGAAGATGTGGTTCTTTCAAGGTGTAGGACTATATTCAGCCCTAGATCCCTAAATTTAACCCTTCATCTATAGTTATAAATTTTGTGTCATTTTGGGTACAACTGCAAGCCCTACCACTTGAATATAGAGATCTACAAATAATAGAAATCTTGGGCAATCAAATGGACATCTTCATTAAGCTTGATCAGACTTTCTTTGACAACACCAAAGCTCTTGTCAGGCTCTATTTTTTGATAAATACCACTAGATCTCTCGCCATGGGATTTTCAAATTCATTCTAGAAACGAGATTTGGGGATCAGAAAATTTTCTTGAAGGGCTTGAAATTGCATGTCATTCCTACCGCCTAAAGAATCATCGTAGCACAAAATGTTTGTATCATGTTACACAACCTCTAGACACCTCTAAGGATCAAGAAAGAATACTATTTGATAAAAAAATCCTTTCCAAGGATGATTTTATCTTGTTTCTAAAGATTTTTTTATTGGCTAAAGAGGCTACATCAAATAGTATCAAGTCTTTATAGGAATTTATCCAAAAAATATAATGGGAGGTAAGGACATTTCAGTTGTCCAATTGGAAAAAAAAGCCTTTCTCCTTTAAAGGTACCAACTTGCAACATGGAGAATGAAGCACTGGAAAATGTTAGGAAGAATACACAATCTAATAGTATGATTCCAAACTCAATGGTAGACGAAACAACATAGGATGTTTCTTTAGTAATCCTAGATACAATGGAAAAATATTTAGTTAAGTAAGATGATGAAGGAGTGTTATCCCATAGTACTACTGCTAAGGATTTGGAACTAAATACTCCTCATAATACGAAACATATGGCTCAGAAGGACACGAAAAATAATTTTTCTATAGAAAATCACAAATGAGACATTATAAAATACATTGCTCTCAGATCTCAAGTTCCTTCCTCAAGGACACTATCAGAAATGGTAAAATAAATCTTAGTGGAAGTAGGAGGTAAATCACTGATGAAATTAATGAGGAAATTGATTGATTTTGATTATTCTTGGTCACTTTGAATATCATAGAATCAATTTGATGTGACTATCATGTCTCCTAAAATAAATAAAAAGAAATGGAAAAAGTACAAGTCAAGGAAAATATAAGAAGAGATCACAACGGGTTTGTATACTACCTTGTATAAAAATTTGAATGTAAGAATGTTGAGTAGGGGCTGTTTTTCTCATCAAGATCAATGGAGGTCCTTTCGTGGAATTTTAGGGGCTTAAATGCTTATAACAAGAGATTCTTGATTAGGCACTAGATCGATTCAAGCAATGCTGATATATTTTTACTAAAGGAAACTAAATTTTTAGATGAACAAAACAAAGAAATCCTAAATAAATGGACCAAATGGGAAGTGCTAAATTATATACTTGTATTAGGGCCATCAGGGGGACTGGTAATCTCATGCAATTTTTGCAAGGTCAAGGATAATTTTATTGCAACCTAACAATGGTGGATGCTCTTTAAGATTGAATGTTATCAACACATGTTTTGGATATTCAACATATATGGCCCTACAACAACTGTTGGAAAAAAACATGTATGGAACTATTTAAAAAAACCCTAAATTGGTTAAAGGAGGAATTTATTTTCTTAGGAGGGGACTTTAATGATATTGCTTCCTTTAAAGAGAAAAATGGAAGTATCATCCCCCCTCCAAAAGCAATGGAGGACTTCTCCAATTTCATTCTAGATGATGTATGGTTTGATTGTTTACCAATGGTAAATTCACATGGAAAAACCAAAGGAACTTTTTTTATCTCATAGTAGAAAGGTTAGATAGATTCCTCCTCTCCATAATATGGACCAATACTAATTTTAAATATGCTTCTTCCATTCTCACATTTTTTAGATTAGACCATTATCTGATCTAGCTAGATATAGTTTTGAAATTTTTTGTACCAAGTAAATTTAAATCATCCTTTAAATTTGAGCACATGTGGTTCAAGGATGAAATTTTTTTGGTTTGTCTCAAACAATGGTGGGAGAATGCACCATTTGTAGAAGGATCCAAAAAATTTCAAATAGTTAAAAATAACCAATTTATAAAAGGAAAATCAAATAATGGAATCATCTTCACTTCAAAAATATTTTTGATAAAAAAAATATCCTTTAGTATGAACAATGAATATTTCCACCACCATAATCAGCTTCAAAAATAACTAGAAGTTCTTACAAGAGAAGAAATCTATTGGAAACAAAAATTGAGAGAAACTTGGTTAAACAAGGGAGATACGAACACAAAGTTCTTTCATACCTCAATCAGAGTTAGACACAATGTAAACACAATATTTTCTCTAAAATATATCTCTAATGAGATATTAAAAGATAAGATACATATTCAAAATGAGGCCATTCTATTCTTTTCCAACCTCCTCACTAAACTAGTCAATTAAGATCTTGATTTGGTTGAAAAATAATATGAATTTCTAAACTTCATTCCATGGATACTTATTCCAAGTGAAAAAATTTTCCTCTTAGCTCCATTAACCTTAGATGAAGTTAAAATTAGAAGATATGAATTTCTAATGAGCTATTAAAAGATAATCTACAAATTCAAAATGAGGCCATTCTATTCTTTTCCAACCTCCTCACTAAACTAGTGAATTAAGATCCTGATTTGGTTGGAAAATAATATGAATTTCTAAACTTCATTCCATGGATACTTATTCCAGATGAAAACAAGTTCCTCTTGGCTCCATTAACCTTATATGAAGTTAAAATTATAGTCTTTGCACTTTCTTTAGATTAATCTCTAGGTCCAGATGGTTTCTCAACATTATTTTATTAGGAATGTTGGGATTTTGTGGGGAAAGATATTTGGTTGGAATTTGAAGAATCTAATAGAAATAGAACAATGCTAAAAGAGCTCAACAACACTCATATTTACCTTATCCCAAAATACATCTCCTTCCTCATTTGTAGACTTTAGGACTATATACCTTTGTAACACCATTTATATTTTTTTTTCAAAATCTATTACTTTAAGGCTTGCCAAACTCATTCTAGGTATAATTTTGGAGTTTAAAGGAGGTTTTGTTCCATGAAAAGGGATAGTTGAATGGGAAATAATAGCCCATGAAATCTTGCATTCAATTCATCAAGAAAAAATTTAAGCTATGATCATAAAATTAGATATTATGAAGGATTATGATAAAGTAAATTGGGATTTTTATTAAAGGTTTTGGAAAGGCTATGTTTTACTACAAAATGGTGCAAATGGTTTTTTTCTTACCTTAAATTAGGTAAATTTTTAGTCCTCATAAATTGATATCTAGTGAGTTTCTTTTTGGCACTTCAAGGAGTAATAAAAGAGTTTCCTCTCTCTCATTTCCTCTTCATTATGATGCCAGAAGCACTAAGCCAAAAAAAATTAGCTTTCCATGCATCAAGTAAGTGACATAGTATCAAAATACCAAGCTTAGACATTTCTTGTACACATTCATTATTTTTAGATGATACTTTACTATTTTCTCATCCATTGATGTGGGAAGCCAAAAACATTAAGTATGTGTTGGACAACTACTATATAATTTAAAAAAAAATGATCAACCTGGGACAATCAAAAAATATTTTTTCAGAATACCAACACTCTGGTAATTGGTCGAATCCTCTTGTTCTTAGAGTTAAGACTAAACAATTTGCACTACAATTATTTGGGAATTCCTCTCTTTGTAGGAGATTAAATAACCTCCTTTTGGAGTAATATTTTATGGCTAAATTCAAAGTAGAGTAGAATCCTAGAGGGGAAAATGGTTTTCCTTGGTAGGGATATTTACTATGATCAAAACAGTCTTACCTATAATTACTTCATATCAATTCTTAATATACCAAGAGGGGTTCATGCGAACATTGTCAAAGTGACTAGAAAATTTCTATGGAGCGTCAATTTAGACAATTCCAAGAAAATACCTTTAGTATCATGGGAAAAATAATGCAAAGATATAATTTTTGGAGGAGTTGGCATAAAAAATCTAGAACTAAGAAATCTTGCTTTAGGTGCAAATCTAACCTTGAAGCTCTATGCAAATCCTTAATCAAAATGGAGTTGAATAAAGAGAGATAAATATTCAGATTTGGTAGCCTCAAAAAGAATCTTCACCCTAGTAAACCCATTGGAAGGATAAAAAATGTGGAATTTCATTGTCACATGCTGATAGGTACTCTTCCCTTTCTTATCATGGACTGTCAATGATGGAGAAAGGGTAAATTTTTGGGAATACTCGTGGAATGGGAATTCTCCACTATCTTCAATTGATGGTCTATGGGAGGCCTAGGAGTGCCTAGAAGTAGTTTGGGGCTCAAAGTTCAAGCATTACATATTGTAGTAAAAGATAATTAAAATTTTAGGTCCAATGTTTCATGGAAAAAATTACACAATCTCCCATTTACCCAACACCAAAAACAAAAGTTGTAATAAATATTGGATACAAGAATTTCTCTACTTTCTAATTCTAAGGAAAAAAATATTTCAGCCAATCTAAGTTAGGACAATATAATGCCAAAAAGGGGTATAAATCTTTGACCTTCAAGGAAAGAATTCAATTAGGTAAATAGCCATATAATCCTTGTTAGCACTCCTTGATTCCTCCCTAAATTATGCATGTTTTCCTAGTTAGCTCTTCATAACTGGGTTCTCACAAGCTTTAGACTTTCTAGATTAGGCCTAGCTTATTCATTCAATTGTATTCTATGCAGTTCTTGTTAGGAAATAGTGGACCATCTTTTTATCTATTGTTTTCTTTATCAAACACATGGAACTAGATCCAAAATAAACTTCATTAGCTCTCCTGGTTTCCAATAACCATTTTGGAGTTATTTTGGAGTTGTTTGTTGCTAAATAAATGTTCTCTATTTAAAGCATTATGGGTTGTGATCTTCGATTTATTAATTTAGAATATATGGATCGAGCATAACATAAATATTTCTACAAAAAACTTATATTTGAAAAATTTCATCAATGAACTAGAAAGGAATATATCTGAAGTAGTGATGGTAGATGTTGTAAAAAAATCAAATCCACATAACTCATTCTCAAGCTGGGATAATGAAATGATAAAGATTTGGCCTATCCCCAAGGTTCCAAATAAAGAAGCATATTCTAATGTCGAAAAATTTGACAAAAGAAAAATCAAATGGTGCACCCCACCTCTAAATATTGTGAAACTAAAATTTGATGGTACATCTAAAGCAAACCCCGACATTTCAAGATTAGGTTGTGTAATCTATAGTGAAAAAGCAGAACTATTAAAAGGTTTGTCTTTGAAGCCTCTTATGTGTGCTAGTGATTTTTTAGAGGCCCATGGCTTACTAGTAGGTATAACTTTGGCACACAAAATGCAGCTCAAAAAAATTCACATCGAAGGAGATTCTTTAAACATTATTAATGCATGCAAAAATAGACAAGAAAACAATTGGACAATATCTTACATCCTGAGATTAATTTGGGAATTGCACGAGGGTTTTGATTTATTAACAATTAAACATTTCTATATTAAAGCTAAATCTACAGAAGATTCCTTAGCAAATTATTCTTGTAAAATGGAGACCAAAACCCTCCAAATTCATTCATCCAATTTTTTCACCATTGAGGATTTTGCAGAAATCATCTAGAAAGAAGGCCAAGGGAACAAAGTCTCTAGGGTCTCAAGATAATCAATTAGTTAAAGACAAGTCAATTTTTCTTTCCATGTCATAGGTGTGGAATTGTAGTTGATTGAATCTCAAATTATTAGTGTAGAAGCTCACACTAGCAACATGAAATTCCATGTGCTCCATGCAAAAATCCTCCATGGGAGGTTCTAAAGCTTAACCCTAAGTCTCGAATATGATAGAGTCACGTGGAAAGATATTTTGTTTGGTTCCCAAGTCAATTATGTTGATGTTACAAAACTTTCTTGCTATAGCCACTATCATTGCTTTGCATTCCATCAAGGGTGGGATCGAAATTCTTTTTTCTTAAACCCGTTGTCCAAACTGCCATGTGTCACATGCACACAACTTCAAGAATATATTGAATATAAAGATTGTAGAAATGTGGGACCTATTGGTTCATTTTATTGAAATTGGCTATTTAGGTCTTGGAATAGTATTGTATCTAAGCTTATGTTTCATATATTATTTTCCTTGTGATCCACATTGCATTCTTCTAAAAGAGGATCCAGACCTAATCTTAAGCTTGGTTTCCAAAGGTTGGGCTTAACCATCACACACTGAGCCCTTACCACCTTAGGTGGCTAATGTGGGGCCCTCTTAACTTTTCATTTCTAAAATGCTTTATGTTGTGCTCCTTTTGACTCTTCATCATTATAGTCATTGTTGTGGTTAAGTTTGAATTCACTTTTGAATCTCTCCTACCCAATCCATTAAAAGTAGCAACAAGCAACTAAGTACTTATTCCCACCCAGGAAATTGAACAATAGTAAGGTGGAGCTAGTGGCATGCAAGCCATGTATTGGTAAAGACCACACTATATTGGAGGCGATGCAGAATTCAACTTCTAGTTGCTCTTTCTTATTTTTCTGTATGGTGTGGGCATAGAAATGGTCATCATTAACAACTTGGGGAAAATTGGGCTAGCCATGGGCTACATGAATGTTTCTATGTTTGTGTCACTCATTGGTATTTAGGGATTCTTTGGAAGGATTACCTCAAGTTCCATCTTCAAAATTTTTATAAGGTCTCCTTTAAAAAAATTAGCTTCAAAATTCTATTCATTTGACATTCTAGATAGGTTGCTAATGCTCTGTTTTGCATTTCAGGAAGGTGGGCTAACTCATCTAAATAGAAACTAACTTCTAACTTATACACAATCCTTTAACTACCTTCTCCCAAATACAAAATTTTCTCTGCCTGTCAATATTTTAGAAATCACCTAGAATTTCTAGGTTGAATGTATATTGATCTTCAAGTTTTCTTCTCAAACTAATTGTAGACCAATTGCTTTCAATACACTGCCTAACTGGGAAAGATTTATTCCACACTTTACACTCACTCTCCCACACAAAAATTGTAGATATATATATATGTTAATATTTATGCATCTAAATTTTTATGTATTTTCATTCTCAAGCAAACAAAAATCCCAATGCAACAAGAGATTCTATCACAATCACTAATCAACTTGCAAGAATGAGAGTTCACCTTCTACTCACTGCATTTGAAAACTTGATGTTAAGCTTTTCACTGATCAACCACACACATAACTCACACACTTTTAGAATAGAATCAAAGTCATGTCTTCTCTTTCACTTATCTTCCTTCTTTTCTTATGTACAATTTTCATTGCTAGCACATTCTATATTTATACTATCTCCAACCTTGAAAAGATACAAATTCAGCCATCCAACTTCAAATTCAAATTAGGTGGGTGCTAAACATCCTAGGGTGGAATTGGAATGAGGGAAACCCAAACACATGCTTCACCGAGACCCATAATAGATCCAACACACTTTATCAACTTTGAAGATAATGCTTGACACATGGTTGGCCAAACCAGTGTAAAAGACATAGATCAATTAAGCTCGATACTTCCAAATGTCGAAACCATCTTCAATAAGACCAGGCCAACACAACTCTAAAACCACATTCCATAAGACTTCATCAAAGAGAAATTTGTACCAGCAACAATTCTCTCAGACCTCAACCAAAACATAGAAAAACATAGTTCACAAGTACTGGATCAACATCCTCAACAATTGAATACCTACAACCTTTTTTTTTTAATATATATTTTTCATTATCCTCAACATATAAAATCAACAACAACTACTAGATAACCAGCTTACTAGTTGACATCAATGAAAACACTTTCATTCCTCTTCCATTCTTGCAACAATCTCCCCCTTTGTCATTGATGGCAATATATGATGTGAAAAACCATCAAAGACACCATACCAATTTTGAAAATACTTCTCAAGATTTTCCCTTTTGCTTCTCCCCCTTAGAATATCATCTTCCTCATTACCTTCCTCCTCTTATTAGCTTTCCTTCCTTTTCACATGCTCTCTCTCTTTTCTTTTTCGCATGCTCTCTATCTTTTCCTTTTTGCATGCTCTCTCTCCCCCATTGACATCAATGGAAAAGGAAAAAGATACGTTCATTGGAACTTCCTTGGACATTAAAATAGAATAATCATAATGAAAACACTTTGTAGTCAATTATTTTGGAAAACTAAGTTCTTTCTAGTACTTCTAGGGTTTTCCACCTAAAAGGAGATAGAAATGGGCCAAAATGGGAAAATTTCTACACTCAAAGTTAATGTGTATGATATGTATTATGTCTAATTAAGATATAATAATCACTAAATTGAAAATGAAATGATCTAATGATGTAAAACCAAAGAAATGTAGCTTGTTTGAAAACATAATGTGATATGTAGATATGCCTAAAAATTCAAGTAAATGATGAAATAATAGAATAAGGTGAAAGGAGTGCACCTGGAATCTGAGAATTGATGTTGGAAGATTCTGAAATCCTAAAAATTTGACTGAAATTTGGGACACTTATGTCAGGTTGGGAAACTTACTCCTAGCTTCAGGAAACTCTACCAGAATGGGAATATGCCAAATGGGTATCTAGAAATGTCAAAATCACATTTTAGGCCCAGAAGCAGGACTAATCCACCAGTAGTGGTGAATTATTCCTCTTGAAAATCTCAAGAATTTTAGGAATGAATTTGGTAGCCTCAGGTATGCACTTGCTTTCTTAATAGGTGTTCACACTTGATTCTGAAGAAAATGGGGTAGAAAGTCTTTCCAAGCTTAAATTAGGGTTGTGATTACTTGATTGACATTGAAGAATTCTTGGCCACTTTTCAACACCTATTTGCTTGACAAATTTGCATACAAAAGTCTACAAACACACATGTAAAGGGGGGAAAGTTGTTAAGGGTTAGAGTATAGGGGTTTCCCTTGGTCAAATCCCACTTTGGTAATCAAACCCTATAAAATGAATTGAAATGAAAGGAGAATGATAAATAAACAACATGCAATTTCATAAACTTACCAATCCCTTGATGTAGAAATTTGAAGATATGCAATTAAGTGCTGAAATGGATGACTTGATAATGCTTGATTGTCACTAATACTTAATGCTTAATGAGTGCAAGAGACTATGAATTGTAGAAGAGATGTAAAATGAGGAGAAAAACCCTTATTTATACTTGATTTTACTAAAATTTCCCAAAAATAACACATCACAGGCTGACCTCAAGGGTTAGAGGACAAAATCCCACCAAAAATTCTAAATTATTTTGAGTTTTGTGCCAAAAAGGACTAAGTCACCCTACTAGAAACTTAGTCACACTTCATAAAGCTAAGTGGGTGTCAAGAATTATGGGGCATTAAATATTTTCCAATAGGAGTATCCTCAAAAACACACTTAAAAATGGTTGGAAAGTGTATTAAAGGGTCAATTATACATGAGAAAGGGTTGAATTAGTGATGACAAGTCTAGAAAAGTGTGAAAGTGAGTTACAACACTTTACAACACTTTTAAATAAGACTTGATAAGTGACATAAAGGAGTTATTCAAGTGAATTATGATGAAAGGGTCCTAGAAAAGTGTGAAATTGGGTTACAACACTTTATAACACCTTTACAAGATATCCTAGAAGTCTTAATGATTCATAAAGATTCAAGACCTAATGTGAACGTGTTGGTCACATTCCAACATTAGACCTAGGAAAAATCAAGCCAAAGTCCAAAAGAGAGACTCAAGTGAGCATAAAAATGTCAACTATACATTGGCAACACATTAAGCTCCCACTTTAGTGAGAGGATGAACTTTCTTCAAACTCTCGCTAAATTAGCTCAACATGCACATCGAGAGGGATCCTAATGCACACATGTTGGTAAGATGACACATCAATAAAGAGGGATGATCAAGCCCCTAGGATCAAGATCTCATGACAAACCAAGAATAAGTGTAAAGGAACACACATGAAGGTGATGGAAAAGAAGAATGAAAGCTTCAATCATATTTCCAACTCATTGTGGATTAGATCTAGGCTGTTTTTTTTTTAAAAAGAAAAATGTGTACTCACTTTGGGGTGACAAATCTTATGGTTGTTTATCGGGTGAGAAATCCCAAGTATACTCACTCTGGGGCCATAGAACTTTTGATTTTCCATGGGGTGAGAAGGCCCAAAAGGTAAGGAACATATGCTTGGTTTGTATGCACTCACACAAGTAGGTGGATATGGGGAAAAGTTGTGTCATTGGATGGGATTTCCCACTCAACCATATTAAAGTTATACCTCCTGATAACTTTAATAAGGCACCACAAAGAAAATTCCAGTTCGTGCTTCATGAGATAAGAAAAAAATTGTATTCTTAGAACTCATGAACAAATGCAAAGGTACCATAGGCATGCAAGCTATGTTATGCAAGGTGGCCATGTAAATGAAAAATGTAAAAAAATGAATGAAAGTTCAAATGAGTCTTGTTAGGATCATGCAAGGTCCGTCACTTAGGGAACATTGTGTCTAATGTATCCAAGAGAGGACCAATCAAAGAATAGAATATTCACAACTTAGGGGATGTAGTGCATCACATCAAGCCACTAAGAGGAATGTAATATGCTAAGATATATCACACTTATGAAAGACATTACACCCAATGCAACTGAGAAAGTGACAAACACATCATATAAAGTAACAAGGCTGCACTAAGAACCAAGAAAAAGAAAAATGTAAATGAATAATGCCAACGTATGCCCCCACTTTAAAGGAATTTCTACACACCATTCTATGAGAAATTACTTTAAAGTAGTGAAGGGAGATGTAAAAAGAAACAAGACATGAGATCCAACTTAGAAAGCCCTATTCCAAGCCATATGTTTTTGAGTAAGGTTGTTTCATGTAAACAAAAAAAGAAAAAAAGAAAAAGGGAGTTGTCCCCCGAAAAGGAACACACCAAACACATAAGGGGTCTATGGATTTGAGGTTAGTATGTTCATTGCTGCAATGTTTTTATTAAAAAGCTAGGAATTGTCATCATTCCCCAAAACACATAGAACTAGAAGAATGACACAAAGAGATTGAAAACAAAAGAAAATAAAATCTGTTTTGGGTCAACATGGAAGAGACATTGTGGTCTCAATTCTTTGCATCATTCCCAAAAGGAAAACACAAGCAAAAAGAAAATGAAAAGGAAAAATAAAAAAAGAAGCTTTTGGGTCAACATGAAGGAGACATTTTGGTCTCGATCCCTTGTGTCATCCCCAAAAAGAAAACACAAGAAAAAATGAAAAATAAAAATGACATTTGGGTCAACATGGAAGAGACATAAGGTGTCTCAATGCTTTGTGTCATCCCCAAAAGGAAAAGACAAAAAAAAAGTGAAAAAGGAAATATATGACATATAGAAGAATATAGATACAAATAGAGGAAGTGTACAAAGAGAGATAAAATCAAACACATATTACAGGGGAACACAATGTAGACATAGAAAAATGAAAATGTAAAAGGGGATAGTAATGCAAATGTATGTCGACCATTAACCAAGTTATTGGCTTGACAATCTTAGGTAGTATAAGTGGAATATGAATAACATAGTTAAGAGACAAGGACAAATGCATTACTAGGACAAGGCTAAAAACTTCTTGCCCCCATTGAGTGTAAGGAAAGAATGAGCCAAGGTGAGTGATGGGAAGGATCATGCAATAATGAGAATGGAAAACTCTACAATTATTACATGATGAGAGGAGTTTGTTGAAGGATTTATGGAATGATAGGATAATAATCGGTATTAGTGAAGTGATACTTATTGAGTATGTCCTTGAATGTCTAACATTCATTGGTTTAGTGGCCAAGAACATGATGATATTTGAAAAATCATACATTATAATCTTTAGTTGACAAATGACCAACCTATTCATAGGTGGTAATAAAATAAGACCTCTGTTTAATAGGATTTGGAGTTTCTTTTCACATTTAGATGGTGGATTGAGAGGAGACTTTAGTTTCTTTAATTTATGAGGTTGTTTACATTTACTAGATTCACCTTTTTTATGAATGGAAGAAGGAAGAGGACCCATGGGGATCATAGCATCCTTATCATTAGAATCAGGTAAAGGTGATTCTCGTGGGAGGAGAACAGTCAAGTCAGGAGGAGAATCAAAGATCGTTGTACCATCATCTCAAAGTATCCAATATTCAAAAGAAGACTTGTCATTATCAGGAGGATCTTGATATCCTAGCCCTGTTATGTTTTCATCTGTTGGTATTTTTTCTAAAAGTTGGTGAATGTCATGTTCGGTTGTTGTATCACATCCTTGTTTTCTTAATATAGTAAAACATTTTCTGTATGTTTTTTTAATGTTCATGGGTGTGTTTATATCTTTGTTATCATAAAATGGTCGAGGATGTGGTTGTGTAGAGGAGCTAGGTCCACCTATTGAGGGGAACTTAAGTCCTTCATTGATTTTAGGATATAGGTATCCAAACATGTTAGGAGGTGAAATAGTAGGAAGATCTTGTGACTTCATGGATGGATAAAAGGTTGCATTGGCTTCAAGGTTGTCAAGATATTCATTCTTTCATCATCATCTTCAATGATGTAAATAGCATGAGGTAGAAATTTATTAGGAGTTGAAGGTGTTGGTAGATGATCAGGTCTCCCCTTGGGATTTGCGACTTGGACTAACTGCCTCTCATAGATTTGTTAACTCTAGTGCAGTTGTATTGGGAATTAATAGGTTGATATTTTGGTACAATGGTAACTATGGGCCAACAAGTGGTATCAAATCCAAAGGTGTCAGTTTCAAATCCCCTCGGGTAACATTAAGGGGGAGTTGGCAAATAATCAACACTCCCCTAAGGATTTGTGACATGGACTAACCACCTCTCATGGATCTGTTAACTCTGGCAATTGTATCGGGCATTGGCAGGCTTATCTTTTGGTGCAACAAAAATTGTGGGCCAAGAAAAGGAGCATGATGAACCTTAAGGTCATTAGGATCATAGCCAAAGGCACAATTTGACATGTGTACAAGGGATTTCAATGAATTCCAAAAATTATTAAAGTAAAAAGCCATGATAACAATGAATGCAAGTAAAGTAATATGTGAAAAAGAGAGTTAAAGAAAAAATTTGGAAAATATGAAAGTATGTAGTAACATAAGAGAGAAATGCAAAGAATACCCAGAAATTATGAGAGAATTCAATGCAAAATATGCAAGAGGACTAAGTCACCCAATGTGGCGATTTTTTCCTACTGATGATTTTCTTGATATTTTTCAGAATGTTTGAATACAATTTGATGGTTTTTAGATGCACAAATGAAGATGCAGTATGAAATGTAGAATTTTTAGTGTTTTTCAATGCAAAAATATGTAAAAATGCAAACTATTGAAGCCTTGCAATAATGCAATTTTGAAAACCGTAAGATGCAATTTAAACAATGTAATAATTAATGCAATGTAAATGAAACTTAGGATGCACTTAAAATCAGAAGCAAATATGTTCAAAATTTGGGTTCACCAAAATGTGGACAATGATTTTGGCAAACCAAGTCCTTTCTAACACTTCTAGGGTTTTCCACCTAAAAGGAGAGAGAAATGGTCTAAAATGGGAAATTGTCTACACTCAAAGTTAATTTGTATGAGATGTATTATATCTAGTTAAGATATAATAATGCACTAAACTGGAAATGAAATGATCTAATGATGTAAAACCTAAGAAATGTAGCTTATTTGAAAATACAATGTGATATGCATATATTCCTAAAAATGGAAGTAAATTATGAAGTAACAGAACAAGGTGAAAGTGGTGCACTTGGAATCTGAGACTTGATGCTGGGAGATTATGAAATCCTAAAAAAATGACTGGAATTGTTGACTGGGACACTTACGCCGGGCTAGGCGACTTAGTCCCAGTTTTGAGAAACTTTGATGGAACGATAATCTGCCAAATGGGTATCTAGAAATGTAAAAATCATTTTTTAGGCCTAGATGAGGGACTAATCCTCCAGTAGTGGCAACTTAGTCCTGCAAATCTTGGAAACTTCAAGACAAAATCTAGCAGCCTCAGGTCTACACTTGCTTTCTTGACAGGCGTCCACACTTGATTCTACAGAAAATGGGGTAGAAAGTCTCTCCAAACTTGAAATAAGATTGTGATGACTTGATTGAATTTGAAGGATTCTTGACCACTTTTGAACACCTATTTTCTTGACAAATTTGCATACAAAAGTCTGTAAACACACATACAAAAGGGGAAAATTTGTTAAGGGCTAGAGTATAGGGGTTTGCCTTGGTCAAACCTCACTTTGGTATTGAAACCCTACGAAATGAATTGAAATGAAAGGATAATGATAAATAAACAACATGAAATTTCATAAACTTACCAATCCCTTGATGTAGAAATATGAATATATGCAATGAAGTGCTCCAATAGATGACTTGATAATGCTTGATTCCTTGATTAATTGATTGCTTGATTAATTGATTGCTTGTAAGAATGAATTCTTAATGAGTGCAATAGATTATGAATTGTAGGATATATGTAAAATGAGGAGAAAAACCCTTATTTATACTTGATTTTACTAAAATTTCCTGAAAATAACACATCACAGGCCGACCTCAAGGGTTAGAGGACAAAATCCTGCTAGAAATTTGAAATTATTTTGAGTTTTGTGCCAAAAAGGACTAAGTCGTCCCTAGTGGAGACTTAGTCCCACTTAAGAAAGTTAAGTGGGTGTTGGGAATCATGAGGAATTAAATGTTTTCCAATTGAAGTATCCTCAAAAACACACTTAAAAACAACTGGAAAGTGTATTAAAGGGTCATTTATACATGAGAAAGGGTTTAATTAGTGATAAAAGTCTAGAAAAGTGTGAAATTGAGTTACAACACTTTGAAATAAGACTTGGTAAGTGAGAAAAATGAGTTATTTAGGTGAATTATGATGAAAGGGTCCTAGAAAAGTGTGAAAGTGGTTTACAAAACTTCACAACACCTTTACAAGACATCCTAGAAGTCTTAATGATTCATACATATTCGAGACCTAATGTGAATGTGTTGGTCACATTACAACATTAGACCTAGGAAAAATCAAGCGAAAGTCCAAAAGAGAGACTCAAGTGAGCATAAAAATGCCAACTATACATTTTTTGGCAACACACACTTAAGAAAAACTCTTCATCCTCCCCCTGAGAGGTAGCCACCAAAAAAATCAATCCAAAAAGATAGAATCATGAATCCATTGGACTGATGGATCTCCAAATGCATCTTAGTGTGTAAAAGGAGGGGAAATAACCTCTAGCTTATACCGAAGATACTCAAAAGTATCTTTAGGAAGAGTCATAAATATATCCACAATATGATCCTTTGTCAAAACATACTCAAGCTTGACCTAATTTTCCATGTCCTCTCTTAAGAAATGATACTTGATAGATATATGCTTCATTCTCAAGTGCATCACAAGATCATTCAAAATTTTAATAGCACTTGCATTATCACAAAAGATAGAAATAGGATCATCATGTAGCACTATGATATCTTTCAATTTCTATTTCATCCATAAAAATTGTGTACAACAAGATATAGCAGCAATATACCCAGCTTCAGCAGTAGACAAAGAGACTAAATATTCCTTCTTACTCAACCATGCCCCCAATCTACATCCAAGAAAGAATGCACCTCCACTTGTACTCTTTCTATAGTCTATACTTTCAGCCCAATCTGAATTTGTATAAGCACTAAGTGTAAAATTAGTATCTTTAGAATACCATAATCCATAATCTAGAGTGCCATTCAAATATCTAGGAATATTCTTTTAACTATAGTAACATGTGTTTCCTTCAGATCTTCTTGAAATCTAGCTACAAGAAAAACCACATGCAAAATATATAGTCTAGTAGCAATCAAATATAGTAGTCCACCAATCATAGATCTATACTTGCTTTGATTAGCCTTAGGTGGATCATCATCTTTACCCAAATTGCAACCAGCCACCATAGGTGTAGTTACCAGTTTGGAACTTTCCATCCCAATTTTTTCAACATCTCTCTCACATACTTAGATTGTGAAATAAAAATTCCTTTCTCTATTTGATTAATCTATAGCCCAAGAAAGAAATTCATCTCACCAAACATAGACATTTCAAATTCTTTTTGCATCTATTCTGCAAAAATCTTGCGCATATTTTCATTTCCTCCAAAGATAATATAATAAACATATACAACTACAATCAAGATTTTGTCATTTTTTAGGCTTGAAATATAAAATATTATCTATCATGCCTCTGTTAAATCCTTGTTGACTCAAATACTTATATAACATTGCTTACCAAGCTCTAGGAGCTTTCTTCAATCCATATAAAGCTTTCTTCACTATGCATACCATATCTAGTTGGACTGTTAACTAAAATCCTTTCGATTGTTCCACACAAACCTCTTCATCTAGTTCACCATTCAAAAATGTTGACTTGCCAGTCATCTGATAGAATTTGAAATCTTTATAAGCAACTAATTCCAAGAACATCCTTATAGCTTCCATTTTTTCTACCAGGGAAAAATTCTCCCAAAACACTATACCTTCCACTTGTGAGTAGCCTTTACACACAATCCTTGCTTTGTTTATGAAAAATTTCCTATTCTCATTTAGCTTATTTCTGAATATCAATTTTGATCCAATTATATTTTTTCTACTAGTCTTGGGACCAATTCCCAAGTTTGATTCTTTTCAATCTACAAAATTTCTTCTTTTGTTACTTCCTTCCAATGTTCATCCTCATAGGCTTCACTTACTGACTTGGCTCAATCTCAAAAAATAAGCACAAATTTACTTTAGCAGTAGTTTTACTTCTAGTTAACACACCTTTTGTCTTGTCTCCAATAATTTGACTTTATAAATGATTCCTCAGTACATATTTCAGTGTCCTATGGGATATGACCAGAGCATCTTCTTCTCTTTCGTTTTGTTCATTTTGCTTTTTTTTTTTCTCATCTTTATCCCGTATCTTCCATAATTTCTTATATTCTTGCATAGTCATGTCCATCAAACACATATCCATAAATATAAATAGAATTCTTCACTATTTCATCAACCTTCACATTTGAGCTTTCTATAATATTTCTCAATATTTTGTTGCAACATCTATATGCCTTGCTTTTAGTAAGTATCCAGGAAATATTCCTTCATCACTTCTTGCATCAAACTTTCCCAAAGTTTCATCTCTTTTGATATAGAATTTTCTTCTGAATACCTTGAAATAGTTAACTATAGGAATTATTTCGTTGCATGGCTCATAGGGAGTTTTTGTACTATTTTCTCTTGTATGAAATCAATTCAATACATATACAGTAGTTTGAATAGCTTCTTTCTAGTAAACTTCTAGTAATCCAACTTCAGTGATCATTGACCTAGTAACTTCTTGAATATTCTATTTTCAACAACTCTATCTTGTTGAGGGGTTATTGGAGTAGATAATTGTCTCTTTATTCCATGCACTTCACAAAACATGTTGAACTCATGGGAGGTGAATTATCCTCCTCTATCATATCTTAAGAATTTTATCTTCAAATTCACTTTGTTTTAAACCATAGCCTTGAATGCCTTGAATCTATCTAATGCATCTCATTTCTCTCTTAGAAATGCAACCCATGTATATTTAGAATAATAATCAATTAAAAGCATAAATTACCTTTCACCAAGTAGACTTCACACTCTCATGGGACCACAAAGATCTATATTAACCAAATCCACTAATCCAGTAGTATATTGTTCTCTTGATTTGTAATGATATCGTGTTTCCTTCCTGAACTGGCGATTCCTATAGATAGAATTTACAGGCTTTTAATTATCGATTGATCTCTCATGACCTGAACAACACTAATCCTTTCCAAGTTATCAAAATTCATGCGACAAGTTCTCTTGTGCTATAACAAACTATCATTTATCTGAGTCATAAAACATCGTCCATCAACACCTTTAAGCTAATAAATATTCACTTCATATTTCTTTCCTATAGCAATCAATGTTTTGAATCCTTCTCAGATCGCACATTTTTCATCCTTAAACACAAGATCATATCATTTCTACACATTTGATCAACACTCAACAAATTATGCCTTAAACCCTTAA
This sequence comes from Sequoia sempervirens, assembly GCA_007258455.2. Lineage (NCBI taxonomy): Eukaryota > Viridiplantae > Streptophyta > Pinopsida > Cupressales > Cupressaceae > Sequoia > Sequoia sempervirens. The sequence continues at coordinate 127,391,265 of VDFB02379711.1, forward strand.
CATAGTAAACATCGACAGTATGATGCTTTCCATCAAAACCTACTGAGCCTATCCCACATATTTTAACACCAATATCATCTCTAAACATAACCAGACCTCTATCATATTTCTCAAGTTTCAAAAATTTACTCTTGTAACAATTCATGTGATGTGCGCCATTGGTATCAACTACCCAAAAATTCTTTTCCCATTTAGCATGTAGGGCATGTTGGTTAATTTTCATGAACCAAACTTAATCTTATCCCTCATCTATGAATCTTCCAAAACTCAATTATTAACAAGGGTAAGGATTGGCCAACACATAAGTGAGGATCAAAAAAATCTCACTTCTTCTCTTTGGGCTCTGTCAAACTTAGGAGGGTAATCACACTTATGCTCATGTAAGATACTTATTCAAAATCATTTCCACACACAGATGTATTCCTTAGAATGTGCAAACAAGTAAAAGTCATCAAAGGATTGGGAAACATTTTAACAAGTTACTACCTATTGCAAGGAATATGGTACTACTTCGGTAACTGAATTTTTTTGCTTATTGATTCATTCTCATTTCAAGTATCTGGCTAGGTTCACCAAAAGCTCAATTAGTTACAAGAAAAACTAATGAAAGGACCAGTACCTTGTCTAAGGGAATAATGGAGTCATACTTTGAAATTAATCAGTAATACAACTACAATCTAACTCAGTATTCAGAGGACAATTGGCATGCTACTTTGTGGCATGCCAATTCACTATGTTTAAAATACTGCTACTTACCGAACCCGATATCCTTTTCCCACAAAGCCATGACCTTATTTTGACATTAAATCAACTCATTGAATTAAAGAAAAATAAACCCATTCATCTGGTGCAAGTGACTGAAGACAAATGAAATTATCATTAATAATATCATTCATAATTTGTGAGGCAAATACATAGGAGAGCACATATTTTAGAACTAGTATTTACTTTCATTACTAATATTACTTTGTAAAACCATTTTAAGATCAAAATACATTATGACTCATACCCTAAAATTGCTACTCATATATTCATCAACTTATATATTTATATTTTGTTTCTCTCTGAGCTTAGCTTTTACCTAGACCCTTTTGAGACTCAAAAAAAATTGAACTCTTGTAATCAGCCATGAAATCCCTTTTATAAATATGGGAGCCACAAGCATCTGGATGAATTACAATTACATTTCATAGTTCATTTCAAAACCTAATTTCAATCAATTTTGAGAAACTCCCTAGGAAGTTACATGCAATCATTTTAGAATAGGGGAGGACAAAAGACAAAATTCATCTACAGGGTACCGTTAGTTGTTGCCACAACATCCATGTTGAGAAAAATATTCCTTACCATACCAACTAGAGGACTTCCACATTAGCATGGAAGAGTAAAAGACCAACACCACAAACACATTGAAGGAGGTGATTCCTAATGTAGAAACCATGGTGTCATCAAAAACAAAAACAAGGAGGAGATGTTACTCTAAGTCGTCAACATCAGATGATGCTTGACCACTCCTTATTCATGATGCATCAGAGGAACTAACACAACATCATCATCAGATTCATCATACAACACCAGAGAGAGAAGGTAATGGCCGTATTTCTAGTTAGTGTTACCTTCACCATCTGAAGGGCTATCAAAAAGCACAATGGGAGAATTATGTTTTTCCAAGTAGGCCTTACAATCCTTATTACTTTTCTTGGCCTTATTCACAAGCTCAAAATGCTCTTTCCATCAAACTTGACCCATTATTCAAAAATGGTAATATTTCTCAAGTTGTAAGTACTCTAGACAATGGTTTTCCTTTCTACCATAGCACTTCCTCATGACACTCAAACATGCTAAGTCAGCTAGACCTCCTAGTTGGCTAGAAAATATAAATTGAGCATAAATTGACCAACTTAAAAGCTTTCAAATCAAATTTGTAGGAAAGCATACCCACTAGCCCCAACTATCACAACTAGCCCCAGAAAAATGGAATTTCTAGTTGAACAAGAAGCATGAATTAAAAGGAGCTCACATGAAACACCAACTCACCCAAAATGAAAGAAAAAACACCTCTACAATTGAAATTCAACACTCACACATTCCTTATATGACCTACACTTCATAATTTCAGAGAACTGAAAAATGGTGAGATCAAACACCAGACATTGTGCATTAAATAGACCATTTGGAGCATGATGCAATTAATGATTGAAGAGATCATCGCGCGAGTGAGTTGATAACTTAGCAGCTTAGTTTTGAATTTGAACTATTGATTTTTGAGGATTTAAAACTTCATCAATGGCAACCTTGAGCATCATTTTTGTATTTTACAACTTGTTCCTAGTGTTGTGACTATAGCACACATGCCTTGTTTGGAAGGAGGACCCTCTCTTTTCGCTACGACAATTCACTTTTGTCATCGCCTTGTTTTGCATGCCTCCTTGTTTTCTATCCTAAGTGGTCAATGAGTTTTAGAGGAATCATCTTGAGTTGACCATGTTTTCCCACCCTCAAATTTTCAAGGCTTTAGGCTTTTGTGGAACTTCCTTTATTGTTTTCCTTCATTCCTTAAGATTGGCGTCTTTCAGGCAATGCAGGTCTGCCCTTGCGAGCCACCCTATGTGACATTCCCTTGCTTCTCAACCATTCCAAATGGATTTCTCTCGACATAATCCTGCCTCACAGGACTTGCAACTTGGTTTTCTCTTTTCACTACCTGATGTTCTAAATGGCTAACTTCTAACTATCATCCACCTAATGGACTCCGCCATTCCCACAGTTATTTTCAAAATGACTGCCTCCCAACCCTAAGTGCAACCCTACCCACATTTATGAGGGGAATTAAATGCTCAAAATTTTTTAAATATCCCATCCTAAGTTGTCATTTTCACTTGTCAAGAGTTCAGAAACAAGTCAGAGAACCCCAACAAACATCCTTGTCATGCTCGCTAAGTGCATTTTCTGACCTCAACCCTTTGCTAGTTGATTTCTAATTCACCTTCATCAGGTTTCACAAGTATGGTTTCTTCCATGAGCCATGTTTAATTTTTATTTAGTTTTAATATAAAATTGCTAGAAATCTGAAGGGAGAAAACTCGAAATCTAACTAGAGCAGGCCTAGGCGAACAAAACCCATGAGTTCAAATCTTAATAAACTAAAAAAATTACCCCATACACTGCATGCAGGGCTTGAGGTCCCCACAACCCTTCTTCGACCAGGGCATCCATTCCCCATGTAGCCACACCCTAACCAACACCATCACCTACCTTTGATAGTGCTTGAACTTGAAACGACAAACATCTTCATTTGGTTTGCCTTCGTGAGAGGGCGCCCCTAATCGGCTGCCCCAAACTTAGTTAAAATTCACAAAATTCTTAGTCTATTGCAGGCTTCTCCCTATAGAATTCCGCTTATAGGTTTCCACCCTAGCTTCACTATTTCAAATGACTTTCGTGGCCCATCTTTTTTCCTATCAGATTCTGCCCTTTGGCCTGCTGTCCAAACCAAAAAAAGAACATATGTGATGCAGATCATTCAAAGCGAACCTCCTCTACCATTTCACCACTGCATAAATGACTTCTTAAAAATGGAAAAATCCTAACATCCTTCTGGCTTGTGGGTCCCAATCTTACCAATGACGTCCAATGCTCCTGCACTAAAAATAACTAAGTAATGATGCTTTTGTAGGAATGGCCCTGTGGACATTTGGCCACGGATCATCATGACTTGAATGCTATTCCAAATGGCCTTTACACGTTGACCTTCCGAACTACAGGTTCCACACCCACCGCATCTGTTCGAGCTCAAAAGCAAAAAAAATTAAGTGACAAACCTTAGGCAGATCACCTCTTACAGGTGGCTAGTCATAGACATCTGTCTTTCTCTCACCATTCCAAATGTCTGCGGAACTTTGTCAGCCTGATCTATGGGCCCAAACCTTACCATCTCCCTCTAACTGCTCGATAACAAGTAAGAAGGCCTAAGCTCCATGCGGACCCAATCATGTGGGGCTCCCCACCAGGACCGCCACCTAGCTTTCACTGTTTCAAACGGTTGTGACCCAACATCTTCCCACACCTTCAAACACCTAAAAACTTGAACATCAAGAGGACCATGATACCATTGTCCAAACCCATGGGCCCTGCACAATGAAATGTCTCTTGCGGACGGCTCCCTTGCTAGCATCATTTTAATGGTGAGCCTCAAACGGCCAAATGACCTTTTGTTCTCGCTTGCTTAAAAGATGCACTTAACACCTCCAAAACATCAAAGTGATTTCGACCGACGTGTCGAAATGGATTGACCTCCTTGGTGGACCCTATTCCATGACAAAATCTTGATACGAGTTGGGACATGCGGGCCGTCATGCCCTGATGATCGTCCCTTCTGTAGTTACCTTCAAAACGTCCACCAGTCTAAGGAAGTCTGCACCCCTGGGCCCATATTGTTATAACTCCTTCCAACGAAAGGCTATTGTTAATCTAAAAGAGATGTTAGGATTTTTAAGTGATGAATCATCTAATGTAATATTTTTTTGTAGGATTTTGGCTAACTTTCCCTATGTTTTCATGCTTGAATATGTTTCAACTATAAGGTAACCAAAAATTGGAGTGAGATCTCATATACTCATTTTGGATACATAGATATCGATGAATTCAAACGAAGGGTCAGGATCAACCCCACAATAGAAATTTCCAAAAATATTAGAAGTAGTGGGATAGCCAAGGCTTCTAGTTTTTTTCCTTCCCTTATTACTCTTGAGCTTGTGATGTCCTGCAGGGAGGCATATCAAGAAGATTCTAGAACAATTGTAGATAGGGATGGAAATGTGTTATTTGATTTGTGGGCCAAGTCAATAGGGAAGACTTTCAATATCCCTACCTTCAAAGAGATGGAGGAAACATCTAAACGATATGGCAAGAAGACACGGGATGAAGACCCCCTCAAATGCAAAAAGCTCATTAATCAGTACTAGTTAAAAGAAGAGAGAGGCAGTGAAAATAAAGTTCCCCAAGAGCTCTTTTGAAGTGACTTCTATGAGGATTACCATGACTTGGTAACCATGTTGAGCAGAGTTATGGGCCTCCCAGCTACAGCCTACTTTTAGGAGTGGGTGCTATACTTTGTAGAATAAATCCTCTCAGGCACTACCAAATTCTATTAGGAAGGAATGATTAGTCATTGCTTGCATGAGAAATTTGTGGCAGTAAAAAGGACTCAACAATTCTAAATGACATCCTACTTGGTCTATCTATTGGCTGACCGAATGCAATACAAAGGCTTGTTTGTGGCTCCAAGTGAGACACCAAGGGAGCTCAAGGTGTATGATAAGTATCCCCAACTCCAATTTAGAAAATTTTAAAGGTATTACTATAGAGTCAATGACGTCTTCATAGGCCATATTATCAGACTACTTGGAGGTGATTTTGAAAGGAGAGTCACCCATAGTGCTAATTCTTACATCCACTAGTTCAGCTTCCTGTTCATCCAATTACCAAAATTCACATACATACGAGTGAGGGTTTCTTAAGGAGACCGTACAAGCTGCCTCGGTACCTAAATGACCAGATTATATTGCTTGAGCTCTCCTAATAGCTGCAATGTGCACATTCCCTCCTAAGTGATAAGAATAGACAGGGGATCCAATATCCCCTCACATTTGGTCAAGGAATGTATGTGCTTCCTACATCGCAGTGTGTGGAGCACTCCAAAAAAGTGTCAGTTGAGTGCCACTTAGAATTCCATACTCCGTGGTCATGAATGGACACCACTAGAAAATTGAAGAGGGTGGTTAAGCTTGAGTACACCCATTAACATAATGTGGAGGAATTTTGGGCCAATTGCAGAGATGAAAAAGAAGTACACATGAGGCACTACATGTGTATGACGACCTATTTTTTCAAGATAGTGAACCTATTTCTAGTGCTGGATCAGGTTGTTGAAGATGAAGACATGGTGGTAGATCCAAGATATGATGTTGTCGCTAACCTTCCACTACAACTAATTGATTGGAATAGGAAATAGGTTGATGACCTCGACATTCTGATGAAGCCAATTGAGGCAAGAACCAAGAAATGGATTGATGAGTAGATTTCCCAATTGAAGCTATAGGGAGTCACCCTAACATATGGTGAACTTGAGGAACCACTTGGAAGTGAGACTAATAGTTCCTCTACTGCTGCTACTGCCTCGATGGGAGAAACTTAAAAACCTCCTCCAGCTACACAATTAAGGAAGAGAAAAGAGATATCTAAGGGATAGCCTAAACCAAGGGTGTACTCAAGAAAATCATGGAAGGGTGAACCCTCCAAGAAGTCAAGAACATCAAGAAGTTTTATTGAAATTCCTACCATTCAAGAGGACCCACTCCATGAAGGAGAGGAACAAGAGGATGAGTAGCCAAATTCCCCACCTATTACCTCCTCCCTTTCAATCACCATTGCTACCATAACCATCACCGTTGCTCCTCTAACTACTTCTCAGGCGATGATTGCCACTTCTATGCCTATGGTGGATATGTCAATCTACCATGCTTCTACCCTGATTGTTGCACAAGTGATGGTAAAAGACTCTTCCTCTTTTGATACTACTTCTCTGCTCTCCTCCTCCTCCATGTCATGATCATCATATCTTCCATTGTCCACTACAACAATTCCAATGGCAACTCTCTTGCTCTCGGAAGGATAGTACATGCTGCTTTGGCACAAGTTGTTGCTAATCACCCTATCCCTCCAAATAAACCACCCACAATGGAGACAACAATGCTAATATAAAAAGAATTGGAGAGGCAAGAAAGGTAAGTTGCTAAGGAGATGGAAGAAGAAGTGGATGATTACCATGAGCATCACTAGTACCAGCACCTAGTAATTGATGAAGTGGTGCATGAGGGAGATGAGGAAGACACACAATCATTTGAAGAAGACATTGAAGAGCTAGGAACTAGATGTATTGTGGAAACTTTTGACCCAGAGCTCGAGGTAGAGTTTCCTCAACAGCTCAAAAGCGTCGAAGAAGAAGTAGAAAGAAAACCCTATGATGAAGAAAAGAATAAAAAGGAGTAAATGGAGGAAGACACTGATCCTACAACTAGGGAACAAGATAAAATCCCCTAGCATGATAAGGAGATACCTCTCTCAGAAGAGCAAGAAGAAGAAGACAAACCTCAAGAGGAGGCCAAAACAAAGGAAACCCCAAGAGAGGAACATCATGAAGAACATGGGAATGACCAAGAGAAAGAGGAGAAAAACACTGAAGGGCACAACATCCCCAAGGAACACATAGCTACTGAATCCTCAAGAAAAGAAACTGTATTAATTTAGGATTCCAATGAGGAGGAAGAAGAAAAGATAGAGCAAGAGACTCTGGCTGATAAGGTATTGGAAACTCAACGCACCCATGAAGAAGAAGGTGATTAGGAATCATTGAAAGGGGAATCTGAGATGCTTGATTGGCTCAGGCAATAGCTGGAGAAGAAGACCCTGAACCCAATGGATCCAAAGGTAAGACTAGAGGCCATCTTGGCTCAAACCTAAATAAGCACAAAGAAGGAGAAGAATCCAAAGGTCAAATCTCACCTAACAATTGATGCATTTGGATCTAGGACTATACAAATAGCCACTCCATTAATTGGAGAAGAAGGGGTAAGCTATAATATTTCTACCCTTGATTTTGGGACAACAACAAGGGAACAGAAGATCGACCATCTTCAGGGATCCATCACCACTATTGTGCATTAAATGAACAAAGATAAGACTTCCAAGGAGGAGCTAAAGGAATAGGTGGCTAATCTAACAACTTACATTCAAAAATGGTCATCGACCGAGGAGCTTCCCACCACATCATCATCATCACCACAATTTTTGTCCAAGGACCATATTGATAAGCTCAAGAAGAGAAAGAACTAGAAAAAGGCCATAGAGGATTGGTTCTGACAGGTCCTCTACAATGGAAATATGGGCATAGGCCATAGTGTTTGGACATCAAAAAAGTTCCTGGAATTACAAAAGATACTTGAGGGAATAAGGAAGTTCTACACCGGCTTCCCAGGGCTATACAAAATCACATATCCCAAGCTTGAGGCTATTCTCAAGATACCTGATAGATCCTGGGAGAAGGAGTTTTCTCTGCTAGAAGGTGACCATTGGCTTGTGGATACATGGAAACTAATCTTGGACCATAGAAAGGAAGTTTGGAATAAGTTCTCCATGAAGTGGAGCTTGATATTGATTGGGTCAAGGAAATCAAGGTAGCCTGTGAAGAATATCTAAGGTTGATGGAATATTTTGATGTTCCCACCATTGAGCTAGATCCAGCGAAAATAAATCCATAGTTTCAAAAGAAGATGGAAAGTGGGACCACTGATGCACTTACACCTGATTTCATGAGTTTTTTTGCTTGAGCCTTCACTCAGTCCGAGCAGGTGATAAAGAATACACAAAAATGTGACAAGGACTGGGATGAGATCACAAGAAAATCTAGGAGGTTGAACTTCCAAGTGATCTAGTCAGATATATTGGAGAGAGACAAAATCCAGGAATCGATCATAAAGTTTTTGGAATATGCCACTATGAAGAAGAATGAATGAAATCCCATGATAAATGATGAGTTCCTCACAAAGGAGCTACAACAAAAAGGAAATCAGCAAGAAGACAAAAGAGCTATAGTGTTGACACGTGACGACAAAATTGACTAAATGACATAATGTAATTTTATATTGTCAAATATTTTGGGGTAGGTGAAACCCTAATTTGTAATGAATTTTGGACATTCATTTTTCTTTTTGGAAACTATAAATAAGGAGTCTCCTCTCATTTTGAAGATTTGAGTTGTTGTAAAGACATTTTGCTAGAATGTTAATTGAAATTCATCAATTTGGTGGATTCTTGAGTTCCAACTTCATGTTACATGATTATTCTTCTCATAGTTAATGAATTTGAGTAGATTAACTTTCTAGTTCCATGTGTTTTAACTTGATTTAGTAGATTACTTAATGTTGTGCATTGATATTGAACTTTTGTTGTGTGTTGGAAACCTTCCTTGCCCATATTTTTTGTTGTTTATTGATGATAGATAGCTATGAAAAGTTAGTCTGGGCATAAGTTGAAAGATGCACTAAATTTATATCTTTTATCCATGCTTATCATTAATGAAAGGTTGATATTATGTGGACCTTAGAAGATTGCATAGGTTTCGTGAGACTATAAGTAGATTTGGTTAAGTGGAACTTTGTTTTGGGAAGGTTGAATCTAGCAGGATCCTCCATTATCAATGCTCATTACTAGCTTTAGATCTAGGAACTTCTTCTCTTCCCTACCCTTTTTCCCCTTTTTTTAATAGGCACTTTGAACAAGGTTCATTTCACATTGTAAAGCCAAATCTAAATTTGAAATAGGAATTCCATATTGCTATTTGAACCTACAACAATTGTGCAACAACTTTCACATCTTAGGAAATCCATTTTGAGATCCAATTCCCCTCCAATTTAACTCACGTAAGTCTTCCCTATGATTACCAACAAAATCACATTAAACTAACTGAGAAATTCCATGCACAACATGACCTAACACCCGAGAGACCTTGGGGTAATTTTTATCAAATTTTTGTTGGAGATTTCCTTTCAACAGAGGTAGTACGCCTATGCATTACCTATGTTGAGAAATGTTATAACACCCATCAATAGAACTAGCACTAGAAGGAGGGCCCTTTTGAGTTAAGCTAGATTGAATTGGATCATTCTCCCATGAAATATTCCAGAGAGTTTTAAGGTCAACACCCAACAAAGGGGAATTTCAAGAACTGCAACCCCCTACAAGGGCTAGAAAGACTAAGAGAGGGGACACAATCTCTTCTTCCTTCTCCATTCTATCCACTTCACCTTCATCTTCACCTCCATCCTCCTTCCATCAGCCACACACTCATCCTTTCACTTCCACTTTCACCTCTCCCCTCTAGCTATTCCAAGTTTCCTTCCAACCACCTATTTTTGATAGCCGGTGTGTTGCCCTTGTCCCTATCCTCCAAGTCCAAAGAGCAGTCCCAAATGTCATTGCCCCTGCGCAACCCCAAGTTCTAGTTCAACAGTGGGTACCACTTCTACCTCCCCTCATGGTTTGGGTGGGGAACAACCCCTCTCCACTACTATTCAATGTGTACCATGACATGTCTAAGAACTCGAAGGGTGTCTGCATGAAGTTCAATCCTCGGGATCTACAAAGGAAAATAGAAGAACACATCAAGATATTTCAAACAACACTGAAGGATATGCAGATTGATCATGAGGATGCAACATGTAGACTTTTCCATTATTCTCTGGGAGAAGAAGCCTTCTATTGGTACATCAATATACCAACAAGGACCATCACCACTTGGGACCTTTTGAAGAATGCCTTCTTGAGGAAATACATGGTCTCGGTCAATCCTTTAGAATTATATCAATAGTTCATGTTTGTTTGTAGAGAGGTTAATGAGCCAATAGGATACTTCAATGACTAGTTCCATCAGGTGTACATGAGGTTACAAACTCCATATGTACTTGATGATGTTGCTATTTTTCCAATCTACTACACTTCCCTAGACAATCTCACTACAACGTTTGTGAAAATAATGAACCCACAACCTGCTAGACTGGTGGATGCTTATGTCAAGGCAATCAAAGCCAACATGAACTTGGGAAAAATCATTTTTGGTCCATGGCCTTCCATGGGGAAAGATTCCCATCCTATGCGGATTCAAGGGCTCAATCAAGTACTCCAACACCATACACCTCTTATGAACTAGGTGCCACAGTTTCTCATAGTTCCTCATGTAGTACAAATCATGAATCAAGCACCTTTGGTGCCTCATTATTTGTAGCCCCAATAGCCACAAGTGTATTCATAGTAGCCTCAAGTGCCCCTATACCTACAAGGGCCTAACTTTCCCACTACTTAGCAAAACCAGCTAGCAGCACAACCCGTCTTCCTCCAAAATCAAACACCACAACCAAGCAATACTGAGAAGGACTGGTTGGATGAACTAATGGAAATGATCACAAAAATTTCCATGGAGATGACAAACTTGTGTAATTAGAACAACAAGCTGCAAGCTTCTCAACATAGCATTCATGCTAACCTCAATCGAGAAAACATGGATATCCATGAAGTTGGTGCTTTTTTCGGGAAAAATTATGAGTGAGGGAAAAACTCTAGCCCAAATTTTGAGATGAGACTCGCACAAAGAAAAAATAGGATGTGGAAAATGAGACCAAACAATGGAGGTGTTCTGACTCCTCTTGATCAGCCTGCTAGTATGAAGAAGATGACCAGTGGATTGTATCTTGTCGAGGTTGCCTTATCTAGATGGTGCTAGATCCATAAGACGAAAAGACACTTTGAGTTGGACTACCCTAAGTTCCTTATGGCCGCAAATATTTTTCAAGTAGAAGTTCAAAATGTTGTGGATAGCGTTGGCTGTAGATAAATAGTTCTATTTGAGCCATACTATTCTTCTGTGCTCATGGTCAATCAAGCTCCATTTCCATGAAGCAAGAGCAATGAGCTCAAAAGTGTGGTCACTCCCCAAGGAACAAAAAAGTAAAAGAGGTAAGTAATGAAGAAGCTTTATCCCAGCTATTTACTTCAATAGATAATGGTCTAGTAGATGAAGAAGAGTCTCGCAAAGATGAAGTTCAAATGTTCCATCAGATAACCTCTTCCTATAATTTAAGAAATAGAAAAATAGGTGGGTCATTCACTACCTCTACTTCACCCAAGAAATTTAGCACCCCACCTGACCCCAATGCTAGCAACAAGCCTAGCTATCCCTATGTACCTACATAATATTTGAACAAAAACATGCAGTCAGGCAAAATGCAAAGCCACCCAATGAGCTCCCCCATAGGTAGATCCTTCAAGGCTGAAATTAAGCAAATGAGGGAATATGTTGCTGAAAAATTCAAGAAATCTGGATAAGTCTATCTACTTTTGCATTGCTTAAGGTTCCTATGATTAGGCATGCCTTCTTTAGGGTGATTAACAGAATCCCCTCCTCAAAGGAAACACAAGAAACACTATCCAAGAAGGTTTCTTTTGAAGAACCCACACATGATCCTGTAATTCATGAAATCATAGGTAAAAAGAAGGACATCCCTTCCAATCAGTAAGTTGGGAAGTAACCTGAAAAGGAGAAAAGTCTGGTGCAAACCAAGGAAAAGACCAATGAGAAGGATAAGAACCAAGTGGCCTAGGGTGACACACTTGTAGGGTTATTCCAAGGAAAGCTAGAAACACCACCCTTTCTCACAACAATTAGAATATTTGGGAAGAACTTGCACAAATTTTTTATTGAATCGAGAGCATCGTCCAATGTCATGCCTTTGTTTGTATGCAAGGCTCTTTGGATTTTCCACAATCCTTCAAGAAGAAAAGTAACTCAGCTAGACAAGACTGAAGTGAACATCATTGGGTAAATCAATCATATCCTAATGCAGATTGTTGCAGACCCAAGAGTGCAGTAGGTTATTGAAATTCTTGACACATACAAAATAATCTTGGGATGAGACTTCACCCAAGCACTAAATGGGTATGCCGCAACCGATTTTTCTCACATGTGGCTGCCATGGAAGGGGCTTCCAAACCAAATTCATGTAGATTGGGAACCGCACATGAAATTAATGATCATAGAATATAACAACACTAATGAGATATTTTTTGTTGAAACTGAGCTGGGAAATTATTCTCCTATAGCATATCAAGAAGAATTGGAGCCTTAAGAAGAAGAGATGACTAGAGAGGTCTTCTTGGCGCAATGTAGCCCTCCTACTAATTTAACTTGGGCACCCCAGAGCACACAAGTGCTGATAGAATCAGAAGATGACAAGTCCTACAAAGATGGTAATTTAGGACTACTAGATGGATTGCAAGACTTCTTGGAAAAATTCATATAAGATTAGCTTAGTCTAGGAGCAAGGATGGACTTCTAAGAGCTATTGTTGCCTAGCTAGTGCAGGGTTCATAATGTTTCCCACTCTAAATTTGATTGTTTCTTGTGTTAGATGGTAGTGGATCACATCAAAGGATAGGCCACATCTCAAAAGGACCCACCAACTGAACAACCTACCACCAATCATGATGAACTGGCTTCTATTCTAGGAATGACAAATGAAGGTAAACAACTAAGGGGGGATGCATGCCTGATTGGCCCAGAAGTCAAAGAACCATCCAAGTTTTGGACACTAAATTTTGATGGATCCAAGTCCAAGCAAGGATCTAGAGGAGAATTCAAACTCATCAATCCTATAGGTGAGACCTACCTCACCACTCATAGGATCTAGTTTTGTTGTACCAATAATGTAGTAGAATATGAAGTGTTCATCTATGGTCTGTTAATGGCTTTAAGGAAGAAAGTTAAAATGCTGCAAGTCTTTGGTGATTCAAAACTAGTAGTAAAACAAGTAAGGAAATTATACTCTTACCATGATAGAAGGCTAGAAAACTATAGGCATAGAGTTTTGGATCTCTTAGGAAGCCTAGATGCATTCAACATATAGCTAATCCCTCATTCTCATAACCATACTATTGATGGCTTGGCCCAAGCAACTAGCACGCTACAGGCACTCTCCTTGTCTGGTCTCAAACAATTCACCATAGAGTTAACTTCCACCCCATCTATGCCTAACAACGTAACCCATTTCCAAGTGTTTAATGATGATAAGCATATCCTAGAGTTTATCACTAGTTCCAACATGTTTGCAACTTAGATAATTGATGAAGCTAACCCAAAGAAAGTTGAGTTGGATATAGAAGGGATTATCAACCTCTAAACAAATACTAACCTTAGAGGCATGGTTCAACTTGAGCACATATTTGACCTAGATCAGATCCGAGAACAAGATCAACAAGAAAAGAAAGATTCCATAAACAACTAGTGTGACACCCACAACCTCATAACATTTTAGGAATTTAAAAATGTATTCATTGGCAAGGTATGCATGCTAGAAGAGAAGAAAGGAATCATTAGTGCTTTGTAAAAGTATCATGATGTGGTAGCATGGAGTCATGGGGATTTGAAGACATATGATACCTCCATCATTACACACACTATCCCCTTAAAGCCAGATGTGTGACCATTTTGGCAACGACAACATCCCATCAATGCATTGTTGAAGCCCATCATTTATAAAGAAGTGCAAAATTTGTTGTTAGCTAGAATCATCTTCCTAGTTAGGCACTCGACATGGGTGCCAATTTGGTCTCAATTATGAAGAAGATTGGGGAAATCATATTGTGTGTGGACTTCCACAATCTGAACAGAGCTTTAGAGAAGGATAATTCTCATGCCCTCACTCAATGAGGTATTACAAATTGTTAATGGATCACATATGATGTCCTTCCTCAATGGGTACTCTAGACATAACCAAATTATGGTGCAATATGAAGACCGGCACAAGACAACATTCACCACCAAGTGGGGAACCTTTGCATATAGAAGAATGTCGTTCAGACTCATTAATGCTAGTGTCACATTCCAGCATGAGATGGATATAGCCCTTAAGGACCTAATCATAAAATGAATCATCATTTACATGGATGATCTTATAGTGTTCTCAAAGAAGAAATATGATCATGTTTATGATATGTGCAAAGTTTTCCAGAGATGTATAGAATTTGGGGTTTCCCTTAACCCGAAGAAATGCATCTTTTTAGTCATTGAAGGAAAGTTACTCCAGCATCTTATTTCAAAACAAGGAATCTCCATAGACCCTAAACACATTTAGCCCCTATTGAAGATCCAATTGCCAGGTAGCAAGAAACAATTGAAATTATTCTTTGGAAAGATAAACTTTGTTAGAAAATTCATCATAGGCTTTGCTGAAATTGTCAAGCCATTTAACGCCATGTTGAAGTAGGATGCCAAAATTGAGTGGAATTTGGAGGCAAAGTAGGCCTTCGAGGAGATCAAGAAAGCCATTTCTAAAGCACCTATGCTAGTTAGCCCTAATTATTTCAAGCCCTTCTACATATACTCCTTTGCTTTAGATCATTCATGTGCCATCATTTTGACTCAAAAGGATGGTGAAGGAAATGAGCACCCAATTGCTTCCATGAGTGCTTCCTTAAAGGATGTTGAATTAAGATACCATAGCATGGAGAAGCAAGCATATGCTCTTGTTAGAGGAGTAAAAAAATTTAGACATCAGATCCTATGGAACAAGGCATTTTCCATCGCCCCTAATCCAATCGTGAATACATTACTAATGCAGAATGAGCTAGGAGAATGAAGAGAAAAATGGGTCACCTTGCTACAAGAGTACGACATGGAGATTCAACCGATGAAGTTGGTAAGAGGATGGGAACTTACCCAAACAATACCTGAAACAACAGTTGAAGCAGGACTTGAGCTTACGATTCAGTAGTATCAACTAGAAGATGTTTCTCCCGGAGAATGGTACAAAAACATTGTGTATTACTTGCTAAATAACAAATGCTCGCCTCATTTATAGGGAGTTCAAAAGCATGCCCTCAGACTTAAGATTAGCAGTTATATGTTGCAAGGATTTTTCCTCTACAAAAGAAATCATGAAGGAGTGTACCTTCACTTCCTGAGAAAAGAAGAAGCAGCACATGTTTTGAAGGAATTCCACAACAAATTTGGTACTGGTCATGGATCTGGTCCTTCTACTGGTCATCAAATCCTATGAGAAGGTTACTACTCAACAACTATTTTCAAGGATGCTCACAGTCATGTTCACACATGCCATGTCTGCCAGACTACCACAACTAGAGAAAGGAATGTTGTTGTCTCATTGCAACCAATCTTGGAGGTAAGGTTGTTTGTACAATGGGGTCTCTACTTCATTGGTTCAGTAAGCCTACCATCATCTACGGATCATAGGTACATTCTAACCTCTAATTACTGTACTAGATGGACACAAGCTATTGCATGTAGGAAATGTACAATAGAGATAGCTATTAATTTTCTTGAAAGTTTTATTCTAAATCGTTTTGATTGTCCATATGCTTTAGTATACGATAATGGCCCTGCCTTTTCCTCACTTAAATTCGCTAGTTGGTCCTTCGACTATGGAATTTCCCTTAAGTTTTCATCCAACTACTATCCTTAGGGAAATGGCCTAGCAAAATCTAGAAACAAGAACCTCATCACCTTCATCAAAAATCTACTTCACAAGAACCCTAAGGATTGGCACACCTAAATCTATTTTTCTCTTTGAGTAGATCATACACACCATAAGGCCTCATTGGGATATTTCCCGTTTCACCTCATTTATGGTTTAGATCCTTTATTCTTGATTCACCTAAAAATCCCCACCCTCCAATTCATCAATACCTTTTACAAAGAGGGGGATCGAAGAGAGGCTCACTTGGCTTAGCTGCTACATTTAGAAGAAGTGTGTGACCGTGTTATTGAATTTTTTTCCAAACATCAGGGCATGGTCGAAAGATGGTTCGGTCGATGAGCCAAAGTCAAGTCCTTAAGAATTGCTGATCTGGTCCTATGCTAGGACAAGGCCCATGAGAAGAAAGGGGGATATGACAAATTTAACAAGCTTTGGCTTGGACCCTTTCAAATTGTTGAAATCCTTGGTGATAATGACTTTCACTTCAAGACCTTAACCAATGAAGATGTCCCATTTCCTATCAATAGGTAGCACTTGAAGCATTATTTCCAAGCTTGAGCTCTCCTGAGCTACTCTAATAAATATATGTATATAGGTTAGTTTAGGTTGCTTTGTTGTTTTTCTGCTTCGTGTTGCTTTTGTTTTGCTCGTTCCTGGATGCTTTTGCTTTGCTGAAAGTGTCTCTTTGTTCCTAATGTGGTGGCCATGCTCATTCAATGAATAGTTCACTAAGCTACCCACTCTTAGTGTTCTTTAGATAATTATGAACTCTTACTGGGTATGTGCAGGATCATCATGGAAAAAATAGGCCCTTAAGTGGCAAAAAAAATAGAAAAATCAGAGTTAGGCAACTTGACGTAAAAAATTGAATAAGTTATCTATATTATTTAAAAAATAAGTAAGAATAGAATTTGTAGAAAATTAAATGTAGCTTCCAAGTTACTAGGTTTATTTTTTAAAAAATAAAATCTATTTGGTGAAAATTTGAAATTTCATTGCAGTAGTACTTAAATTTCAGGGAAAAAATAAGGTGTCTATCTAACCACCCTAACCACAATAAAATCATAATATTTCTTTATAAGAATTTAGATATAATTAGAGGACTCATGTCCCGATGTGATGCATATTTTTTTGTAATTTTTTTCCAAGTATATAATTAGTTATGATTTTTTTATTACAACTTTTAAAAAATATAAAAACTCGTACATCTAACCACCTTAACTTGGTCAAAAATTCATGAAATTCTTTTTTTTTTAATCCTATAGTATATGAAGCATAGAATGTGATGCATGTTATGGATTTAAAAAATGTGATAGTGTTTGAAAGCTATAGATGTTTTTTAATCAGCCTATCAATTAGGACTTTAGTCATAATTCAAATAGAAAATGAATAATAATTATTTATTAAATTGAAAGTAAAGCATAATTTATATTGGTGGAAAGCTAATAATATCATTTAAAAACCCTTTTTGTTTCATTAATTTTGTGTAAAAGAAAAATCGTCAGCCACATACCCTACAAATACCCATTATATTGCAACTTTTTGGCCCATCATGATCCTACCCATACCCAAATCTTGGTCCTTGATTGCTTCTATGGAGCATTTTCCCTATTTGAACTCACACTTGACCTAGAACTCAACTCTTTATTGAACTCTTTCACACTCATCTGGGATCCTGCATGAAATACACTAACTATTTCCAAAGAACTATGTAGTGGCCTTTTTCAAGGTGCGGGAAGTGAAAAGACTTAAATCTGCTCTAGTGACCACTATGGGTCCAAGCCCACTATAAGCTTTGATGATTGCTCAGTTTAGCAAAAGAAGTAGTATCAAAATTTAATATCAAAAGAAAGTAATAAATATTGAAAATCAAGCAACCATGTGGGTGTGCAGTAGAGCAATGTTCATGGGATCACAATGAAAAATCCGTCGAGGCTATGGATGCCTGACTGGCAGCGGGGCAATGTCCGAGTTACTTTTGGTGTTGGATAATTAATGTAGTTTTCTTAGCCTGATTAGTAGCTATTGGTCATGGTTTCCAAGGAAAGAAAATGAATTCACTATTTGCACACTTTTGAGATGCTTCTGTGATATGATTCAATTAAGGATTTTGTTCTCCCTCAAGCCCCTTAGTTCACTTATGAAAACTAGCCGCTGGTGTGCAAAACCGAAGATTTTGTGTTCTAAGTGAACACTTATCCTTAGAATGCTCAAGAGCATTCTCTAGTAGAGTCACCATTTGGTGTGCCTATAGAACACATGCCTTGTTTGGAATAGGTACCCTCTCTTTGGGTCACTTTTGTCACTACCTCATTTTGTGTGCCCCTTATTTTGTGTCCTAAGTGGTCAATGAGTCTTAGAGGAATCATATTGATTTGACCATGTTATGCCACACTCAAATTTTCAAGCCTTTAGGCCTTTGCGGAACATCCTTTGTTGTTTGCCTTCATTCTTTAAGACTGGAGTCTTCCAGGCAATGTGGGTCTGCCCTTGTGAGCCACCCTACGTGGGGTTCCCTCTCTTCTTTGTCATTCCAAATGAATTTCTCTCGATGTCCTCCTACCTCGTGGGACCTGCAACTTGGTTTTCTCTTTTCAATGCCCAACATTCCAAATGGCTAACTTCTGACTATCATTCACCTAGTGGACTCCACAATTCCCATAGCCATTTTCAAAATGACTGCCTACCAACCCTAAGTACCACCATACCCACATTTATGAGGGGCATTAAATGCTCAAAATTTTATAAATAGCCCATCTCGAGCTATCATTTTCACTTTTCAGGAGTTCAAAAACAAGTTAGAGAGCCCCTACCAACGTCGTCATCATGCCTGCTAAGCATTTACCAATCTGAAGCCTTTGCTAGTTGATTGCTCATTCACCTTCATCGAGTTTTAGAGGTAGGGTTTATGTCGTGAGCCATGTTTAAGTTTTCTTCAATTTCTATATAAAATTGCTAAATCTAAAGGGAGAAAACTTGAAATCTAACTTGACCAGGCCTAGGCGAACAAGACCCATGAGTTGAAATCTTAATAAACTTCAAAAATTACCCCATATACTGCATGTAGGACTTGAGGTCCTCATGTTTGTTCATCGACCAGGGTATCCATTCCCTACAGGCCCACACCCTAACCAACATTGTCACCTTCCTTTGATAGTGCTTGAACTTGAAATGATGAACATCTTCACCAAGCCCACCCTCATGGGAGGGCTCCCTTGATCGGCCGCCCCAAACTTAGCTAAAATTCACAAAATTCTTAGTCCATTGAGGGCTTCTCCTTGTGAACTTTCGCTTGGAGGTTTATGCCCTAGCTTCACCATTTCAAATAACTTTTGTGGCCCATCTTTCTGCCTATCAGACTCGGCCCTTGGACCTACCGTCCAAACCAAAAACAACAACCTATGCAATGTAGATCATTCAATGTGGACCTTCATTGGCATTTTCCCACCGCATAAAGGACTTCTTAAAAATGGAAAGTCCTAACATCCTTTCTGCAGGCAGGTCCCAATCTTAATAATGCCATCCAATGCTCTTACACTGAAGATAAATAAGTAATGATTATTTTGCAGACCTCACCCTGCAGACCTTTGGGTGTGGATTGCCATGAATTGACCATCATTCCAAACAACCTTTACACATCAACCTTCTACACTACAGGTTCCACACCTGTCGCGTCCATCCAAGCTCAAAAGTGAAAGCAATTAAGTTACAAACATTAGGCAGATCGCCTCTTGCGGGTGGTTGGTCGCAGACTTCCATCTCACTCTCACTGTTACAAATGTCCACGGACCTTTGTCAGCTCACTATAAAGGTCCTGTTCCTACCATCTCCCTCTGACTACTTGATAATAAGTAGGAAGGCCCAAGTTCTATGTGAACTAGATCATGTGGGGCTCCCCATCAGGACCACCTCCTGGCTTTTGCCATTTTGAAATGGTCGTGAACCAATGTCTTCCCACACCTTTTGAACCACAAGAACTTGAATGTCAAGAGGACCATGATACTATCTACCAAACTTGTAGGCCCCACATGGTAGAACACCACTTATGGATTGCTTCCTTTCCAATTTTCTTGTAACGATAGAGCCTCAAATGGCCAAATGAGCATTTGTTCCCATGTGGTTAAAAGATGCACTTAACACCTCCAAAACATCAAAGTGATTTCGACCCACATGTCAAAATAGATTGACCTCCTTGGTGGACCCTATTCCATGACCACATCTTGATGCAGGTTGGCTAACTTGTCAAGTGATTTTGTGGCTCCAAGCGAGACACCAAGGAGGGAGCCCAAGGTGTATGATAAGTATCCCCAACTCTAGTTTCAAAATTTCAAGAGGGATTATTGCAAAGTCAATGACACCTTCATAGGCCATATTATCAGACTGCTTGGAGGTGATTTTGAAAGGAGAATCACCCATAGTGCAAATGCTTACATCTGCTAGTTTAGATTCTTGTTCATCCAACTTCTAAAATTCACATACATCTGAGCTGAGGGTTTCTTAGGGAAACCATACAAGTTGTCGCGGTACCCAAATTACTGGATAATATTGTTTGAGCTCTCTTGACATCTGCAACATGCACATGCCCTCCTAAGTAATAAGCATAGATAGGGGATCCCATATCTAGTCACATTTGGTCAAGGAAAGAATGTCCTTCCTGCATTGCAGTGTGTGGAGCACTCTGATAAAGATTTAGTTGAGTACAACTTGGAAATTTTCCATACTCCCCGGTCACGAATGGACCCCAATGGAAAATTGAAGAGGGTGGTTGGGCTTGAGTACACCCATATACATAATGTGGAGGACTTTTGGTCCAACTACAAAGATGAAAAATAAGTACACTTGAGGCACTACATGTGTATGATGGCCGATTTTGTCAAGATAGTCAACCTATTTCCTGTCTCAGATCAAGGTGTTGAAGATGATGACACTGTGGTAAATCTGAGATATGATGCTATCACTAACCTACCACTACCACTAATTGATTAGAAGAAGGAAGAGGTCAATGACCTCAAAATTCTGATGGAGCCCATCAAGGCAAGAACCAAGGAATGGATCGATGGGAAGATTGCCCAATTGAAGTTGTAGGGAGTCACCCTAACATATGGTGAATTTGAGGAGCCACTTGGAAGTGAGACTAAAAATGCCTCTATTGTTGTTGTTCCCTCGATAGGAGAAACTTCAAAATATCCTCTAGCTACACAGCTAAGGAAGAGAAAAGAGTCGGCTGAGAGATAGCCTAAACCAAGGGTTTACTCAAGAAAAGAATCAGAGGGTGAACCCTCCAAGAAGCCAAGAACATCAGGCAATTTTATGGAAATGCCTACCATTCAAGAGGAACCACTCCATGAAGGAGAGGAACAAGAGGTCGAACAGCCAAAGTCCCCACCTACTACCTCCTCTCTCGCACTCACTGTTGTTGCCGTAACCACCACCATTTCTCCTTGACCTACTTCAAAGGCAATGGTTGCCACTTCTCCACCCATGGTGGATATCTCAGTTGACCTTGCTTCTACCCCACCTGCTACACAAGTGATGGTTATAGAATCTTCCTCTTCTACTACTACTTCTTCGCTCTCCTCCTCTTCCATGTCCCCATCATCATATCTTCCACTGGCCACTACAACAATGCTAATGCCAACTATCTCGCTCTAAAGAGATTTTTCCTGACATATGTAGAATATTCAAATAGAGTTGTCTAGGGTGCTAATGGACCTGATAGTATGAGTTTCCTTGGCACAAGTTGTTGCTAATATCCTTGTCCCTTCTCCTCCAGCTGAACCACCCACAATAGAAATAACAAAGCTAATATTAGGAGAATTGGAGAGGCAAGAAAGGAAAGCTACTAAGGAGATGGAAGAAGAAGTGGATGATTACCATGAGCATCCCAAGTACAAACAACTAGTAATTGATGAAGTGTTGCATGAGGGAGAGAAGGAAGAGGCATAGTCATCTGAAGAAGAAATTGAAGAGCCCGAAACCATGTATATTATGGAAAATTTTGACCTAGAGCTCGAGGAATAGTTGGCTCAACAGCTCAAGATTGTCAAAGAAGAAGTAGAAATACAGATGAGAAAATGGAGGAAGACACTGAGCCTCCAACTAGGGAATAAGATAAATGCCTTGAGCGTGATAATGAGATGCCTCTCTCAGAAGAGAAAGAAGAAAAAGACAAGCCTCAAGAGGATGCTAAAACAAAGGAAAGGCCTGGAGAGGAACATCATGAAGAACATGGGCATGAACAAGTGGAAGATAAGTGTAAGAGATGGGGACCACCGCATACAAGACCCCGGGTCATGGAGGGTTAAGATGCGAGAGGCTTCCCTAACTTACCTCAACTAAGTGCAATGTTTAGGGTTATGAGGATCAGAATGATGAGGAATATGATGACCTACAATCACTCTACAATCCTAAATTGCAAGGTGGGGCTAGGCAAGCCAATTTCTAGGTTCAACTCTGTGCCTCAGGGAGCTCTCTACTCGAGGATGTCAACATGGTCTCTGGACAACAATGCAACACATTGGCATCTTGAAAGTGAGGTGTAGTCCATACAGTCAAACAACAACAGAGACAAGGTCAAACTCACCCAAAATGACTAATAGCCTAGCTACTCAACTAAAAGGCCAAAATGTAACAAGTAAATAAACAATGTATTCTATAATGTTGTAAAGAAGAAAAGTGAATGTAAGGAGAGTAGGAAGAATCTCACCAAGGAATTCACTCATCAACTGATCTTTCTCACAACACACACACCACCTCCACCAAGAGAACTCAAAGCTACTTAGGGGAGAAATGAGAGGAACTCAAGCCTCTGCTGCAATGGCGTGGTCCCAAATGTTCTCTACTAAAGTTACGTAGTGAGGATTTGTTGTAGTGGAATGCTTGGAATGTTGCTAAAAGTGATGGATTGAATGCTTGAAGTGGTCAAGAGTGAGCTCAATGCTTAGAAGAAAATGTGTAGATTTGAAATGCTTGTTGAAGGACTGAAGATGAAGAAGGAAGGAAGAAAATAACCATATTCAGGTTGGTCAGCCAAAGGGGGCATTACTACTTCACTACCAATGAGAAGTGTAAAGCCTTTGCTAGCTTAGCTACAGGAATATGCCAGGGATGTAAGTGCACCATGCGAATGTCTATGTGCCCAGTGGGTGTCCCCGACAAAAACTCCCCAACTGACACACAAAATAGGTGCCAAGTGGACTATCATTAGTAGGCTTAATTGGAATTAAGCATTCAACTTTGGTTTTCTAAGGTAGATAAAGGAAAAAAGAGGAATTGCACATAGGGTGAAAATTCATTCCTATACATTTTCCCCCACTTTAGCATGCACGAGTATTGATTTGTGCTTGGTAAAGTAGATCAAGAAGAGACTAGGGTTAAAAAAGTATACCTAAACTGTCAAGGAAGCAATACTCGGTCTGGCATACTTGAAGGTGCAGGAAAAGAAAAGGACTCCATAGGTGCTCATAACTATGAAGTTGGAACAACAAAGCATGTTATAGGCCCATGGACCTATAAGGAGGCAACCCCCAGGATCTCTCGTATGAAGGAAGCACCCTATAGGTAAGTCCTATAGGGAAGGTATTCTCCATGAACTCAAGCATGAGGAATACCGAAAGAAGCACCCTACAGGTACTCAATCCTGTAGGGGTGCCACCCCCAAGATCTATCACATGGAGGAACCTTACAAAGAGGACTCCACATAGTCAAGAAGTGGCAACATTTCTACCCGCATATAGAACATCTCAAAAGTGATGACATGTCTACCCATAGATAGAACATGTTAAAAGTGGTTGGTCACACAGACCTCCAATAAGTAAAACATTCAAAGGGGTCCCTCAAGAACCCTTCAAAAGTAGAGGGATCCACTCAAGGGATGTGTTGCTTGAAAGGTAAGGTCTAGTCAAGCTGCCCCTGAGCTAGACATGAAAGGGTGAATGGAATGAGCCTAGTTGAGCTACCCCCAAGCTAGATGTGAAAGAATCCATTCATTGTAAAAGCTTCAAAAGAAGGGTCCCTTAGGAACCCGTCGTGAAGAAGAAAGGGGGGTCCACACAAGGGACACACAATCCAAAAGCAGTTGTTCTTCTTAGAGTGATTCATCATCAAGGAATATTTTTGAAAGATGTTCACTTCATCAAGGAATTTGAAAGGAAGAATATGCCCCCCATGCAAGGGGAAGTTAGAGTTGTTCCCACTTTGGAGGAAGGTCTTCAAGTCCTTTCTTTACAAACTCGTTATGAAGGAAACACATTCTGTTAGGGTTCCGAGTTGATAATGTGATTCTAAGGAAAATGTTAAGACTTTCAAGAAAAGATTTGTTGGAAACAAATTCATTTTCTAAAAACATAAGTGTTAAAGAAGTGTGTTTTCACACATAGAAGGGACAACTCAAGCAAGGAAGAGAGAAAGATAAAGGGAATGAAAAAGAGAAAATACAAATAGAAACAAAGGGCACAAGGGGATATGGTTTAGGTGGGTCAAATCTGTCTAAGCTCATATAATAATAGGTAACCACAAAGAAAGGAAAAAGATCATCAATCCCCAACCAAATTAGGAAGAATGCACATAAAAAAAAGTAAAAAAAAAATTGGGTCAACATGGAAGCGAAGCCTAAATTCCCCCAGCTCTTTGCATCATCCCCAATTTATCAAAAATCAATCAGAAACACGGAAGAATGATGATACAGATAGCGAAAGGTTCATGAAAAGGGTGACAAGGGTCATCCAGGCACATAGAGCATGAGTACGGGGGAACACAGATCACAATACACACACACACAAGATCAAGAAAAGGGCCTCCTCCTAACATTGATCAGCCAAGAGGTTGTCTTCTTCCCAATCTAAATCCTCGTAAAGGTAAGGAGGATGAGATTGCAAGGGTGGAATGTTAAGAGGAGGAGCATCCAACTCTCCCACAACAAGAGCCAAGGAAGAGGGCTCCTCAAGATCCTCTCCGCTGAGCTCCTGTGGAGTCAAAGTCAGCGATATCGTGAAGATCACCGATAGGATTGGGACTTCATCAATAGAATTAAACATGCATCCCATAGGAGCATCATGCCTATTCTTAGTAGAAAATGCAAGCTATGCTTGAATTCCACCACTAAGTTTTCTAAATGAATCAGAAGCGGTGATGAACTCAGCGGAAGCTGGGAATGGTTTTGTCACAAGGAAAAAACAAGTCATCATAGGACCACCTTGCGAAGAAGGTGGGCTCCTCTTACATCCTTCATTGCTAGAAGGACTAGCCTTCACCTCTTTCTTCATTGGAGGAGATAAACTCCCCATAGATGAAGCTAAGGGTGTAGAGAAAGAGGAATAAATAGCCACAACAGATACGAGTGAAGTATTAACCATATCCACAGGCTTTGGGAATATCTGGAATGGTCATCAACAAAGGAAACTTTGATAAAGGAATGATAAACACCTTACTCATTTAAGGTTAGGTGTATTCGAGCTTGGAATGGAAGTCAGGAGCACATCAGGTTGAAGAGAAACAAAAGGAAGGGAGGAAGATGTTGTAGGAAGTCTTGAGACAAGAATGATCATTTAGCCAAGAGAGCCTTTCATTGAAACTTGTGCTCATGTGTAAGGCGGTTTGTACGGATTGTGGAGTCAGAGGCTAGAGCCTGAGAAGGGACAAGAGGTTCTTGATTGACCATAGGAATGTCCACTATGACTGTTTCAAGCTGAGGAATAGGTTCTTTTATGGGAGCAGGCTAATGAGTGACAAGAGGAGTCGACTCAAGAGCTTCAATAGCAGGTTTCTTTCCACCTACTCCTTTAGAAGTAGGAGCAGTAGGAGGTCACATATTGAATTCTCTATGAGAGCTATTCTTTGTGTTGTATAAAAAATACCATGGTCTGGGTAATTCATTAGGGAGATCTGTGATCCTAATATTTGGCCTACACCAAGGAGGGATCATTTGACTCAATGGGTAGCCACCAGGTCTGCTCAACTAGAACTCTTCAAAGGAAAGGGGAGAAAATGAGGCAGTCTAGGAAAAGGTTGTTTTCCTTTACCTTTGCGAGAGGGAGAGGGAGCCATCATAGGCTTCTCCTCTCTCTTCAGGGAAGAGAGACCGGACAGTATAGCCTTATCTTTGCCTTTGTGGGAAGGGGAGGGAGCTAACAATGACTTCTCGTTCTCTTTCAGAGGAGTACTTCTTAGTATGGGCTCCTTCTTCTCTTCTTGGGTAGAGGAGGTGATTGATTCTTCTACTGTAGGAAGGGTCCACTTTGGCTCCCCATTTCCCCCAATTTTGTACTTCATGTAGTTCTTGTAAAGTAGGTCCATTCTCAAAGGAAGCAAACCAATCGGGGAGGGCTAGAAGTGGTCCAAGGAATATCCACAATGAGATACCAAAGGCTAATATCTAGTATCAAGCACTAAATGCTTAACACCCTTGTGGGAAAATTTCAAACATTTGTCGATAAGAGAGGCGATCCCATTTATGGAAGCTAACTAAGGAATGCGTAGCTTTACTCTAAATAGGTCCGACTCCAGGATGACATTGAAGACTATGTTAATAGTCTTGGGTCCAACCAGGATAGACAAAGTAATCGAGTCATATGGTTTAAGACTCATACCATGTTGTGAGTACCGATGGTAGATTTCATTTCTCCATACTTCTCCTTTTGTAGTGAATTTAATACCAATGTTTCCTTAGTGATAACATTAACACGACTCGTAAGGTCTATCAAGAATCCTATCACAATGTTACCATTGACATGAGTGGGAATTTAGAGAGGTGAGGGTTTGTTGTTTAAGGTTAGATCTTATGATTTAAATGTAATATCTGGTGAACTAGGTGCAGGTGGAATGGTGGAAGTTACCGTGACCATGTTAACATAGGCCTCGAGTTGAGAAACAAAATTAATGGGATCAACAATCATGTTAGTAGAGTTTGATGGAAATAGGTCTGTGTATATCTACAATTCACTATTTTCCTTTTCCACTAATTTGTTAGTGTTTTTTTTGTTTCCATCAAGACGAATGGTACCATCCTCAATCCTTTCAGGTATTTCATGACACAACCACATACAACATTCAGTATCATGTTAGTTAACATGATGGTATTAAAAATAAGTGCTCCCATCATACCAATTAGGGTAAGGTTCCTTAATAGGTTTAGGGGTCAGCAAAGTTATGATCTTATCCTTCAACAAATTTTGCAAGATGGAACTATAAGATTCTGACAACTTTGTGAACTTTTGGTTGCATTTAAGGCCGTTGTCATTGACAGTGGCTACTACATTCTCAATGTCTTTTCATTTCCTAGAGATTCATACGATGGATTTTCCCTTAGAATGGGAATGCAAAGAGGGTCCCCCAAACTACGCAACTATTTGTTGGTACTCTTGTAAAGTTGCACATAGATGCGTGAAAGAAGGATATTTCATTAGGGAAAACTTCTCTTACCAAGGCCTTTATAAGTTTCCTATGAACATCTTCTACACGTTAGAATTGGGCAGTTGATAAAAGATTTGTGAAAGAAGCACTTGATAACGTGCTATGAAATCAGTAATTCTTTCACTGACTCCTTGCTTACATCAAATGAGATCCGAAAAGTTCATCTTTGGACCGATGTTGGCTTGGAATTGTCTAAGGAATTGAGTTACCAACTCTGGTTAGATGAGAAAATAGAATTTTTAGGAAAGGAATCTAGTACCACTCGAGCATTGTGTCCTTGAGGGATTGAGGGAATAGCTTAGCCATCAAGGCATCATGATGGAAGAATTTGGTGCAGAGACCATTAAAGGCAAACATGTGCGTCTGCAGATCTCGCTTACCACCAAACTTCTCAAATTTAGGGATATCCATTCCTTGAGGGAAGGGAGTGTTCAAGATGCCAACCAACAATAGGCTATGTAGAAAGAAAGGCTAGAAGATAGGCTGGGCCGAGGCCTAGGAAAGGCACGCTAACTGGCTCTACATCTTACCATGTTCTAAAGCAGAGTGTTCAGAATAGGGTCATTAGAAGATAAAGTGCTAGACGAACCTCCTCCAGAATCACCACCAATTCCACCTCTAGGACTACCACTGGTGTGACTTCTGCCAAAGCCACTTCCAGAGCCACCACCACCAATATGGCCTCCATCGGACCACCGCAATGACCTCTACTAGAACCACCTCTACTACCAAATCCACTGCCACTACCAAAGCCTCCACCACCAAAGGTGACATAAGGGGTAAAGCTAAAGCCCAATGAGACCTTATTCACCTTGATAGTTTTTGGTTGATTAGGGACAGAAGGGATACTAATTGAAGGGACCACATCAGCCATGTAGAAGGAGGTGGGAGGCATTGATACCCCTAATTTTTCCTCATGTTCTTCAAAGGTGACTTCTTGTGCAAAGTTGTGGTTGCTTGATGGAGCACACACTTTGGCAATACAAAAGAGACTACTTAGAAGCTCCACACATGGTCGATCTTTACCCATCATATGCTTTAAATCACTAAAAACCCGAGTAGTGCTAGGCATCTTCAGGTTTCTTTCCAATTGGTTTTCAAGGTCACCCAACTCTTTTGTAAGGGAAGACACATACTCAACAGGGAATTGAATGGCCTCATGTTCCTCCACTGATAATGGTGTGGAAATGTAGGAGGAGTGAGAACGTGATCAATTTTGTCAGTGAATCCCATCTCATTCCTTGATAACTTCTCCTATGTGGCCAAACTAATGGTGAGACCAAAGAAAAGACCTGTAGAGAGACCAAGTGATACCTTCGTCCTATCCATTAGGAGGTGTCATACACTTATTCTTACGATATTTCGAGAAGTTGTGGACTAGGTTGTGATGCTCATAAACCTTCACAATGCTCGAGGTCACAACAACCATGAAGAATCCAAGGGAAGCTTTAACACAAACAAATGAACAAATGTTGGTTCACGTCAGGTTCACCAAAATTGTAAGAGAGAGGGACCACTGCATGGAAGACCCCAAGTCACAGAGGGTCAAGATGCGAGAGATTGCCTGAACTTACCTCAACTAAGAGAAATGTTTAGGGTTATGAGGATGAGAATGATGAGGACTATTATGTCATATAATCACTCTACAATCCCAAGTTGCAAGGTGGGGCTAGGCGAGTCAATTTTTGGGTTCAACTATGAGCCTTAGGGAGCTCTCTGCCTAAGGACGTTAGCACGGTCTTTGGATGATAGTGCGGTGTGATGGCATCTTGAAAGTGTGTTGTAGTCCATATGGTCATACAACAATAGAGACAAGGTTGAACTCACCCAAAATGACTAACAACCTAGCTACTCAACTAAAAGGTCAGAATGTAAAAAGTAAATAAACAATGTATTCTTTAATGTTGTAAAGCAGAAAAACAAATGTAAGGAGAGTAAGAAGGATATCACTAAGGAATTCGCTCACCAGCTGATCTTTCTCACAACATGCACACCACCTCCACCAAGAGCACTCAAGGTTGCTTGGGGAAGAAATGAAAGTAAATCAATCCTCTACTGTATTGGCATGGCCCCAAATGTGCTCTACTAAAGTTACAAAGTGAGGCTTTGCTACAATGGAATGCTTGGAATGTTGCTAAAAGTGTTGGATTGAATGCTTGAAGTGGTCAAGAGTGAGCACAATTCTTGAAAGAAGATGTGTGGAGTTGTAATGCTTGTTGAAGGAATGAATATGAAGAAGAAATTAAGAAAATGACCAAATTCGGGTCGGTCAGCCGAAGGAGGCGTTCCTACTTCACTACTAATGAGAAGTGTAATTTCTCTATTGGCTCAGCCACATGAATATTCTAGGGAAATAAACACACCACATGGATTTCTGTGTGTTGCATGGGCATCCTTGATAGAAATGCCTCTACCAACACACAAAACGGGTGCCAAGTGGACTTCCATCAGTGGGCTTAAGTGGAATTAAGCCTCCCACTTTGGTTTTCTAAGGTGGATAAAGGAAAAAAGGGGAATTGCACATAGAGTGCAAATTCTCTCTTATACAAGGAGAAAACCACTGAAGGGCATGACAAACCTAAGGAACAGACAACTACCGAATCCCCAAGAAAATAAACTGTATTTTTTCAGGATTCCAATGAGGAGGAAGAAGAAAAGATAGAGCAAGAGACTCCAGGTGATAAAGTATTGGAAATTCAATGCACCCATGAAGAATAAGGTGATCACGAATCACTAAAAGGGGAATCTCAGATGTCTAAGTGGCTCAAGAAGCAATAGGAGAAGAAGACCCCAACTCTAATGGATCCAAAGGCAAGACTACATGCCATCTTGGCTCGGGTCCAGATAAGTACAAAGTAGAAGAAGAATCCAAAGGTTAGATCTCACTTGACAATGGACGTATCTAGATCTAGGACCCTACAAATAGCCACTCTAGTGATGGAGGAAGAAGGGGTAAGATATAATATTTCTACCCTTAATATGGGGACAACAACAAGAGAATAGAATATCAAGTATCTTCAAGTGTTTGTCGCTACTATCATGCATCAAATAAACAAAGATAAGACTTCCAAGGAGGAGCTAAAGGCAAAGGTGGCTGATCTAACAACTTACATTCAACAATGGTTGTTAGCTAAGGAGCTTCCCACCACATCATCATCACCACCACAATTGTTGTCAAAGGACCATATTGATCAGATCGAGAAGAGAAAGAACTGGACAAAGGCCACAGAGGATTGGTTTCGACAGGTCCTCTACAATGGAAATAAGGGCACATGCTGCACTATCCAAACAAAAAACAAGTTCCTGGAAGTACACAAGATACTCAAGGGAATAAGGAATTTTTGCACCGACTTCTTAGGGTTATACAAAATCACATATCCCAAGCTTGAGGCTATTTTCAATATACCTGATAGATTCTAGGAGAAGGCATTTTCTCTGGTAGAAGGTGACCATTGGCTTGTGTAGACATGGAAACTAAGCTTGGACCATAGAAAGGAAGTATCAGAATGAGTGCTCCATGAAGTAGAGCTTGATATTGATTGGGTCAAAGAAATCAAGGCAGCTTGTGAAGAATATCTGAGACTGATGACAGATTTTGATGTGCCCGCCATTGAACTAGAACCAGAGAAAATAAAGCCATACTTTCACAAGAAGATGGAAAGTAGGACCACTAATGTAGTTATGCATGATTTTATGAGTTTTTCTGCTTGAGCCTTTGCTTAGTTTGAGTAGGTGCTAAAGAATATGTAGAAATGTGACAAGGAATGGGATGAGATACAAAGAAAATCTAGGAGGTTGAACTTCCAAGTGAACTAGTCAGATATATTGGAGTGAGACAAACTCCAGGCATTGATCATAAAGTTTTTGGAATACGCCACTATGAAGAAGAATGAAGGAAATCCAATTATCAATGATGAGTTCCTCACAAAGTAGCTACAAAAAAAAGGAATCAACAAGAAGAAAAAAGAGCTATAGTGCTGCCACATGAGGACAAAATTGACTAAATGACAAATTGTAATTTTGTAGTGTCAAATATTTGGGGGTAGGTGAAACCCTAATTTGTAGTGAATCTTTTCCACATAATGAGATTAAATCTTGGCAATAAATTTTTCTTTTTGGACACTATAAATAGGGGATCTCCTCTCATTTTCAAGAGGATTTGAGTTGTTGTAAAGAAATTTTGTTGGAATGTTAATAGAAATTCATTAATCTGGTAAATTCTTGAGTTCCAACTTCATGTTGTGTGATTCTTCTTCTCATATTTAGTGAATCTAAGTAGATTAACTTTGTTGTTCCATGTGTTTTAACTTGCTTTAGTAGATTAGTTAATGTTGTGCATTGATATTGAAGAATTTTGTTGTGCGTTGGTAACCTTCCTTTCCCATACTTTTTGTTGTTTATTGATGATAGATAGCCATGTAAAGTTAGTCTAGGAATAAGTCTGAAGCTGCACTAAATTTCTATCTTTTATCCATGCTTATGGTGAATGAAAGGTTGAAAATATGCAAACCTTAGAAGATTGCATAGGTTTCATGAAACTATAAGTAGATTTGGTTAAGTGGAACTTTGTTTTGGGAAGGATTTCTGCAACAGGATACTCCATTATCACTATTCATTGCTAGTTTTAGATCTAGGTACTTCTTCTCTTCCCTGCCCTTTTTCCCTTTTTCTTGATAGTCACTTTGAACAAAGTTCATTTCACATTGTAAAGCCAAATTTCAAGTTGAAATAGGAGTTCCAGACTACTGTTTGAACCTGCAACAATTGTGCAATAACTTTCCAATCTTAAGAACTCCATTTTGAGATCCAATTCCCCTCCAATTTAACTCATGTAAGTCTTCCCTATGATTACAAACAAAATCACATTGAACCAACTGAGAAATTCCATGCACGTCATGACCTGACACCTGAGAGATCTTGGGGTAATATTCAACAACTTCTTATTGGAGATTGACTTTCAAGATAGGTAGTACACGTATGCATTACCTATGTTGAGAAGTGCTAAAACACCCATCAACAACTAGAAAATGGTGATGCCACCTTAGAAAATTTCCACGTCTACCCTTAATCCTCATTAGTCACCCATGATATGACAATAATAGTACAACACCAACTCAATCCGTGATCCTTCATTAATATCATTAAAGTACACAAATCCAACATTTGAAGAGAACAATCCTTCATACATTCCATCCTCATTGCAGGCTTGCCCCATCTTTCTAGGGTTGAATCAGTGACGTTAGTATTGACATGATGAACTTCAACTTGTTGGATCAATCTACTTTAAAACCACCTCAATGATTCTCCACTTACCTCGCTACTTTCTTCAATCAGTGACGATAGTATTGACATGATGTCCTTAGGTTCTACCACATTGTCTTTTTATTCAGTAGTTGTCACTTATTGATGACACATTTTGTCCTTCACTAGTTCTAGTAGTGATGCAAGCATCCACACAATGAAATATTAGCCCTTTAAAATATATCCCATCCTCGATTAGGTTCACTTTCCTCCTCACACATCACTAATTTAACTTTTAACTTTGGATCACATCAATGATGGGAGATAAAACAATGAAGCAAGATTAAGACACATGCACTTGCATGAAAATCAATGATATAAAAGACATATCTCATAAGATCAATTCAAATCAGTGAAAGAAAGTTGAACATATGACTCTATCACTCATCACTATTTTGAAACTTCAGTTTTGGAAAGGATGTGTGATGAGTGACAGGAGAAAAATACAAAAGCACCAGGGCCATCACTTTTCACTAATTCTCCTCATAATGTTTGCAAGAAATCAATGATGAGAGATCCCAACGATTACATACAATGCTTGTATCATGCATCCCTAATACAAAACTTAACATTCAAAACCCATCCATGATATGTGAAACACAAGAGATAATTCATATCACTCGTCCCTATTTAAAAATTACAATTATACAACCATCTGTGATGAATGATGAAGAGAAGAACAAAAGTTCAAAGGCCATCGCTGATCACTAATTCAATACTCAAGGTTCAAGAATTATTAGCGATAAGCAAAAAATAAAAAATATAAGGAGAAGCAAGAGCATTTCCCATCATCGATTCATGCCAAGAGCTCCCAAAGCTATTAACAATGAGCAAAACCAAAGAAATGCTGCTCATCACTTATCATGAATTTAAACATATCTTTTAGAAACTATCTGTGATGAGTGACAAAGAGAGATGGCCAAAGGGACTTAAGTGAAAACTTTTAAGTGTGTTCCCATAAGTTGTTTTAATGAAGGGGACCATCCTAGGATGACATAGGAAAAAGGTCTTCACAATATTTTTAGTCATAAAATGTAAAGGATGTAAAGGCCAAAAAGGATTTTAATTCAATCTTATAAAAAGGAAAAATCTCCAACCTAGGCATGAGGGACTAGTTACTCCATGATCGTCAATGAGATATGACCAACAACAGGACACATAAGGTCAATAAAAAATTAGAGTGTTGCAAGGGTTTAGACTTTAGGGTTTCTTGGGTGAAATTGACAACAAAATAACAATACTACAAAACTCGAAAGTCCAAATATGAGAGGCCTTATTAAAAATGCAACATTTTTAGAAATGGAACCAAAATTTTGAAGGTTCCATCAGTGGCTCCAGTTGGGGATGTATGTTTCTCTAGAACAAAGTGAGTCCAGAATCTCAGGTGAATCAAACCAAGAATGGAGAACCGAAACCAAGGACAAAGAAAGAACACCAAACCCAAATGAAAAAACATATGTACAACATTTAAAAATGTTACAGGGCCAAACCAACCTTAAAACTGGTGCCTTCCTTTGTCAAAAACCCTGTTTTCCACCATTTGAACCATGCTAAGGCTGAAAACACTATCATGAAGGTTCCACCAACTGATCATGTTGTGGCCACTACTTTCAACCACTATAGATATGTTCCTAAACTTGCAATCAATTCTTTCATTCATGTCCATTTGTGAATTGTAGTAAGGTGTTAACTAGAATATATGATTAGTGTGGCATTCTATCTAACCCAGCTTACCATTATATTCCACCAAATGCCCATCTAATTGGTCTGGGAAAGTGAAAAATTCATAATCCATTTGATCAATTATCATCATTCAAAATTATATCAAATTCCTTCTGCTCATTAAGCTAGAAGTCCTCACATACACTACTTCCAAGGATCTCATTCAGGCATACAAATTCAATTTGTGTGACAAACAAGAAATGTTCATACATAGGCTTCATTTCAAAATGGTGCTCATATTCATCAAAATAGTAGAAACTAGCTATGTTGCCAAATGTTCCATTATCTTGGGAATTCGACTCATCAGACCCCATAACATTCTTTCTTTCATTCATAACAGGGATATTTTCACAAAGACCATCATCCCTACCATCCCAAGCACAAAAGATATTTCATTTTCTAGTTCATTTGCATACTCCAATCCTTTACTCCAATTATTGCTCAAATTGAAGCTAAAAACATAATAGGATGAGTCAAGCATCTAAGGCTTGATGTGATCAAAATTATGGTATTCAAGTATGTCTTCAATTGAAAAGTTTGATGACTCATATTTGTGGAACTCATTATACCTTGAACCTTTAATAGCAAGAAAAGTTTCTTCATTCCTTTCTTCAATAGGATCCCTATTGAAAATAATCATATCCATCTCTTCCATGAACTTTTTACAATTCATTCCTCTTTGATATAAGCCATTAATGACATGACACTATTGGCTATCATTTTTAATTTCATCACTCTTGGTATTTAACTCATACACAATTTACTAAATACAAACATTCTTGTCTTGAAATTCATCATTGATCATATTTTTGTAACACTCCAATTCTGATGTTGTTGAACTGCATTACATGAGTGCTTCATTTTAACATTGTTCATTTACTAGTGAGGGAAAAAACTAATAAAGATTGGTAAAGTTGAATCCTTTGGGAAAGAAGGATATCTCTAGGTCAATCTCATTAAGAGATTCATATTCCTCCTGAGAGCAATCAAAATCTTTATTTTTATTATCCCGATCACCAACCTTCAAGGGTATATTAGTAGTTTTTATAAATATGACAATTTCATCACGCACACTACTAGATAGATGTTCTTCTCAGACATCCTTATTCATTGCTTCAGTAAACATTTAAAATTCACCAAGATAATTACCACTATGAGCTTGAAACCTCATTCTTTGTATATAATCATTCTTAGCCTCATCAACAATCCCTATCCAATCAAGTGTCTGATCAAAATCTAGAGGCTTCAATTCCTTAGGAAAGGCCCTAAGAACAAGTTCAAAAATGTTGAAAAATATGTCAATACAATTTGAACCTATAGGTTGTAACCCCTTAGGAATTTATAGCAGGAAATCTAAGAACCTTGCTAACATCTCATATGGAAACTAATCCTCATATCTTTTCATGTTAGATAGTCTTTGGACTAAAAAATCCTATTCATTATTAATTAAACTTTGTTGAAGTCTATCCTGAACCAATCCATGAGTAACATGTTGTGTGAGTGAACAAGATGAGATATCTAAAGCATTATCACCTTGATCATCTCTTTCATCTTTAGGAGATCCACTCACTTGTTGTGAACCAAGACAAGAAACACTCGCAGCGATATACCCTCTCATCATTGAATATTTCACAATATTTTCAATATCCATAGCAATGTGACAAGCCTGCTGTAATGTTTTGGGTTCCTTATCCTTTATCAAATAACTCATTTCATTATCAAATGCACCTAAATATATAGTAAAACATTCTGCATCACTAGGTCTTAGGTATTGAGAAATATCTCTTACTACTTGTTCAAATATGAGGTTGAAAATAGGAACCAACTCATCTTCATCCTTTTGGATTTCCATAACTCTTTTCCTTACCAAGCTAGGATTAACCCTTTCACCAAATTTCTCCATAAATGCAACCATAAAACCATTCCACCAAGCTACAAAATAGATTGGTAAATATGAAAACCAGTCTCTAGCATTTTCCTTTAAAGAATGAGCAAAAAAGTTTCATGACCACATCCTCATGATCTATTTCAAAGTAACCCATGAAATCTATGAATGCATTCAAGTGTTTAGATGCTAACTTTGAATTGTGCCCTATAAATTTAGGTAAATTTTTCCTAACATCACTTGGAATTTTGTTAGGGAAACCTTGAATACCATTAAAACTTAATGATTTATATCTCTCAATAGAGAACTTCTTTTGATGGCATGATAAGAGATGCATGCCTTGCATGTTTTTATTTGATGTTCCTCAGGGAAATATAGGAGAGTAATACATTTCTCCTATACCATTATCCAATCTTTCAAATTCAATTCCATAATTGATTTGTCTACTTCCTCATTCCTTAATTTTGATCACATTTTGGAGCTCGAACATATCCATGCTTTAAAATTTCTAAGAGGCATAGTTCAGGAATAAAAATACTTCTTCAACCCATCCCAAATATCACATATTACACCTTAGAAGTATATAAAATATCTATCATCCTTCTAATTATGCTTAACCATTGATACATTTTGATCAATTTTGCGATGACGGCCCATCGGAATTTCAACATGATGGGCCAGAATTTTGATGTTTCAAATGTCATCAAAATTTTGACACAATAACAGTGACAAACAACCATCAAAATTCTGATGGGCTATCATTGAAAAATTGATCAAAATGTATTAGTGAACTCACATAATAGCGAAACCTAATTTTCACTAGATCATTTCAACAAGATTTTCACATATTTTTTCTTCATTGAAAACCAAAATAGGGGAAGAATACCTAGATATAGTGTAATTACTTTTGAATTGTTGCCTTGACTGAAAACTCTATAGATTTGGAACTTTCTTCATTCCTTCATCAGGTTCTTATGCATGGAGTCACCACCTCCTTTATAGAGAAACCAACTTCAACAATATGAAGTTCCCTTGATAAGTAGGTTTTACTTTAAACTTCATTAATCAACAAAGCCACATATAACTCTCTACACTTGTTTCCATCAACTTTTCATTCCATCTTGCAATAATTGATACTAGTACATATATCAATGGAGTCACCACCCACATCTAGTGAGAAATTTTTCAAATATTTATGAAATATGCAGATTCTTTCAACACCTGCAAGTTTTTCAATGAAACAGAACAAACTCATTCCATACTACTGAATATTGGCTCATTGAAACAAAACTAGGCTTGAGAACATAATCCCCTAACAAATAATTTGTCTCTTTTAAGGCAATATGATCTTCAATCTAAATATCTTCACGTTATTCCCCAACGAAGAAATAATGGTTCCCAAGAAAGTCACCAATCTGTTGGTACTCAAATCTACTATCCACTTGAATCCTAAAGGGCCACTAGGCCTAGTGGTAAAATTCAAGGAGAGATTTGGCCAATGAAGGAGAGATTAAGTTTAAAACCAACTTCTCCCCTACACTTTGGGCTCTATGTCACCTGAGAGGGTGATCCCAACAATGTGCTTTTAGATACTTGTATGCCAAATTATCAAGCACAAAGTAAACATATAATTCTCCTTTATATGTTTAACAGACACAAAACCTTAAAGGTTTGGTTGATCTTCATGGTAATGCTTGATTTAAACATAAGAGATGTAATACATTATGTTCAACACTGATGCAGAGTAGGGGGAAATTACTCTCAAGATCACAATTCAATATATTCTCAACAACTCTTCTACCATCCAAACCCTAACTAGGGTGTTTTCTAACACAACTTCACAACTTCTCTTGTAGGTGTACAAACCTAGTTATTTGAAATTTTCTTTCAATTATCTCTTATAACCCACAAACCACTCACCTTTTTAGACACCTTTTTTGTAGGTCACTTTCGACAAACAATCTCAAATTAGGGCTTCTACATTATCCCAACAGGCCAATTAGGCCAAATTTACAAAGAAACACCTATTCAATCACCTTCCTAATTAAAAAATCTACTCATACCTTTTCCATAGGTCTCAAATAGCCAAAAACAACAAATTTCAAAATAAGGAATGCCCTCCAAGTCACCAAGTTACAAAACCCTCATTTTTTTGAGTTTAAGGAGGGGTTTAATGAAAATAAACATTCCCAAACCAATTTCACTGCCACAAATCCTCAAAAAATTTCAATTATGTCTACACATGCTAAATAGTTCATCACCCAACATTTTTCATGTTATATCATGCAAACTCGACCTTCTAACCACTCATTTCAAGCCAGAATTCCATGCAAACACTTCAAGGGCAACATTAAAAACTCCACCAAACCTTATTTCCTACTCAAAATTTCTAAACCTACATCTATTCCTAGCATTTGGGACCCATTCCACTGAGCCACAATAATACAATAGGTGGAATAAGTCATTGATTCATTATGATGTCTTCAAAACCCTCAAAACACAAGTTATAGACCATAGTTGGAAAAGATGCAATAAATTTTTTAAAACCAAATGAAAATAATTCACTCCAAATCCAAATTGTATCTAAGTCATTCCTCTATCTATTTCATAATCTTTTAGACCCTTACAATACTATACAGACTTGTACAATTGCTAGGAGAAGCAAATTTATAGAGAAAACACAAAAAATAAAGTTTTTTTTATTGATTTCTTCTTCCAAAATGAACAACCAACCCTCCAATCAACCAAACATCATGAATACAAAATTTTTACATCGAGGAGGAAATTTCCCAACCAAATCAAACCATCTCAACTTTCATTTGAACCAACTTGACCGTTGGTATTCCCATTTTGAATATTTTTGCAACTTTTCAATATTGCACTTTTGTAATTTTACATCATTTTAACAAATATGCATCATGAACTCATAAATGAACCCAAAACCAACTAAAATGATTTATTACATAATAAAAATTGTCTAACTTGACCTTATTTATTGGGAAAAACTCAAAACACCCCTAGAACCTATCAAGGGCCATATTTACAAAGTTCTACTTTGGTGCCCCTACACCATACACCCAACCTAAAAAGAATTCCAAGTCCCTTGGAAATTGAATTAAAACTTGTCCAACTCTAAAATATTCATCTCTTTGATTTGAAAAAAGCTCTTTTCTTTGATGCTCCTTGAACTGGTAAACTTGTCGATTGACCCTTGAACTTGTTGCCACTTGTGTGTTGCTCCATCTCTGCAAACTATCCTCTACCATCTGAAACTAATGAAGAACTTTACTTTATACCTACACACTATCCTCTATCAACCTTTCCTTTGGTTTTCCATTCTTGGACTCTTGAAACACACTCAAACTCACTCTCTTTCCTTTGCTTGTAAATTTGTTTCATTCCACTTCTCCCCTCTACCTCTTTCATCAGGTTCTCTCCCTCATCAATCTTTGTCTTATCAGTCCCATAAACCATTGTTCCATCAATCTTAGTAACCTCTTTCTTGACAATACGTGACTACCCCTTCACCTCTTTTGCAACTAGAGGATAAAAGACTATCCCAATCAGAATTAGATCACACTTTTTTAACCCATTTTGAGCCTTCTCAAGGAATTCATCCTTGACCTTCTCAATTTTTTTACATCAAACTATAATATTCTTTCCTCTTCAACATTGCATCATTCTTCAAATTCACCATATTCACATCTTCTAGCCTTGAAGTGGCTACAAATCCCATTTTCACTTCTTGTTTATCTTCCACAAGCTTCACAATCTCCTTCTTTCCAAACATGATGACCTTTGTTGCATTACCCTTTGCTTTATCATCCTCCTGTAGTGTTGTTAGTGTGAAAGTAAGACCATCCTTCTTAATTTGAAATGTATTATTTCTACCATCATAAAGTGCATTCCTATCAAATTGCCATGGCCTTCCAAGTAGCAAATGAAAACAACTCAGTGGCAAAACATCACAAAGAACCTTATCCACCAATTTAAAAATCAACTAGAGCTTGTTCATTAACTAAA
This sequence comes from Sequoia sempervirens, assembly GCA_007258455.2. Classification (NCBI taxonomy): domain Eukaryota; kingdom Viridiplantae; phylum Streptophyta; class Pinopsida; order Cupressales; family Cupressaceae; genus Sequoia; species Sequoia sempervirens. Next base: position 127,431,708 of record VDFB02379711.1, read on the forward strand.
ATGGACTGATCATCACTCACCCAAGATTCCTTATATGGTGTTTTATAAGGTATTCTTTCTAGCTTCAACTTTTCAACCATTTCACTTGACACCAAGTTATCTGTAGAACCAAAATCTATTACTACCTTACATACCTTACCTTTTCTTTTTCAAGTGGTCCTGAACAATTGTCTTCTTTGAGCCATCTCCTTCTCCTTGGAAGCTTGGAGTAATGTTCTTCTCACCATCATTGACTCCCCAACTTTTGCAGCAACAATGTCACTAGGATAATTTACACTTTCACATTCATTTTCTTGAACCAATTGCACTCTCTTATCACTTCTCCTTTCACCACCACTTGAAGTAGAACCTTTATTTTCAAGGAACTTGTATGTTAGATGACCAAACTCATTGCAATGATAAGATCTACTTGAAAATATGTTTGAATTTCTACATCTAGCAAATCTTCCCATTGAGCCTTTGAATCCACCTCTGTAATCAACAAATTGTTCTTGACCTTTGTGTGTATCTTCTTGGCTTTCACTTGATTCTCTTGAAGTGGAATATGTATCTCTTCCCCTTGAAGTCCTGCCTCTACCTCTATTTTTCTTTTCTTTCCCTCTTTTCACCTTTTCTTTAGCCCTTATAGCCATCTAATAGCATTCTTCAATAGTTCTTGGATCTTCCAAGGTTATTTCATAATGAATGTTAAATATCAATCCACCTAAATACTTAGCAATCTTTTCATTATCATCTTTATTATGACAAGACCTAATACTTAACTTGTAAAATTCCTCAGTATATACTTTGGCATCCATTTATTTTTTCCTTAAACCTTGAAGTTTTCTAAACATCTAAATAGCATAATTAGAAGGAAAAAACTTACCTTTCATTTTGGCTAACATTTTTTCCCAAGAAACTATCTTTGATTTACCTTTTTTCTTCTTTCATATTGCTTATAATCCCATCACAATAGTGCATGATCCTCCAACTTTTTCTTTTCAATCTTCACCATTTATTCCTCAAGAACATCTTCACACTCAAAGTAGTTATCTAAGGTTGCAATCCAATTCAAAAATCCTTCATCATCTAGATTACCACCATATTTAGGCACATCAATATTTACCTTATGTTTATCTCCTTTAACATGCCTCAGTATCTTTGCCATCCTTTGATCTTCAAGATATAATTCTTCCTCCACATCTTCAAATTCTTCTTCCCCTTCTTCATCATAGTCACTCTCATCACCCATGTCCAAATCTATTCTTTTCCTTGTTTCCAGAGCAACAAGTCTTTCCTTCAATTCAATCATTTTGTTAGCCATAGCTTTTCCTTTTGGAGGCATCTTCGCTTTCAACCTTTAATATTTCACTATAAATTTTCAACTTCTAGAGATCTTAATCTCTAAAATCTGATACCAATTGATGCAGAGTAGGGGGAATTACTCTCAAGATCACAATTCAATCTATTCTCAACAACTCTTCTAACAACCACACCCTAACTAGGGTGTTTTCCAATACACAACTTCACAACTTCTCTTGTAGGTGTGCAGACTTGGTTATTTAAAATTTTCTTTTAATTGTCTCTTCTAACCCACAAACCACTCACCTTTTTATACACCCTTTAATCCAATACAAAACATATCTCAAAAGAATTGTAGGTCACTTTTGAACAACATTCTCAATTTAGGGCTTCTATGCTATCCCAATAGGCCAATTAGGCCACATTTATAAAGAAATACCTATTCAATAACCTTCCCAATTGTAAAATTCTACTCAAACCTTCTCCACAAGTCTCAAATAGCCCAAAACACTAACTTTCAGGAGAAATAATGCGCTCCAAGTCACCAAGTTACAAAACCCTCATTTTTCATAGTTTAAGGAGGGGTTTAATGAAAATCAACATTCTAAAACAAATTTCACCACAAAAAATCCTCAAACACTTTATATTATGTTTGAACATGCTAAATAGTTCATCACCCAACCTTTATCATGTTATATTATGCAAAATACACCCTCTAACCACTCATTTCAAGCTAAAATTCCATGCAAACACTTCAAGGGAAACATTCAAAACTCCACCAAAACTTATTTCTTCCTCAAAATTCCTACACTATATCTATTCCTAACATTTAGGACCTATTGCACTGAGCCACGGTAATAAAATAGGTGGAATGAGTCATTGATTCATTTTGATGTCTTCAAAACCCTCAAAACACAAGTTACAGACCACAGTTAGCAAGGATGCAATCAAATTATTAAAACCTAATGAAATAATTCACTCCAAAAACAATTTTTAGCTAACTCAGTCCTCTATCAATTTCATAAGTTTCTATACTCGTACAATTGTTGAGAGCAATAAATATACAAAGAAAACACATAAAATAAAGAGTTGTTTTATTGATTTCTTCTTCCAAAATGAACAACCAATCCTCCAATCAACCAAAAATCATGAATATAAACTTTTTATATCAAGGAGGAAAGTTCCCAATCAACTCAAACCATCTCAACTTCCATTTGAACCAACTTGACCATTGGTATTCCCATTTTGAACATTTTTGCAACTTTTCAATATTGCACTTTTGCAATTTTACATCGTTTTGACAAATATGCATCATGAACTCGTAAATGACCCCAAAACTAACTAAAATGACTTATTACATAATAAAATGGTCTAACATGACCTTATTTATTGTAAAAAACTCAAAACACCCCTAAAACCTCTCAAGGACCATTTTTACAAAATTCTACTTTGGTGCCCCTACACCAAACACACGCGATGTTCACTCTCTCCACCTGAATCCTTCATTATTCATCAATTTTTTGATGAATAATGGTGGAATTGATGAAATTATTTCTATAGTAAACATGTAGTTCATCTTCTCCTCATCCCCTCAGCCTATAATTTAAAGTATTAGAGTTGAAAAAATCAATATTTTTTGCTTGTAGTGTGCTTGATCTAAGAGCAAAAAAATTTAGGGTTCAAAAAAATAGAATTTCCTCAAACAATTTTGATACATTTTCACTACATGCGTTTAATTCTCTTGCACAAGGAGGATATGCGCCAAAGTTTCCCATTTAACAATAATTGAAAGATGCTCCATATATCGTTCTCTCACCAATCTAGTCGCTGCTCTACAGAGAATTCAACTTATCAATGTATTCAGGCTAAATACAATTAAGTTAAAGTTTCCCCACACATTGGGTATCAAAACCAAGACTTTTTCTATAGCAACCTCTTATACCATTAAAATGTTTCCCTCAAAACCTCAAATTTACATCATCAACAAGCATGATGGGTCCTTTCATTGCAGCACAAACTACTTCTATGCAAAATGAACTTAGGCTAGGCTGGCTCGTACATCACACACTTTTTTTAAAGATGTTTCTGGCAACAAATTTATATACTATGTGAATTTCCCCTTTTCAATATCAAACTAACCTTGTTCAACATACACAGTGGCTACCATATTTGCAACAAAACATACACTCTCGAGCCTTCTTAAAATGTGAGGTTGTGTTCCATATATCCATCCTCTCATGGTCTTGGTGTGCTAACATTTGTTTTCTCATCTTCATAATGATGGAAGGAATACTGATCGTGCCACAATCCATTTAAACAACTATTCTTGTGGCACTCATTGTGAATTACATCAAGATTTGTCATCAGACCCCTACTTCTATGGTTTGTTGCTTCATTGAAAATATGACCAGTCAGACATTCACTTTGCTTACTTTGAGTTTCAAAAGCAATCCTATGTGTAACACACCAAGAAATATCACAATTTGCATAAACCCATGAATCCTTTCATTTAACTCCTCCATTATATGTGGTATTGTGTGACTTATTTACCTGCACATTGCAAAAGGCTACAAAACAACTCCAATTTCCAAATCTAATTCCCTTTGTGCATCTTGAGTGGTTCTTTCTTTAAGCCAGCCACCTGTCTTTTCAATTCCATGTCTCTAATCACACATAGAGCATTTGTTGAGTTTGCATTTATTTTGAATGCATTCCCCATTAATAAGAAACCTAAACAATATTAGCTTGCATACCCCTTTTCAATATTCTATCATTCAAACAACCTAGTAGATTAAATGATGTTGTGACTTTATCCCATGAGACACCCCCTTCATTTATCTGATGGAAGAATTCTATACCTTTTGCATGCATGAGGTCAAGCAAACTCTGCCATGTTACCTTCTAAAAGGTCGTCTTCTTAAGCCTTAGTTGTGCCACCTTTTTAAACCCTATACTTGAATAAAATTTAACATACCTTTCATTCAAACCCTTGAAGGAAAGCAATTTACTTGAGGTGACTGCAATATTGCATGTTTGTGCCCCCTATTATTATTCCAAGCATATCTGATCAAGCTTCCTCAAACTATGTAACACATGCCAGGTCCCCTTATGGGCTTGACTATTTTTTTTTTCATTTTGAAATTATTTTTAACCATGGATTTATTTGAGGCTGCCTATGAATGCATCTAAGGTGAAAAAATTGAAACGGTTAACCATAAAAATCCATCTTTAGGCACTTTGTACTGTTGTCAAAATAGGTCAAGTGGCCTCTGGAATTTCCTTGGAAAACCAGTCAAACGATCCCTTGAAGTCATAAAAAAGTACATGCCTATAGAAATTTGACCCAATGATCTAGTGCAGCAAATGACTTAGCAAAATGGATCTCGAGGTGCAATATATTAAATGCCAAAGTGGCATACTCAGACATTTCTGCAATTTCACCTATCAGAAACCAATTCAAGCACACCAAGTCACTCCCTTGAAAAAATTATAAAATTGCCATCTAGGAAGCTGACATTGGAAAAACTAAATCATTTAGGTTTACTTAGCATGTGTGCAAGAGGGAATTCCTTCAATCCAAATTATTCACTAGATATTATGGGTCAAACTTGACCTTCCTGAAACATTCAGATTGTCAAAATATGACAAGCTACCTTTGCTTTTGACCTAGTAAAACTATCAAATCAGACCCTAAGGCTCTAAAATCAAACGGGGAGTATATGAATGTGGGAGGAATGCAGAGCACCAATCCATTTCCCATGATGATCATCCTATTGTCAAATATCAGACTAAATAGGAGGCCAATTTGTAGACCTGAGAATTTGTAAACAATAAAACAGTCTTAGAACCCTTCAGCTTTGCTTTTGAAAACTCTATCAAAATCATCACAGGAAGCTGAATTTAGACACACATGTCACATAAGTAGGCTTTCCAAGGGATTTTGCAGGAAAATCAACTAGTTATTAATTATGACCCTTCGAAGTAGGTCATTGGGGCAGATTTTTTCAGGTGTATTTCTAAGTGTGCAAATCAAAATTTTCAACATGGGCACTTCAAATTTAGAAAATTTGAAGGTACCATCAGATGTCACGAACCAATCAGGAACATGCCCAATCACAATGGAAGGTGACAAACAAAGTACCACTAGAAACTAATACTAAACACTCTCCAGAGACTAAGATGGAGTGACAACAGTTGTGCAATAACTGTCATCAAAGAGGAGAGATAACCTCTCAAATTTTTCCTCCAAATCTAAAATGTGAGACTCCACAAAGAAGGAGCCAATTTCTGACAAATAGGAATCCCAATTAGGAAGACAATCATAATCCTATTGTTCAGGAATGATAGAAGTACTCAATGAGGGTGGATCAACTATCTCTGACAAAGAGGCATGAACCTCTAAGGTAGCCACAACCTCCAAAGGATCATAGGCATGGTCTATCTTCTTTGAAGAATAAAGAGACACACTAGTATCAGAAGGAGGGTCATCGAGAGATGGCAGAATATCATGATCTCCATATGATTCTTGAAGGTAAGTACAGAGAGCATAAGAGCTCTCAAAATGACAGAGTGAATCCAAAAGGTCCTGATAATTGATATGCTCAAACTTAACTCCATAGACTCTAGCCCTAAATCTTTTCCAAATCATATACCTACTATGTGTGTCTATAACATGAACTTCATTTTACAAATATGGAAACATATTTTCTTCACTAAGACAAGTGAGAACATCACTCCATTGTCTAAAATTCCCTTTCTCCAAAGAAACCATTACTGAATTCTTCAAAACATTTAAAAAAAATTGTTTTCAGAAAGTATAAAAAACTTCCAAAAAAGAATTAAACCTTATTTATAGCAAAATTTGATGTAGCCTATTGCCTGATCTCCATGCTGAAACCAAGTAGCACAAGTAAGATAACCTCTTGTGAGACTTTCTCACAACAACCAACTACACTGGAATGCTATATAAATAACAAAATCATTCTCCATGCTACCAATGTGGGATTAAAGTTTCCAATATAATTTTTAAAACTTCAAAACTAGGGCCCACTCCACTCGGCTGTTCAACTTTTGAACCCTAAATTTTAAGGGGAAACTTGATAAGGTTTCAAAACTATATCCTCCATAAACAAGTCTCTTGAAGAATGATTCCGCCCTCTAGGAAAGAAATGCTCCTTCAACAAAAGAAATGATGCCAAGCTAGAATTGAGTAGTGGTTCAATAAGGGAAACGATGCCAACCCGAAACTGAGGGGTGTTTCACAGCACACCAAACTGGAATTAACCAGTGGTTGCACACCACAAAAATGTGCCTCCAGTCATCCTTTCTCTATGGAGTGTTGTACAATGAAAAGATCACGCTGCCAATAGAGATTCAATCAAAACGCCAATCAATAGAAGAAGAAAAACGGTAGGGGATTAGAAGAATTCACAGCAGCAATTGACAAAATCATGGGCTTCACACTCAACCGGAAATATAGAAGGTTTTGCAATGCCCAAGCCTGAACTAGGAAGAGATAGCCAAAAACACTGCATCTCCCAAGAGCACCATTCTGATATCATGTTGGTGTCATCTACCTTCCAGGAGTTCCATTTGCAATAGAAAACCTTTCATGAAATAGAAAGAAGCATAGCTATTTAACCAAAGATGAGTGAATAAATTTGAGATGATAAATATACATATGGTACAACCTTTTAAGGGAAAAAAAGGGTAATGGGTATAAAACTTTTCGATATAGGAAACAAAACTACCCAAAATAATTAATTAAACTATCCTACCTAAGTAAGCTTAAGTGGGTAAATGGTAAAAGCCATTTACTCCAACAATTAGTGCTATCAAATTAGCCAAAAAACTAGTTCATCATAGTAGGAGAAAACATTTTGATTTAAAGTATCATTTTATCTAAGATTTGGTGTAGAAGAAGGAAGTAGAATTAAAATAAATCAACACTAAAGAGAAGTTAGCAGATATCTTCACTAAGGCACTTGTGAAGGATTAGTTTTTGACACTCAGAGATCAAATTGTGAGCCCTCCCAATATCAAGGGGGAGTATGTTAGATAGTTGATGTTTCTGTTTTTCCAGTTGGAACTCCCTCACCGCTATTTGTAGTTTCCATTTTCACTTGTTGGCTTTAAATAAAAATTTTAGAAACTTCTGAGTGACTCGTAGATTTAGACTTTTAGTTTTAAACATAGTGTTCTTTTTTCTAAGTTTAGGTTTCAATTTATTGGCTTTTTTTATCATCGCAATTTCCAATCTTCCAACTCAACAAATAAAGCATGTTCGATGCATGTTTAGTTTATGTATGTTTCGCTTCTTTTTTAGATGATTTAGACTCTCCTCCTTTGTTATTCCCGAATAAACTAGTTATGAAAGATAATAACATAGAGAAAGAAAAAGAACAATAGCAAATATTGTTATTTATATGAGCTTCAATGAAGTTGTTTTGTAGCAGTTATGCAAACAATAAAATATAGAATTGCAATAAAATATAGAATTGTTTTGTTTTTGGTCTTTGCACAAAATAAGTGTATGACTTTCATGACTGTTCAATAGATTTGTTTGGTTGATGCTGTTGTAAGTGATTTTATCACTATTTATTTGCTATTGTTATTTTTCTTTCTCTATGTTATTATCTTTCATAACTAGTTTATTCGGGAATAAGTCTGCCCTTCAGATTCTTCATAAACTATAGAGATCTGACTTTTTCACCAACATTTGTTATTTTATAATTGATAGTATAAATTTATTCATTGAAAATAAACAAAAATACACCAAAACTACACCCTTTTTTTAATTTATAAGCAATTCTCAAACCAGAGACTACTTCGCAATTTTCTATGCAGTTTATATATATATTCAGGATTTACTTTTGGACCTATCTCGTCTATTTGGGTTATGTTTGTTATGCCAATCGGAAGATTCCATAGAGACGGCCATTCTTCTTAGCGATGCGTCCAAGCTAGACCGGTATTTGGCATCTCTAATGAACTGTACTGAACGGTAGAAACATGATAAAACAACATTCATACTATTCTCTTCTGTTATTGCAGCAATAACACAATGTCTTCCGCGCTACAATTTCCGTTTGAAGCCATTGCATCTAAAGTTGATCTACCTGTAATTGACATCTCCGAAATTCGTCAGGACTTGGAAGCTGATGATCTGAGCCAGCTTCTAGACCATCCTGTGGTCGCCAAACTTAGAAAGGCCTGCAGAGAATGGGGATTTTTCTACGTTGTCAACCATGGAATTCCAGTAGAGCTTCTGGAGAAGTCTCGGAATGTTATCCGAGATTTATTATCCATGCCGACCGAGGTTAAGGACAAAGCCGCAACTTGTAAGCCATTCGATAGTTACTATCGACGTTCTAACTTTGAGACATTCTGTCTTCCTGACTCAACTAATTCAGTTTCGTTGGACCAAATGTTTTTAAAGATATGGCCGGAACGAAATCTAAATTTCTGGTACGTTTCTTTCCTTGTTCTAACTCTGAGCCTAATTTATCAGGTTATGCAGCGATATTTTCTCTTTCGTTTTGAAAGATATGCCCGGAACAAAATTTAAATTTCTGGTACGTTATTTGAGTTTGTGTATGATGGTTTGGCAGCGAGACGATGGCAACGTACAGTTTGTGTGTCTCAGATCTTGCTCAAAAAATCACAAAAATAATTCTTGTAAGCCTGGGGTTGGATGCCAAAACTTTCTACCATTCTCACTTCGAAAAGTGCATAACAAACTTGCGCATAAACCGCTATTCATCGCGAGAAAAAGATATCGGGGAGGAGACACTGCCTTGTCACGCAGAGAGGGGGTGCCTCACAATCCTATATCAAGATGATGCGGGAGGCCTTCAGATACGATCACAGGAGGGCGAGTGGTTCAACGTCAAACCTCTGTCTCATTCATTTGTTGTCAATGTCGGGGATTCCCTCAAGGTATGGAAATTTTTCTCCGTCTACAATTACAATTACAGAAATTTACTATTGCTGCCCCATAAGAAGAATGAATGGTGGATCTGATTGCAGGCGTGGACTAATGGTGCATGCCGCAGCGCAGCGCATCGCGTTGTTTGTAAAGGGTGGATAGATCGTATGTCTATTGTCTCAATGACTGTCTTTCCAATGGGGCCGGAAATCTGGGCGCCTGGCGAACTGATTGACGACGACAATCCAAGGCGTTACAAGCCTTTCATATTCTCGCAATTCACGCATGAAGTTCAAACTACTAAAGAATATAAGGATAAATCTGCTGTTCTCGAAGGATTCGCGGGTATATGATGAACACTGCGTTGGTGCAGTGTTACCTTTGTTTAGCTTGGGCCTTTCAGAAATATAGTCTTAGAATTGTTCAGAAAATACGTTCTTACAAGTATAACAGTTTAGGATTCAGGGATCCAAAACGTGACGCCTTTGTTTTCAATTGCCATTGAAATTAAATTGTGTGTGGAACTAAGGGATTTTCAGTTGCTATCTACCTCATAAACCAAATAGATGTATGTGCATAAATCTTATAAATTATTCTATCACGGATCTATGTGAAATCAATAGAAAACATTAAATAGGTTCGATCTTTTTTACTTTTATCTTTTCAATAAAGGTAAAATGAAAATATGAGATTGTGCAGGTTAATTAGATAAATAAATAAAATTAAATATAAATGAATGTATGGATCAAATGTAAGGTGTAGATGGATTGGTGCAAAATGAATTATATTAAACAATATAAGATAGTAAGTGTACCATGTCATAAATAGTAATTAATGACAATAAATAATGTTTTACTTTGTTATTAAAGATTGTATATAAAAAAATCAAGATAGCAGGATTGATGTGTCTTGGAATCTACAAATGTTCTAGATAGTCATGTATGTGGATTCTAACTAGAATATTTTTTTGTTTTTGTAAAGTCATCTTTACAATTTGAATCATAATTGCACTTGCAAATTTGCTCTATATCTCTCATCTCAACTTCTATTGATCTTTAGATCTTGTCTTATGAACTCTCAAGTATAAAATCTTCTAAGTACTAATATTCACTTTCAAACTCTTAGGGTCTTTTTCTCAACCTAGTAGTATTTAAAAATATCCTGACAGTCAATATACTCAAAATGTGTACATGGATTCTAGAAAAAGAATGTTAGGTTACTTAGATTCATTAAGGTGATTGGGATAACATTTGAATGACTATTTTGTTACATACAATAAATTTTCTCTTATTATTATTCAATAGAAGTGATTGAATTTGTAGATACCTAGAAATTGCACACTATCATTTCAGCTAATTACTTGACCATTTCATTTATAATTGATTGAATAATTCCTATTAATTTGATTAGTCATCTAATTTTTTGTTCCCTTATTAATAGAATATTATTTTATTATTTACTAAAGAAAAACAATATTAATCATTATTCACTTAACCACTATACCCAATCTTAAATTATGAATTGTCTCTCTTCTATAGTCCAACCTTAAATAACTCCAAATATTTATTTATTTTTCCCCCATAATTAATTACCTTTTCTCATCTAGTTTTTATTAAGTGGTTTAAAATCAATTACTAGACTAATCCCCCACTTGCACATTCCTAACCTCCATCAATTCCCTTAAACCTTTTACATACTCCAAAAGGGCACATAAGGATGCTCCTTTTTACATGTGGCATTGGTATTGGTACATGCCACATGGGCCATACATAGCATATTACATTTTTACCCCTAGCTTGGGCAACCTATTTTATATATCAAAATTAACCAAATTTATAATTTTCTTCATTTTATCTCTAGATTGGGAAACTAAATAAAATTCTCCAACATCCCTAGTTTTGGGGCCAAAATGTCCTAGACACTAGTGGGGGCACCATGCTCCTAAGGGTGTTTTTTTTTAAATGTTATCACCTTTAGTGTTAGCTTGTGTCCAAAAGAACCAATTGGGATGCATACCTAGAAATTACACACTATCATTTCAGCTAATTACTTGACCATTTCATTTATAATTGATTGAATAATTCCTATTAATTTGATTAGTCATCTAATCTTTTGTTCCCTTATTAATACAATACTATTTTATTATTTACTAAAGAAAAACAATATTCATCATTATTCACTTAACCACTATACCCAATATTAAATTATCAATTGTCTCTCTTCTATAGTCCAACCTTAAATAAGTTCAAATATTTATTTATTTGTCACCCATCATCATTTAAAAAAAAAGAAACTTATTTAATCAATTCCATTTTCTCATCTAGTTTTTATTAAGTGGTTTAAAATCAATTACCATACTAATACCCCACTTGCATATTCCTAACCTTCATCAATTCCCTTAAACCTTTCACATACTCCAAAAGCCCACATAAGGATGGGGCTTTTTACATGCGGCATTGATATTGATACATGTCACATGGGCCATACATAGCATCTTACATTGTTACCCCTAACAATTTCACGCTAGCTTGGGCAACCTATTTTACATATAAAATTAATTACATTCATAATTTTTTTTCATTTTAGCTCTAAATTGGGAAACTAAATCAAACTCTTCAACATCCCCAGTTTTTGGGGCCAAAATGTCCTAGACACTAGTGGGGGCACTGTGCTCCTAAGGATGTTATTTTTAAAATGTTATCAACTTTAGTGTTTGCATCTATCAAAAAAACCAATTGGGATGCATATATCGACAAGTTTCCCTCTCTTTTGAACATTAATAATTATGAATCTACACTCTATTATGATCTTTGTGTAATTATTAAGTGAAAATTATAAACATACATACCACTTATTCTTTGCATGCTCTACTACACACAATATATTTTATTATGTGGCAGACCCTTGCAAGTATTCAAGGAAAATCCATGTATTATTTAATCAAACCTTTGTGACAACTTATGGTGTGACATCATTTTAACAAAGGGTTTCATGCCTAAGGTAATATTATCTTATTTATTTTATTACAGGCATTATTGTTTTACTTGGCCTCTACCCCACTAAGGGGAAAAAAATTATACCATCATCTTTTATTGTTGTAGAGGTGGAAACACCAACACAAGGGTTTGATTGAAGAAAAATCCTATGCAACACAATTGTTTCCCTCTTCTCATGTTTACATAGTGGATCTAAAATTTTTGTTAGTAGTAGGTTGTACAAGAGTAGAGAGAAAATTATGATACTTTTGAAGAAGCTGGGAACATCCCAAAATACCCACAGGGTTCCTAGTGCCCTTGTCTTTGCATTTTAGACATGTTTTTCATCCATAAGCACTCCTGTATCTACACATTTTAGATGTGTACCAATTTTGGCTATTTTTCATTTTCATCTGTGAAATTGTTCATATATTTCAACTTAGGCTTATATCAATTAGGTTACTTATATGCACACATCAAATTTTCCCTCTTTAAAACAAAGGAACAAGACCCTAGTAGATTGGATCTCTTTTAAGGTTGTTAGCCAATCATTAAGCTCTATTTGGTTTATATTCCAATGTTATGGAAGAAAGGAAAGGTATATCTAGGCTAATTCACTTGTTAGATCTAGGTTCACAATTTCCACTTAATAGGTCAAATATTTTCCTATACCCTCAAGTTACTTCAATGTACCATTTTCCTTTTCCATTTAAGTTGTTCCCTTTTCTTTTCATTAGGCCTTCAAAATTTTCCATCCCCAAGTACCATTTCCTTCCAACCAAGTTCAATTCTCTAGAAGTTAAATAATCATCTTTTCTTTTCGGAGTTGTATACTGGATTATACATGCATTCCTTCCTATCTAAGTCTAATTCTTCAATGTTTATTTCACCCCTCTATTTTAGTTGAGAGATGCTCTATAATTATGGATTTCATTATTTCATACTTAAAAAAATTCTAAGTTTCTTGGGTAGGAGGATTACCCTACTACCATTTTGAATTCACTCATGAACCCTAACTTACACTATAATATTTATAACCAAGTGTTTCAAAGTTGGAATTTTAGCCATTCCTTAGCTTGGTACCACTCATAATAATTTCTAACCACCTTAAATTTTACATATTGAAAGTATTTATATTCATTAGGGTTTCTCTTTTTGTATTTATACAATACTTATTCCTTCTTGACATGAATTCCAAATCAATATTCATCCCCAACACTCTGAATAAATAACTATGGTATGAGTTATCTTTGACATCCAATAGTTCAAAAATCCTCTTTCTCTACTACAACTTCCACCTAGACTCGTACATGACCTGAAAATGCTTTAAATGAGCCATAAATGGTCAAAGATTAATGTAAAAAGCCTTTTCTCAGTCAAGAAATATTTTTCATCATGTTGAATGAATTAGTAAGGTAATTTTATAGAAATATGAAATAAAATGATATAGAAATCCATTAATGCATCTACAGTGAATGTGAACCACCAAATCTAGTTTGTTCATATCTATAAATAACTATTTTAGTTAAAATAAATAGATTTAAAGGAAGGAGGATAAGGATTATCTAATTAATTCCATAGTTATTATCACAAAGTTTAATAACTTATATACCATCTCTAGGTTGTCATTTTAGTAGGTTTCAAAAATAATTTCCCCTATCCTAGCACTTTAATAGAAAATCCATTAATTTAAATGTGAGTGACAAAGGAACAAATGATATTTTCTCACATTTCTATATGTTTGCGGATTTTAAGGGGATATTTTTATATATACCATTAATTCAAATGATGGCTAAGGGATGCATATTCTCTTGAACATATACTCAACATGTCAATTTTTTTATCATATATTTAATCTCTCTATAGAAGTATTAAGAGACAAAACTTCTTTATTGGAAAGAGATGGAAAAACAAACAAGAGGAAATTGGTAGAATAAGAAGAATAGTGATATTCATAGGAATAAATAGGGTTTCAAATGATAGTTCTATTTATTATAGTATTGTGATTATTATGATGTGGATTTATCCCTGTTAATAATCTATAACTATATGTAACTAGAAAAATACAAAAGGAAATTACTATCTCCAAGAATTTTTTATGCATTCATAGATAGATTTTTACTTAATTTGTTATCTTGAAGACCTAAAATTATTCTAAATATTTTCAAATGTATTTTTTGAAGGATAAATAAATGAACATGTAGGTTTATTGTTCGATTATTGAGTATACTCTTACAAGGTACCATAATTTCTATTATTTTCTAACTTTGAAAAGTTAATTTTTGAAATGAGTGGCACCAAACATGTTGATGGTGTCGGATAATAATCTCTTGGTTCCTAGCTCCCATCCTCTAGTGCGAGTTGATTTTGGTGCTTCTACCGAGCATGGTAGGCCTCCAATGGAACTCATAGGCCTTATGAGTCTCCTCTTGTCCCCTCTATCCATGAAAAGGAACCCACACTAGGCATAATTGGAAATAATTTTTTCCCAGAAAAGCCTGTGTGATTAGAGATGGGGTTCAAATTCTTTATTCAGAGGAGGGTCCCACTATATGAATCAACGAACCTTCTCTAGATCATTCATTAGCCAAAATGGAAGATTATATTATTAGTAGATTTATTGAAAGGTAGCTTAATATTGTGACTATGTCCAAATGGGCTAGTTCTTGATGGGTGATCAAAGGTTCCTCCACCACTTTGGCCCTTCTAAAAGGTTTACTATGCTTCATTTTACCACTTTATGAGGACTATGTGTCTACCCTCATTCATGGCCCTTGGTTCCTTGCTAAACATAGTCTCATTCAGTGCAATTGGAGACTTGGCTTTCATCCCACTACCTATTTGGTGACTAAACTCCCAACCTGGGTTTGGCTACTTGGTATTCTTTTGGAGTTTTGCGATGAAGTTTTGCGATGAAGAAATTATTATGGGAGTGGCCAACTCTTTTGGAAACTTCCTTTCTCTAGATTATGTCACAAATGAATGAACCAAACTGGTATTTCCTTTGTTTTGCAAATTAGAATTGAACCAAATAATCTTCTCCCAATCTTAGTTATTCTAGAATCTAGGCTTGGTAAGTGGTGTCAATCCATTGAATATGAAAACTCTACTTTGTTTTTCCAAAAGTGTTCTAACGTTTGCCATCTATGACATGCTTGTCTAGAAGGTTTTCTTAAGATCCCTTTGGATAAAACTAAGTTTGTGGCCCCCTCTTCTCCTAGTCTTGATGTTGGTTGCTCCAAATCAATGCCAATGTTGTCCTCACTAGCTCCTCTATTATCCCATGTGCTACCTGTTCCCACATCTAGTGAGGTTTTTCTCCCTAGGTTGCTTCCCCCCCACCTTCTTTGGTGTGTGTGGACGGTGAGCTTAATATTTCTTCCCAGGTCCTAATGTCCCCTTTCCTCCCTATGTCTCTTTTGGCAGACTAGTGCTTCCCCCTGTATATCCCTTTAATTAATGATAGTTTAGAGGATGTTTCTTTGATAATGTCCACTCTACTAATTAGTGATGTTGGGTCAAATTTGGTGGTTGTTTTTGATGAGGTGGTATCTTTGGTTATCCCTTGTGTTGTTACCCCTCTCATGTGGTTGCATGCAAGATGGGTCTGCTCAATCCTTCCAAGCTGACCAACCCTCAGAAGTCGATTGATGTGAGGATTGTTGCAATGGTTGGAAGGAAGCCTGGTGTATTAATAGAAATTTTTTCCCTTTTTCCTTAATTTTGTAATAATTAATATCAAAATGAACTTAATGTTGCCTTGATTTAGTGTTGTAATGTGTTTTACACATTCACATTAAGTTTAGGGCCCTTTTAAACTAAATGGACTTAATTGTGCCTTATTTAGGGTGTTGTAAAGTGTATCTTTACACTTTCACACTAATCTAGGGATTTATTAACTAATTGAGGTTAATTTTCCTTAATTGGCCCCTTTAACTCAAATCCAAGCCTAATTAATTACAAATTCCAAGGGATAAAACCTGACATTCATAAATGATATTACACAATACTTAATTTTAGTAGGTGTGTTCCCTAGGTTAGTGACCTAGGACGCATTTTCCACTTGGCGAATGGGTCCTCACTAGGTTTAGACCTTATTATCACAAATAATTTCACATATCTTGAAGTGTGTTCTAGCTAAGTGAGCTTGGACCCATTTTTCACATGGTGAATAGGTCCTCACTTAGACTAGGACCCTCTTAGGGATATGTTCTTGGTAGTATTTTAATGATTTCAAATCCTAGATTTGATGTCAGCTTGTGATATTTGAATTTGGGAATAAATCTTAAGATATATTTACAAATAAGAGATCATTTAACTACATTTCACTAAGAAACTTTATGAGCAATTCCCGACAACAAGTTTATGAGATAAAGATAAATTTAAGAGAAATTTCAAGGCATTCAAAGGATAATTTATATAAGATTATTGCAACAATCAAGATTCATTTCATCATTTCAAAGGTTTATTGCAACATGTGTTTTGTTTGAGCTATTCATGTATTGTTCAAGATCTATTCAATCATATAAAAGGAATTACTTCACATCAAGTTTTATGATCAAGATCTACATTCATTGAGGCCACTTAATGTTAGTTTGCATATCTATCTAAGGTTAAATTAAGGATTGGTGAGTTGTGACATTGCATTTGTTCATTCATCATTCCTTCATGCATTAATATTTCATCTCAAGGATTAATTACAAAAATAAGGTTTGAACAAGGAAAACCCCTATTCCCTAAAAATCATTTTTTTTCTCCTTTGATGTGCGATTGTAGGTTTTAGGTTGAAGATCTTTTGGAAAGAAAAAATAAAGAAAGTAGCAAAGTTGACAAAATTTTCATCTTTCTTGCAAATTCATGGAAACTAAGCTACATGATTTATTTCTGACTTTCTGATAGTGGCTAACAAGAATCTAGGAGTGTAGAAAGAGTAACAGAACCCAAAAATAGATTTTCTAGAGCCCTAGCTACGACCCATTCACCATAGGGCGAATGAGTCCTCAGTGACGTCCATAAAAGAACTTTTTTGCAATAGTTACACAAAATTTGACCCTCTTAAAACCTACCTTTTGATTGCTATATCTGTTAAATTTAATTTATGTCACTCAATTACACATTATTACTTACATATTGAATGAAATAGAGTGAAAATTGGGTTCATCATTTTGTTTCATTACGTTGAACCTATTTTCCTTTATTTCATTTTGGTGAACTCAACAATCTTACACTAAAAAATTTCTCATTTCGAGTCCATTAAAACCCTAGATCTAGGATTTGCATTAGTTTTCATTGCATTGCATTAGTTTGGAATTCATCTAGGGATGTCAAAATTACATTAGTTTGCATTGTATTTTAGGTGTAAACTTGCATTTTGCATTCAATTTAAATCTGAAAATTTAGCAAAAATTGCATAATGTTAGACTGAATTCACATAGTGTTTGCATATTAGTGTACTTTTCATCATTCATATCCAAAAATTGCATAAAAATTGCATTTGAAAACGTGTCATATACTTTATCATTTATCAATAGTTTTACTTGTATTTACACATCAAATTTTGGAAAATTATGTTATAGAAATACTAGTTTGAAACTTGAAATGGAAAACACATCTAATCACTTTGAAATTGCTTTTTTCAAATTCAAAAATTCTATACCAGGACCCATTTTCCATAGAGTGAATAAGTTCCTCTTAGGGTTTTAAAGGCAACAAGTTTTCACAGTTCCTAAGCTTCTATATCAGATTCAATGTTTCTGGAAAAAGCATGCTAGGACCCATTTGACACTAGGTGAATGAGTCCTTGGAGGCTTACAAAAGCCAACTTTTTGAGCTTTTTTGTGGTTTTTTGTACTTCCTAGGCTTGTTGGTAACATATTGTATCAGTCTAGAAAGTTTTGGTAATTTTTGTTTTATGTATCTAAGTCAAATCATTCACTTAGTTTAGTCATTTTTAAAACCATTCCAAAGTCAATTTAGTAGAAAAAATCATCAGATCTAAAAATGTTTACATTCCCGAAGCTTTGCATAATATGGATAAAAGTAATTTTCACTTTTGCATGCACAATGTTGAAATTCATGAAGCTTTGCATAAGTTTGATAAAATTTCTTTTCATTTTTTGACACACGTTAGTTGCATTCTTGAAGCTTTGCATAAATAGGATAAAAGTACTTTTCATCTTTGGATATATATTGTTTATATTCTTGAAGCATTGCATAAGATGGTTAGAAGTAATTTTCATTTTTGCACACAAAATGTTAGTTTCTTACATTTCTAAGAATGATAAGAAAAATTTTGTCCCTCACACCTATGGGAATGATTTAGTGAGAGAGAATACAATGGTTGATAATCATGATAATCAAACTTGGTCTTCTCCCAATATCTCTCCTATTCATGAAGAATATATTTTCATGTTAGAAGATCAAACCAATAAGAGTTATGAGAATCCTATTTGTCTCTCTCCCCCTACCTCTCCTGCTGGGGAAGACATTGTTGGATATGAACCATAGTTTTTTGGGGTTAGGAATACTAGGTCTTTGTTGTTCAATTAGGGTCTTTCACCTAATGAAAAGAGATAAATCCCACACCCAAAATCTAGGTGGTTCACTCAATTTCTAAGATATGTATGATGAAATTATGTGTAAATGAAATGTTCTAGATGTAGCTAATTGATAAGATTGATTGATTAAGTATACTTAACCTAAGAAATGTGACTTGTTTGAAAACACATTGTGTTATGCATAAATGAATGCAAAACTAAACAGAATTGAACCAAACTAAAAGTGTGCATTTGGAACCTTGATGAAGACTAGAAATTACATTTGAAATGCTGATGATTCTATTTTTCAGGCCTAGCGAGACTCATTCACCATTCTGGGTGAGTCAATCCCAGTTTTGCAAAACTGAGTCGAAACCCATTTAAGATAAAAGGGTATCTAAAAATGCAAAAAACTAAAAATTGACCTTGGAGTGGGACTCATTCACCACCCATGGTGAATCAGTCCACTTTTGAATTTATGAATATTAAAGAGTGAAATCTAGAGCTTCTGAGCTGCACTTTGACTTCCTATAGGTGTCTACTTCCGAAACTCTTATTTACGAGTCTGAAAACGAGTTTTTATTGATATTTTGAATTATTGAATGAAGAGAAGAATTTATCAACCTTGCAACTTGATCTTCAATGATTTCCAAGCTTCTAAGAGACCTAAATCTACAAACACACAAGACAAGAGAGAGGGATGTTGAATGTTAGGGAATGTGGGTTTGCCTTGGTCAAACCCCTTTTAGGTAATTAAACGAAAATGATGAAAGAGGAATGAAACATACAATAATGAAATTGATTACCTTTCCATGATGTTTGATCTCAAATTTCTACAGCAATGGAGGAAGATCCAGCCCTTGAATGTCTTAAAGAGCTTTGTTGATGTCTTGAAAAGACTTATATTTATAGGGAATTCACCTATTTTACCTGTTAATACCTCATCAAAGGCTGACATGAAGTAATATTAAACTTAAATTTTAGTTTTTTCCACTCAAAGCTCAAAATTGAGCCAAATGGGACTAATTCGCTAGACATCGTGAATGGGTCTTGCCTGGATGGGACTGATTCACCATGCATGGTGAATGGGTCCCATAGGGGTCATTTTGACAGCTTAGATGCCAAGAGATAAGGAAATAAGGTTTAGATTTCAACTTTGTTGGGTATTTGATCAATTTAAGCCTTAGAATACACAAGGTTAATAGGGGCATATTAATGATTATGCAAAGTTTAATTAGGGCTTGGAACATAGAATCAATGTGGAAGTGTGATTAAATACACTTTACAACACTTAAATGAGGTCCACATAGCCTAGGAAGGCACAAGAACGAATGTGAATATGTAAGAAACATTACAACACTAGTTTATCATTAATTTTGATTTAGAATCCTTCTAGATTGATGTAATAATTTTATTAAACACATTTTATAATGTTGAATTAGGGGTAAATAGGTTCATTAAGTCTAGAAAAGTGTGAAAGTCCTTTACAAGACTTTACAACACCTTTACAAGACATTGTTAAAAGCATGTTATTCGATTTACAAGGGTCCAAGACCTAGTGTGGATGCATAAAATTCCTCACAACACCTGAATCAAGGCTTCATTATGTCCAATTTATCATGAATTAATCCCATGTTAAGTAAATGGTACTTTTTTCTACGACACATTGAGCCCCCATTTTAGTGACAAGATGAAGTTGCTTCAAACTCACACTAAAGTAGACATTCAAGAGAAATCCAAGTGTATAAATGTAGATGAAAAAGAATGAAAAAGATAAAAGGAGGTTGTGCAAGCCCCCAAGATCCAAGATCCTAAGTTAAACCATTAAGATACAAAATCATACAATGGAAAGAAGCAAAAGGTGAAAATAAAAAGATGGACCAGGCTTCGATCATTTGTTAAACTGGTTGTGGATCAAATCTAGGCTTGTTTTTTTTTGAAAGAAAATGCATACTCACTGTGGGGCGACAAAACTCTTGGCTATCAGTCGGGTGAGAAAACCCAAAAGTATAGTCACTCTGGGGCCAGGCCAGAGAACTTCTAGTTGTCCATGGGGTGAGAAATCCCAAAAGGTGAAATATATACGCTAGTTGGTATAAACTTACAAACACATAGGTGCCCATGGGGATAGTCGTGCAACTAAATGGGCTTCCTCATTAGCCATATGAAAGTTATTCCTCCGGATAACTTTAACAAGGTGCCACAAAGGAAAATGATTTTTGAGGTCTATGAGGTAAGAAAAACTTCATATGCTTGATACTCATAGACATTGTTAATGCAAGATAGTGTAAAGATTGTTTAAAGGGATTTTTCTTTGTTTGTGCATGGTCTCATCTTAGGGAGCATCATTCTTAATGTCTCCAAGAGAGGATAAGTGCAAAAGAAGTATCATGCTCTCGAAGGGAATCAAGCGCAATGACTCCACCAAGAAAAGGACACATGGCAAGAAGAAAGAAATTGCACAATGAAATGTGAGTGGTGATGTATGCCCCCACTTTAAATCAGTTGCAAACACCACTACTATGAGCAATTGCTTTAAAGTAGGAGACATGAGAGCTTACACAGAAAGCCCTATGCCAAGTCATATGTTTTCGATAAGCTATGTCATGAAAAAGAGAAGTATGTCATATGTGAGCCAATTTAACACATGTCATCCACTTCTCAAGCTTGCTCATATGTGTTCATGAAAAGTTAACAACTAGCCAAAGGAGGCAATGACAAGTGACATAGGAGGACAAGGCTAGCGAACCCCATGCCCCCACTTAGTATAGGAGAAAGGTGAGCCAAAAGGATTGATGAGATGCATGCTAGAGTGAAAATCAATGGAAATTAGAGGAATGGGGTGGCCCCACATAGGAAAGCATACCAAACTGCTGAAAATGTTGTATTTTATAATTCAAGGAATTACATTAATTAGTGGAGTGACCATGAACTTGATGATATGCAAAAAAAAAGTCTTGGAATAGCATTTCTTTTGAGTTCTTGGAGGGAGGGTGATCAAGTGATCTTGGATGAGTCTCGACAAGATATCCTCTTGATAAATGGTAGAAGGGTGTCTTGTGGTTGGTGTCAAAGATACAACTTGCTTAGTAGTAGATGTCATATCTACACAAGTTTCTTTAGATTGTGAGATTTTGTTTTCCCCATTATAGGAAGGTATAAAAGATAAATAATTTAGAATAGGAACCTTGGATGAGATGACATTAACATCAAGTAAAGGTGTTTTTTTATTTCATGTTTTGTAAAGGATGATTTGCAAGACCATTATTGTTGATGGTTAAGGTTGATTTAGGAGAATGTTGTGCAATATTGTTGATGTTGAGTGAGGGTTTGGTGATGTCTATCACAAGACAATAGCCAAGACCATAAGTTGTTTGTTGTGTGAGAGGATCAATAGGGTTGCAGATACCTTGTTCTTTACCACCACATCCTTTTCCACTATATCAAAGTTGTGTCATGAGCTCATACCATTTTCCATAAATCTTTTTCATTGCTTTGGAATTGGTTGGTTGTTTGTTATGTAGTTTTTGGATTTGTCTAAAGTGGTTGAGGTGAATGCTTTCAAAAGGTCATCTGAATTTTGTGTTGTAATGATGGTTGGTTGTTCTTGTTTCTCATCTTTCTTTTTTGTGATTATGTATTCACCCATTAATGATGGTGTAAATTTCAAGGATCCCAATCATCACCAAATGATTTAGATGGAAATTCCTCATTGTTGTGTTCAATTCTAAGAGGATCTATGTTGGATGTTGCAATTAATGTTTTTCAAAGGACTTGTAGCTCCTTTTCAAGATGCAAGCAACTTTTAGGATTGGGGTCTATTTCAACTTGATAAATGTTATTGTTATAGACATATTTCATTATACAATGAAGGGTTGAAGGCACTCCATTCATCTCATGAACTCATGGTCTACCTAAAAGACAATTATACGAAAGATCATAAGGCATGACAAGAATAGGAGTTTGCAAAGTAGCCACCCCAACTGTAATAGGAAAAGTAATTACACCAAGTGTTTGCTTTTTTGTATTATCAAATCCTCGAACCAATACAAAATCATGTATTATTTGTGAATTTTCAACATACAATCTATCAAGGAGATTCACACTACACACATTAAGGGAAAAACCATTATCAATAAGGTTTTGCTTTATCCTAATTAGATTGCATTGAGAAATGATCATGAAAGCGTCACTTTGTTTGTGCAGCTCTAAAGGAGGGAACTCATGTTGATGGAAAGTAATGTAAATATTAGCTTGATTCATTTTATGAATTAAAGTTTCCATATCATTTAGAGTTGTACCAGGAGGAACTACAATTTTTTTTAAGGCCATTTGAAGAATATTGTGGTAACTTGGTGGGTTTTGAAGTAAATCCCAAAGGGAAATCTTTGTAGGAGTATTCTTTAATTGTTTAACAAGTTCATAATCCTTTTTGTGTGGGATGTAATGAGGAGAACTAGGTGTATTGGGTAAAGGTAAAGAGGGTGTGGTTGGTTGTGGATTATTTTGAGTGTTATATGTATGAGCAACGATATTATAACTTAGTTGCTACAATACATTATTCTTAGGTGGGTAGAGGATGAGTTCAGGTTTGTTTTGAGGTAGAGGTTTATGTGAAGGGGGATAAAGGATGAGTTGAGGTTGAATAATGTTAACATCCCTTAGCAAGTGAGAGTCTATATCATTATTGTGGTTGATTTCTTGCATTATGATATGGTTCCTAGGAGGAGGGTTTTTAGGAGAACTACAAACTTAATTTTCTTGGCATTCTAAGGTTGGTTCTCCTAAAAGGACTTCATCAAAATTATGAGGATGATCAATGGTTGAATTTTTTTGTGCAATAAGTTTTTCCTTAAGTGAAAAGGGATAACTAAGACTCTCACCGGTTGTGTTTTCTAACAACTAAGTATCTTCATCACAACTAGGAGAGATACTAGGAGAAAAACAAATATGATTATCATGATTTTTTATGACTTCATTCCTTTGTTCCCTAATGTCTTCCAAAATAGAAGAGGTATGGGAAGGATCATAAAGAGGGTTGTTGTAGACCAACATATCCACATCATTTATAATCTCATCTTCCTCAAAATTATACATGCAATAAAAATTAGGTAAGGTGATGTTTTTAAGGTGTCTATGATCTCATCGTTGTGTTGTGTCATGTGATTGTCATGATTACTTATTGTGATGATGTCATCTTTAGCAATGTTATGTTTAATAAGAGAGGTAAGAGGAGAGAAACAACTCAAATTGTCACAATTCTCAACAATTGGTTCTTCTATCGCTAAAATATCTTCTTCACAAGCATGAGAGATAATAAAAGAACAAATGTAAGTTTTATGATTATCCAAGGTTTCCTTCACTAAACTAACCTCATCCACAAAAGGGGAACTAGGAGAGGGATCTATGATGAACAAAAAGAGATGGGAAAGGACTTCATATTCATATGCATTTAACAAAAATCTCTTACAACATGCAGTAAGATCTAAAAAGAGAACATGCAAGATGAGAACTATAGAAATTTGTAATGAAAACATGATGGAATGGTTATTTTACAAACTTGAAATGTAACAATGATAAAGAAAAGAGGAACGCATTTTTTTAGATTTTAAAGATGAAAATCAACTGATTATGATATGTAACAAGATGAAAGTGCAAACTTGAAATTGAAAGCATGCATGAAATGAACTAATTAAGGGTAGGTTTTATGAAATGCATGTTACAAAAATGAAACTAACTAATATAGATAGGTTAAGGCACCAAAAAAAAGCTTAAAAAAAGAGTTTTCAATTCTATAAAATGCAATTTTAGAGGTCAAAAGGGATTGATTCACCTAGGGTGGAAAATTTGTCACAGTATGGACTATTTTCATAATTTTCATAAATTTTGGATGTATTTTGATGTTTGTTAAGTGCAATGATGCAAACCTAAGGTAAAAGTGTAGAATTTGAGAAAATTGAAATGAATGTATATGTGAAAAATGCAACCTAAGTGCACATTTTTATGAATGCAAAATTTAACACTTAGTATGCAAATGAATCATGCAAAATCTAATGCAAGCTAGATCTATGATGATAAGGAATCCAAATTAGTCAACAAAGCATTCAAAATAAGGTTCACGAAAAATGAACCGTAGATTTTTTGGGTTAGGAATACTAGGTCTCTTTTGTTCAATTAGGGTCATTCACTTAATGAAAAGAGATAGATCCCACACCCAAAATCTAGGTGGTTCACTCAATATAAGATATTTATGATGAAATTATGTGTAAATGCAGTGTTCTAGATTCAGCTAATTGATAATATTGATTGATTAAGTATAATTAATCTAACAAATACAACTTGTTTGAAAACACATTATGTTATGCATAAATGAACTAGAAATGAATGCAAAACTAAACAGAATTGAACCAAACTGATAGTGAGCACCTGGAACCTTTTCAAAGACTCGAAATTACATTTGAAATGATCCTGATGCTATTTTTCAAGCCTAGTGGGACTCATTCGCCATTCTGGGCGAGTCAGACCCAGTTCTACAAAACTAAGCCAGAACCCATTTCAGACAAAAGGGTGTCTAAAAATGTAGAAAACTCAAAATTGACCTTGGAGTGGGAATCATTTTCCATCCATTGAAAATGAGTCCACCTTTGAATTTTTGAATATTCAAGAGTGGAATCCAGAGCTTTTGATCTACACTTTGACCTCCTCTAGGTGTCCGCTTCTGAAACTCTGATTTACAAGTCTGAAAATGAGTTTTTGTTGATATTTTGACTTGTTGAATGAAGAGAAGACTTAAAAAACCTTGCAACTTGATCTTCAATGATTTCCAAGCTTCCAAGAGACCTAAATCTACAAACTTACAAGAAAAGACAAAGATGTTGAATGTTAGGGCATGGGGGTTTTCCTTGGTCAAACCCCTTTTAGGTAATTAAACAAAAATGATGAAAGAGTGGAATGAAACATGCAATAATGGAATTCATTACCTTGCTATGATGTTTGATCTTGGATTTCTACAACAATGGAGGAAGATTCAACCCTTGAATGTCTTTAGGAGCTTTCTTGATGTCTTGCAATGAGAAAACCATAAGTTGTTTGACTTGAGATAGAAGAATGATGGATGGATGAATTGTAAGAGATAAGAGAGATGTGAAAATGAGCTAAAAGACTTATATTTATTGGAAATTCACCTATTTTATCCATTAATACCTCATCATAGGCCTACATGAAGTAATATTAAACTTAAATTTCACTTTTTTCCCACTCTAAGGTCAAAATTGAGCCAAATGGGACTAATTTGTCACACATGATGAATGGTTCCCACCTGGATGGGATTGATTCACCATGCATGGTGAATGGGTCCCACAGGGGTCATTTTGACAGCTCATATGCTAGGAGATAAGGAAATAAGGTTTAGATTGCAACTTTGTCAGGTATTTAATCAATTTAAGCCTCATGATGCACACTATGGGTTAATAGGGGCCTATTAATGATGATGCAAAGGTCAATTAGGGTTTTGGACACAAAATTCAATGTGAAAGTATGATTAAATACACTTTACAACACTAAAATGAGGTCCACATATCCTAGGAAGGTGCAAGAGCCAATGTGAATGTGTAAGACACATTACAACACTATTTTATCATTAAGTTTAATTCACAAGCCTTCTAGATTGATGTATTAATGTTATTAAACACATTTTATAATGTTGAATTAGGGAGATATAGGTTCATTAAGTCTAGAAAAGCGTGAAAGTCCTTTACAAGACTTTACAACACCTTTAAAAGACATTATTAAAAGTATGTTATTCAATTTCCAAGGGTCCAAGACCTAGTTTGGATGCATAAAATGCCTCACAATACCTGAGTCAAGGCCTCATTATGTCTAGTTTATCATGAATTAATCCCATGTTAAGCAAAGGGTACTTTTTTCTATGGCACAAGATATAAGGATGAGACCATTGATACATCTCTTAATACTACTTTACCTATTTCTCCTATTTGTGAGAATTATTTGATATAATATAAACAAGACAATCCAACCACTGATAACTCCCTTACTTGTGATGAAGTCATTTTAGAAGAACCAACATTTGAATTGTTGCAAAGACAGCTGTCGTTGCATCAAAAGATTGACATGTTAATGCCTAATACAACTGCTAGATTTATACAAGATCAAGATCCATAGGAGGTGGTTAAACCATGTCACGAAGCCTAAGCATAGTGCTAGACTATGCTTACCATAGGAAGAGGAGACCAAGGGTCACACCTTGCAACAATCCCCCTAGTACAAGCACGAGGTTCAAACCTTCGACCTCATCTCTGATACCAATTGTTGCAAAGACGGTTGTCATTGCACCAAAAGATTGACTTGTTAATGCCCAATACAACCATTGGATTTATACAAGATCAAGATCCATAAGAGTTGGTTAAACCATGTCATGAAGCCTAAGCATCGCGTTGGACTATTCCTACCATAGGAAGAGGAGACCAAGGGTCACAACTTGCAACATGAATGTCATGAACATCTAGTTTGTAGTTGTCCTAAAAACTCTCTTATTAGGGAAGTGTGGACACTAAAAAAGTTACCGTTCTACTTTTTTTGTCTCGTTTGGGCCCTCCTTGTGATTTTTACTTAATTGTGCCTTGATTTAGTGTTGTAATGTAGATAACACAATCACATTAGGTCTTGGGCTCTGGTGAACTAAAATAATTCAAGTAGTACCTTACTTAAGTGTTGTAAAGTGTTGTAACACACTTTCACACTTTTCTAGGCCCTTATTATTATATTTCACCTAGACAACTTTTATCATTTACCAAGCCTCATTTCAAAATGTTGTAAAGTGTTGTAACAAAATTTCACACTTTTCTAAGCTTTTCATCAATAATTTATACCTTTCTTATGCTTTAATTGGCCCCATTTTACACTTACAAGACCTACTTAATTGTATTTTTGAAAATAATCCTAGTAAACATCATTTAATACATGTATCTAATTTTTGAAACCCACTTAAAATGACTAAGTGGGACCCATTCACTAGTAGGGGCTAATGAGTCCCCTTTTGGCATGAAAATCAAAACAATTTCTAATTTCTAGTGGGTTTTTATTTTCTAAGACCTAAGGTCGACCTGCAATGTGGTATCTTTGTGAATTATTGCATAATTGTGTATAAATATAGGGTTTTCCATCTCATTTCATCCTCATCAATCTTCCAATAATTCAAGCAATTAATCAATCATTCACTTAAGTATTCTAGGCATTTCAAGCATTCTCAAGTCTACATCCATTGGAGCTATTACTTGCATGTCTTCAAATTTCTACTTCAAGGGTTTGGTGATTTGTAGCATTGCTTCTGTTCATTCATCATTCTCTTTACATATTTATTTTTATTTTCAAGGGTTTGATTACCAACAAGGGGTTTGACCATGGCAAACCCCTATTCACTAACTCTCAACAAATTTTCCCTCTTTGCATGTGTTTTGTAGTCTAGTTTATAGATTTGTCAAAGGGAAAAATTGGAAAAATTGTTAACTAATTTTCAAAGTCATTCAAAGTTCTCAAAACCCTAAAAGAAGCTTGGAGAACACCTACAGGTTGAATTCTATAGTTTCGGATCCAAAAAAATTGTTAGGAGCGGAAGTGCAAATCAGGAGCTATAGATTCCACTTTTGAATTTCCTGAAATATAGAAGTGGACTGATATGCCATCAATGGCATATGAGTCCCATTGCTAGGCCAAAAATAGAGATTTTGTAATTCTAAGTACCCAGTTGTTTGAAACTTGTTCTAGTAGAATCTTCTTGAAACTAGACTAAGTCACCTAGCTTGGTGTATGAGTCCTAGTAGGCTTCAATAGTGAATTCTTTAGGATTCCAAAGCTCCATTCCATCCTTCTCTAGTCTATAGGTGCACACTTCAAATCTCATAATTTCCTATTACAGTTTGTTTTCATTTCTAAGTTATTTTTCATATCACATCATGTTTTGAAACACTGCATTTTCTTAGTTTTGTATTTGTCACTACTGAATTTGACTCCATTTTCCAACAAAAATTCATTGGTCATTTGAAAAACATTTGTCGGACAATTGACGAATTGATGAAATAATTTTCATCACCATTTTTTCATTGAAATTCTAACGATGAATTAAACGTCGAAATAACGACACAAATTCATCGGTCATCAGCATCATAAAATGACTTAGATTTTCATTAGAATATCGACGACAACTTCGTGTATCCACCGATGAATTATAACCAAAATGCAATTGCAATGGCTCTTCCAAAGCATCAAAACAACACCAAAAGTTCATTGCCATTTCAATGAAATACGAAAGGAGTTACGACAAAGCCTTCATCTCAACTATAGCAACTTCATCAGACCTTTTCGGTGATTTGTCGGTGGCCTTCGTTGAAATTGCGACAAAACAATGCAATTTTTTTTTAAAAAATATTCATTGAAATGTACCATCGCGAAGACTCTTGGTGATGACCACTGAAGCCAACCCATCGGTGAGAGATCAATCATCGGCATAGGATATAAAACTCACTTTGATATTCCATGTATTACAAATGACTTCCATCAGCAAGACAGACCCAATGTCACACCGATCTGACCTCTTTAGTAGTTTTAAATAGACCTACACCATGTCATCGCAGAGACTCTTGGTGATGACCACCAAAGCCAACCCAACGGTGAGAGATCAATCATCGACATAGGATAGAAAGCTCACTCTAGTAGTCCATGTCTTGCAAATGATTTCTGTCGGCAAGACAGATCCAATGTCACACTGATCTGACCTCTTTAGGATTTTTGAACACTATTGGTTATCAACAAGACATTCTGAGGGTCTCACGGATTAAAAAATTGTCTAAGAGCAAGTAAACAGATGGAACCTATTAATTTTTTAATTTTGGGGTTCTTTAAATCATAGAATATATACCATCTTCTTGTGTATAATGTACTTATATTTAGATTTGAATTCAAGACCAATTGTCATTGCACATTCCATTTTAATTGCATAGAGTATTCTATAAGCAATATATTGATAATTCCAAGTGATTTATGGTGTTGTACAACTCTACCTATCATCACAGTTCTATTGTTCCCCCCTAGAGAATCCTACAAAGACAAGTTTACAATACCAAGTCAAATAATATGAAAAAGACTTACTTCCATACAAATTAAATGATTATTCTCACAATGGCAATTGTCTAATCACAACAACAATTCCATGAAAGGTTATCCATGCTTCATAAGAGACGATTGATCATACATACAAACTGCAAGATGCATAGAAAAAGCATTACACTTGAGAACAACCAAGGGATAACAAGGGAAGGAGTTAAGAAACATCTGGATTGAAGATAAAATGTGTAGGGAAAATGTTGAGCAGTGTCTAGAGAATAGAGCTTGTAGAACATATTTTTGACCTAATCAAGCTCTTGAACAACTTAAACAAAATTAAAATACTAACACATACATGAGACATGTAATGAACTTTCAATATCTTCTATCTTCTTCATTAATCTAGAGGTAGGTAAAGGAGAAATAATTATAATTGTAATACTATTCATAGTCTAGTAAATTATGTTCATAATTTGTGTTCCATGGACCTCATTTTTATCATTATACTTCCCATCTAATACCATATTTTAATCCAGGGTTCAACTATCTCAGAGCTAAAGAATCACCTTCAATTTAAAGTACTATAAAATAAGGTAAGACTTTTACTTGAGAAAGATTGGGTACACTTGTAGGATTAAAGTTCTTGCAATCATCAAGATTTATTGGCACATAGACACAACCTATGACATATGAAGTAATGGATGACTTCAATTTAGTGAAATGGTCCTTAATATATGACCGGTTTGCAAATTGATTGGTAGAAAATAAGGTTACAAATAGATCTACATAAAAAATTATGAGGAAAATCTACTGTAATCATCAAAATAGATGAAAAGTGCAAAGGAAAGAGTCGAGCTACATCTCTAGAGGCTGAAAAAAACACATGCAAGAAACATTAAAAAAAAACTAGTTTTTGGATGAATAAAAATGGTGCCTTCAGCAAGTGATTCAGATACTTTCACCCCTGACAAGACATTAATAATATTTTAGTCTTCCTCTGTGAAATTAACTACTTACAGAAAAAACCCAGAAACCAATATTATATACCTCCATGTCTAGCCGAGGGTAGGTAGAAGAGAAAAAAATTTCCTCAATGCAATGCCAAAAAATATCAATGTGTTTGTAGGTTTGTATTATTCAAAATATCATTTCACTACCTAAGAAAAAATACCAAAGTGATGTTTTAAATTCCAATCTTCACATAGGCTCCCTTATTGCTACACATGCATATACAAGCATTATTCGAGGTCTAAACTATTCAAATATTAAGGATTTAATTAGCTATAAGATGTAAAGTTGTTGTTTAGACATAATCCATCATCTTTTACATATCTTTATTCACTCCTAACACTTAAGATAAATTTGTGTAAATGAGACAAAAATGTGAATCTTTTATGACAAACAAAATTCTTAAAAGGAAGGGGGAGAGAGAAAATGCTAGGGGGCAAGAGAATGCTTGAATGTATAGATAAGTATAACATTTTGATCATTACAACAATGAAACAAATCTTAAGTTTGAAGCATTAATATCATTTAGAATATTTATGATCAAGAATGAATGTAAGTAGAGAAACTTTTGCATACCTACAGATGGTACAAAATTTCATGGTTAAGTGGAAGCCTTCCATCAACAGCAAGATCCAAATATCTGTGTATCTATCTCAATCAAGCCTCTAAACCCTTCAGAGCTATCAATTTTTCCACTAACCTGTTATGCACAAAAGTCAAATTTTAGAGTTATGTCACCACTAAAAACAGAAGAAATAGAGCTTTGAAACCAAATCCACACACAACACAATGTGGTATTCATACAAATCCATACAAACAAACTAAACCTAGAACATTGGAATGGAAAAAACTTCAAATTATGATGCAAAGCATGGATTTAGGGTATAAAGAATCATTTTTCTACCACCATAGTGAAAAGTTAGCACTTTCTTTCATCTTTGCATATTGGTTTGATGCTTCAAATGATGCATTTCTTATATTGAAAAGTGAATTACCTTATTGAGCTTCTCTTTGTTTCGAGAATAGTTTAATATTATCTACTTAATAGGGCCAACCACATGATGGTGGAAGCTCATTTGGCCTCTCCCTCCCCCCCACCCTCACATCACTCTCAATTCCCCATACCCAATCATATAACATGAATCATTCATTCATCCATTAATAACATATAACATTCATTCATTAGCATATAACATTCATTAATTAACATTTTCACATTCATTCATTAGCATATAATATTCATTCTTTCAGTTTTTACATATTATAAAAAATATGGTTGTCATGATATGATTACAATAACTTTTTTTTTGTTTCTTTTTTAAAGCTAAAAAAATTTGAAGTGGAGTATTGTTTTCTAAATCATCTATCCCCCCTTTAGTTGTTCTTCCCTTTGCTCATGATCTTAATGTATGCCTAGTTTTTTGTTCACAACATGGATGCCACTGCAAGTGGGTGTCTGCTGCAATAACAAAGAAATGTTAAATTGATATTTTTTGTTATTATTGTTACAAGTATTTCATTAATTAAAAAAACATTAGAGTGGTTCTCTTTACCTGATGGGTCCACATCATTTTCCTAAATTTCTATTATAGACTCATGCTCAACATGTTGAACACCTTCTAAATCCTGATCTACAGTTGAAACATGAAAGGTTACATTAATTAATACACCAACTGAAATTAAATATGTTTAAAAGAACATTAGAATGGTCTTCTTTACTTGATGGGGCCACATCATGTTCCTGATCTTCTCTAGCCTGACCATGCTCTACACATTGATCATGTCGTACATGCTCTAAAGTTGAAACACAGAAGGTTACATTAATTAATACACCAATTACAATTAAATATGTTTAAAATAACTTTAGAGTGGTCCTCTTTACCTGATGGTGCTAGATCATGTTGCTAATCTTCTCTAGCCTGATCATGCTCAACATGTCGATCATGCTCTACATGCTCTAAAGTACTAGGACGGACACCATGAACTTCATCTACAAGTTGTGCTCCACCCTCACCAGGCTGCATTCCAATGTCATGTGCAGTATTATCATTGCTTGAATGTTTAAAACAAATAGGCATGTAATTACTTTATGGTGGAAATTAATATTGAATAGATTGCACAAGTATACAATTTTAAATCAACTTTATTGAGTTTATTTACCTGCGTGTCAGATGTAGTGGAATATTTTGTTTTCCTAGTCAAGACTCTTAGGCATTCAGCCATAGCTCCATAGCCTTGCTGGATGGAAATCTTTAGGTCCTCTTATGTGGAAACTTTGTTGAATTTAGAGCCCCACATTTTTTCATAAGATCATGAATTTTTCTTCTATGGTGTGATAAAACCAAAATTGTTTTCAATTTATTATTTGGATACAATATTTCATTTATGATACTTACAATTTGTGTGGCTAATTTCATATAACCACCAGAGCCAAGTTTGTGCTGCCCGTGTTTTTCTAGTCTCGCCTTTGTTTCCTTCGATGTGTTAGGAAGCTTATGAAAAGTTTGAAATATGTTAGATTATGTAAAAAGAAAGAGTAATCAGTATATAATTACATTGTTTATAGTATCACATACCTTGCTTGGCCTGGTGGTGTCTTTCCTTTTTTCTTTTCATCCTTCTCCTTTCCATCCAACACCAGGTCCTTCCACTCCCTCTTTGGAATCATGGGGGGAATGCTCGTACTTTTTTTTCTTCTCTAAATGTGACCTATATGGTCCCTCACATACTTTAGATAGGTACCAGCTTTCTTAAGGACCTTGGTTTTGTTGAATGTTTTATCACCAAAGAGCACAACTAAACGGTTAATGAGCTCATCTTTTAAATATTGATTTTGGGCATTCCACCATGTACGTATGGTGGGCGCAAAGATCTCCAATGTAATATCACTTATATGTTTATAAAAAACATCATTTCCTACAAAAATGATCATGGGAACAATAGTCTAAAAAGAGCGATCAATTAGTAAATTTCAATGGGATTATATATATGTTGGTTCTCAGTTGTGATCTATTTGGTTTGTCCTTGATGTCAAAATTCACCTTTGAGTATCTTTCGGCATAGCATACTCATTGTCTCACCGATCGAAGGAAAAGGAACATATCGGCAAGAGTTTTGTCTTCGACATGTTGTTTCATCGAGTGCTTTGTGTCTTACCGACCAGCACAAGAAAGAACATATTGGCATGACATTGATTGTGGTCTTGGTGACAGTGGAAAGGGCATATCGGCAAAGGAATTCATCTTCAGTGTAATGTTTCATCGAATACGTCATGTCTTATTGACCCACATTTTGATAGCCATATCGGCATGAGTTTCACCATTTGGCTGAGGTCTTAGTGATTTCAATAGGTTTCATTGACTAATACATGAGGTGGTTTTTCAGCATAAGTAATCCTTCATCAGCATGTGTCTTGGAAAGTTTGAACTGTTACATCGACCGTCAGCTAAGAGAACCCTTCAGTATGACAAATGTGCAATGATGAAAGGTCTTGGCTAGTGTGAATTGTCTTACCGACTGGTGATAGAGGAGGCTTATCGGTGAGAGTTAAGGCTTCAGCGAAGGGTCATAGCGAAAAGGGTGATGTCTCCCTAACTAATGCATGTTTCATCAAATTTGGATAGGCATATCGGCATGAGTTTGGCCATCGAGATGAGGTCTTAGCGATTTCAATAGGTCTCACCGACTAATACATGAGGTGGTTTTTTGGAATAAGTAATCCTTCATCAGCATGTGCCTTGGCAAGTTTGAATTGTTACATCGACCGACAACTAAGAGAACCCTTCAATATGACTCATGTGCAACAATGAAAGAACTTGGCGAGTGTGAATTGTCTTACCGACTGATGATAGAGGAGGCTTATTGGTGAGAGTTAATGCTTCGGCGAAGGGTCATAGCGAAAAGGGTGATGTCTCCCTGACTAATGCATGTGGAAGTCTTTCGGCAGGAGTGTTGTATTCGGCATGTGGTCTCACCGAAGACATATTGTCTCACCGACCCTTCACAAAAAGGTCTTATCGGAAAAGGTTTTTCTTCGGCATAATGTCATAGCGAACCCTGTGGGTCTCACCGATGGAAAACATATGGACCTTGTCAGCATAAGCATTGAGTTGTCTCAGTAAACATGAATGATCATGTGGGATTTCGGTAAGACTCACGAGTTTCGATGTAGATTCTCAGCAAACCCATCAAGTCTTGGTGACAAAGTCAAATGAATGGCTTTTGGTGAGAGGTTGATAATGTCTCAGCGATCTAAGGTGTGTTCAGGTTGTTTTGGTATGACACAATATATTCTACGAGAGGTCTCCCCGATGACGGTATGCTATAGCAACTCTCATAAGGTAGAAGGGTGTATCAGAGAGAATCATTATGTTACAGTGACTTTCAAGGGATAAAGTCTTTTGGTGAAACTTAATGAATTCTATGAAACATCTTCCCAAGAGCAGAATGTCACAGCGAAACATAAGAGATAAAAGTACTCTTGGTATAAAGAAGTATCATCTATATGAGCTCTCCTCGAGAACGATAAGTCACAATGACATGTTTGATAACACAAGGCTCTCAGCATAACATAATGTATTCATTATATCTTCTCGCTGACTCTGATGGGTTATGGCGAAAGTGATATCTAAAGGGAATGACTGGCGATTTAATTTCCTTTGGCAGGACTATTTGGATGTCTCGGTGAATGATTAACACACTCATACAATGTCGTTGGCATGGTGAATTTCTAAAGATAGTGGCAGATCGACATCATTGGTTGGCATCAAATCTCATAACAATTACATAACAGAATATTCATTGAGTTTCTTTTTTAGCTGTTGCATTTTTTGAAATAATGGATTATTTGGAGCTCTCTAGATAAGCATTACTCTTGATTTTTATCATCATCGATAGACTATCATTATTCAGCCTCATATTCAAAAATCAGCAAGAGAATTTGAGAATCTTGTGAAAAAATCTTTTTGAAGATTTCTTCATAACAGACATACTTGAAATGTAAATAAATACAAGTGTTGAAAACTATAAAATCTCTCTAATTGTAATTCAGGAATATTGTTCTTTGGCTATATCAAAAATGTATTAGGTAGATGAGGAAAATAAAGAGTTATGAGCTTGACTGAAAATAGAGAGATCCTCTGAGATATATTTTTGTTCAAATGCATAATTTGAGGGGTTGGTACTCCTTGAGATAGATATCTATAAATGAGGGGTTGGTGCTCCTTGAGTGGGTGCTCAAAAATCATCCTATAAGGCATTGTGAACTTTTGTTTAAAATATTGAGCCTGGAAGGCATTTCAGGAGTGGTTTTTATACCCCAGGAGGGTTTTCCACTTGGTAAAATCTTGAGTCTCCTTATTTTTCTGAGTTCTTTGCTTTACTGTGTTATTGTTATTTCAGTTCACTATTTGGTTATTACTTTTCTCAATTCTATTTATGAATGATTACATTCAACTCATGAATGCATTAATTAGAGTATATTGAGATCAGATCAAAGCTATAATTTTTGAATTTTTGAAAATTGGTCAAATTTGTTAAGACACTGATTCACCCCCCCTCTCAGTGTCATTTTAACTCCATTAATTGGTATTAGAGCGTAGGGTCCTCTGATAGGTTTTAATCACCTTGGATTGATCTTGGTCTTGGATTTTGTTTTTAATGGCATATTCTCAAGATGGTGCCTTTGTAGCCAGAGCTCCATTATTTGATGGAACTAATTATGTGTTTTGGAGAATCAGAATGGAAGCTTTTCTTGTTTCTTTTGATGTTGATGTTTGGAGCATTGTTTTAAATGATTACAATGTACCAGAATCTATTCCCATTGATGCTACTGAAGAAAAGAGGTATGAAACAAATGCCAGAGCTAAGCATGCCATCTTGTGTGGGTTAACTAAAGATGTGTTCATTAAAGTCATGCATTGCAAATCTGCTCATGGAATTTGGGAAAAACTTGAAACTATATATCAAGGGAATGAGAAAGTCAAACTGTCAAAATTCATTACACTCAAACATCAGTTTGAGGAGTTGAAAATGAAGGATGATGAAAAAGTAGCTAAATATTTCTTAAGAGTTGATGAAGTTGTCAATTCAATGAAAGGTCTAGGTCAAGAGGTTAATGAATTTGATGTGGTCACAAAGGTTGTTAGAACCTTACCATCCAAATTTGAATCTAAGGTTTTAGCCCTAGAAGAAAAGAAACAGTTTGATAAGCTTACCTGAGACAACCTACAAGGATTACTTACTACCTATGAAATGATAACTAGCAAAAACAATTCAACAGGAAAAGAAACTACCTTTAACACTGAAAAGAAAGAAAAAGTCAAAGTTAGTGAATTAGAGTTGTCTGATTCTAAAGAATCCCATTTTGTTACAAGATTTAAAAAGGGATCAGGAAAATATAAGGGAAAAATTCCCTTTAAATGTTTTAACTGTGGAAAAATAGGTCTATTTTCTGCAAAGTGTCCCTATGATGATCAAATCTATGACAATGAGACAACTAAAAAACAACCTATAAAGAAGGCCTTAAAACCTAATCGAAACTTCTATTTCAAAAAGAAGAAAAGTCTATTTAGTAATGATGAATCTGATATTGAGTCTGAAGATTCATCAGCTAAAGAAGATGAAACCTAGTTCATGGTTTAAATTACTCAGCAAAATGATACAAACACCATTGACATTGAAGAAGGTGAAGTAGATCTTGAAAGTGAGCTGAAATGTGCTTTACAAGAGATCAAAAACTCAAAAAACAAGTTCTTACTCAAGAACATAAACCAGATCAAGAAATGGTCTCTTTGAAAACTCAACTTGAAGAAGCTAAAAGAGTTGAAGACATCCTTCGATAGACTATAAGCTGCAATGATCAAGAAATTCAAAAACTAGAACAAGAAGTAGTCTATCTTAGGAAGGAAATTGAAAAATACGAAAGCATTCTAAAACTGAATGAGATGTTCAGCAAGTAGAAGATGCACAAAGATAAAACTTGTGTTGGTTACGAAAAGGGTGAATTCTCAATTGACCATGCAAAACAAAACCCCTCTTTTGAAGTCAAAGGTTCAGGTTCAAATCACTCAGAATTTGGTAAGGATCATGTTCAGTCTTTAAGAGGTAATAGATCTTCATACAGAGTCAATCCTTTCTTCTATGGTTATTTTTTTTTTCTGTAACAAATTAGGGCATAAGGTGAGCACTTGTAGGCTTATGAATTCTAGAATACCCAGGTTTGGTCTTAGGCAACACTATGGTTTTGTTAGAAAAATCAGATTTTTTAAATGTGATGCTTTGGGACATTCTGTCAAACAGTGCATAACTGATCTGCAATCTAAACAATAGAAAATTAAAAAGGTTTGGAAACCTAAGACTATCAAAAACATTGAGCAAACTATGTTGGTTCAAACAGCTTCTCATTCCAAGAAAAATGACTTATGGGTCCTGGACAGTGGATGTTCTAACCATATGACTGGCGACAAGGATAAGTTTATAAATCTTGAAGATTATGTAGGTGGATATGTTAAGTTTGGTGATAACTCTGGTATTCAAATTAAAGGTAGAGGTTCACTTCTTCTAAATGAAAACACTCCTATCTATAATGTTTACTATGTGGAAGGACTCAAGCACAATCTTATAAGTGTTAGTCAAATATGTAATAGTGATTATCATATTCTTTTCAATTCACAGGGATGTGAGATTAAAACCAAGCTAGGAAAGGCTATTGCAGCTAGAAGGAGGACAAAAGGAAATGTGTACAATCTTCTCGACACATCAAGCAATTACAATAATCAAGGTATGTGTTTAATGAGCCAAATTGAAGAAAGTTGGTTATGGCATAAAAGATTAGGACACATAAACTTTGAAAATCTAGTTAGAATAAGTAAGAATCAGAATGTTAGAGGTTTACCAATCCTTAACAAGCCAGAAAATTATGTGTTCAAAGAATGTCTAAGTGGTAAACAAACTAAAATCAGCTTCAAAACAAAAGAACATTCTTCTTCAAAACCTTTACAACTTGTGCACACTAATTTATGTGGACCAACCAGAACAAGGTCTATTAATGGTGAAAGGTACTTTATGCTATTTGTGGATGATTATACTAGAATGGTTTGGGTCACATTTCTTAAGCACAAATCAGAAGCATTTGAAAGGTTTAAAATCTTCCATAAATTGGTCGAGAAGGAATCTGATTTGAAACTTAAATGTCTGCGATCTGATAAAGGAGGTGATTTCACCTCTCAAGAGTTTATTGATTACTGTGAACATCATGGCATTAAAAGATAGTATGCTGCAACAAAAACACCTCAACAAAATGGGGTAGTTGAACATAAGAATAGAACTGCAAAAGAAATGGCTAGAACCATGCTAGATGAAGCTAAGTTGTCTGATATGTATTGGAAAGAAGCTTTTCATACAACTGTATACATTTTGAATAGAGTGCAGCTTAGGGTGAAATCTAAACACACTCATTATGAACTTTGGTATGGAAAAAATGCTTCTATCAAACACTTCAAAAATTTTGGAAGTAAGTGTTTTATCAAGAAAGATGATGATAACCTTGGGAGCTTTCAATCAAAGAGTGATGAGGGTATCTTTTTGGGATACTCAACTCACAACAAAGCTTATAAATGCCTTCACAAAAGGATTAATAAGATTGTTGAAGTTGTTAATGTAAATTTGATGAAAAACCACATTTGTATGTTGAATCTTTGTAGGATAATGAGGAAGAAGAACTTGAACTAGAAATAATTTCAGAAGGAACTAATTCAGCAAGCCCTAGAAATGAAACAGCAAGTCCTGAAAGGGTTGCATCAAAAGCTCTAGCTAAATATCACCCCAAAGATTAGATTATTGTGGATAAAAATGCAGGAGTTCAAACTAGAAGAAAGGGTGCAAAATCTAATGAAAAGGCACAAATAGCTTTTTGTCTAGTTACTCAGTTTG
Organism: Sequoia sempervirens; assembly: GCA_007258455.2. Lineage (NCBI taxonomy): Eukaryota > Viridiplantae > Streptophyta > Pinopsida > Cupressales > Cupressaceae > Sequoia > Sequoia sempervirens. Next base: position 127,471,484 of record VDFB02379711.1, read on the forward strand.
AGCCTAAAATTTTTAATGAAGCTATCACAAACTCATGTTGGCTTAATGCTATGCAAGAAGAAATTGATCAAATTGAGAAAAATAAGACTTGGGAGTTAGTCTCAAGACCAAATGACAAGAATGTCATAGAGGCAAATGGATATATATAAACAAGCTTGATGAAAATGGTAATGTTATTCGCAACAAAGCAAGATTTGTCTGCAAAGGCTATGCTCAACAAAAAGGTATTGATTTTGGTGAAACATTTGCACCCGTCAACTGCTAGATTAGAATCTATCAGAATATTCTTGGCTTATTCTATTTATAAAGAATTTACTGTTTATCAAATGGATGTAAAATCTACTTTTTTAAATGGCTATTTAGATGAAGAGGTCTATGTTGAACAGCCTGAAGGATTTATGTGCAAAGATAAACCTGATCATGTTTACAGATTGAAAAAGGCCCTCTATGGCTTAAAACAAGCACCTAGAGCTTGGTACTCTAGGTTGGATAGTCATTTGCTTTCAAATGGTTTTGTTAGAGGAGGTGTAGATAGCAATCTTTATGTTAAAACTGAAGGTTTTGATATTTTGGTTGTTGAAATATACATTGATGACACTATCTTTGGCTGCAACAATGTTACATTGAGTAAAAAATTCTCTCAGCTAATGAAATCTAAATTTGAAATGTCATTATTAGGAGAATTAAATTTCTTCTTGGGTCTTCAAATCTCTCAACGTTAAAATGGAATATTTCTTTATCAAACCAAGTATGCTAGAGAGATGCTTAAGAAATTTCAAATGCATGAATGCCATCAAGTTAGCACTCTAATGATTACTGGATGCAAACTTACTAAGGTTAATGATTCCCCTAATACAAATCAAACTGAATATAGATCAATGATTAGCAGTCTTATATTTAACTGACTCTAGACCTGACATTATGTAGGTAGTTTGCACTGTTGCACGGTTTTAGGCATCACTTAAAGAATCCCATGTCACTGTTGTTAAAAGGATTTTTAAATACATTAAGGGCACTCTTGATTATGCTCTTTGGTATCCTAGAAGAAATGATTTATCTTTGATTGCTTATATTGATGTTGAGTAGGTTGGTTGTTTGGATGATAGGAAAAGTACCAGTGGTGTTGCATTCTTTCTTGGTGATCATTTAGTGGCTTGGCACAGCAAGAAACAAGATTCTGTTTATCTTTCTACTGCTGAAGCATAATACATTGCTACCACTTCATGCTGTACTCAAGTTCTTTGGATGAGTCAAACTCTATCTGATATGGGTATTGAAGTTCCTCAACATGTTTCTATTCTCTATGATAACACAAGTGTGATAAATATCTCAAAAATTCCTATTATGCACTCTCAAACTAAACATATTGCTATCAAGTTTCATTTTCTGCGAGAAAAGGTTCTGGCTAATGAAGTATGTTTACATTTTGTTGGATCACAAGACTAGGTGGCTGATATTTTTACTAAGCCCTTAGCAAAAGAGTTATTTGAAAGGATGAGACTTTGATTACGAGTTATCTCTCAATCGTTACTGCTCTAATTCACCAAGCTTCAGCTTAGGGGGAGCATATTCTATGTTTTGTGTCGTTTACAACTCTCCTACTATCTTGGTTGATGCACTATTGCTCTATTTGCAGCCGGTTCTTATGGTATTTGGTTAGCTTCTTAGTTGTGTTTTCTGGCATTGCACATTCTTCTCTTCTATCCTTTGTCATTGAGGCAAAAAGGGGGAGAATCATTTGTGTTTTTGCATCAAGGACAAAGGGGGAGTTTGTTGGTTCTCAGTTGTAATCTGTTTGGTTTGTCCTTGATGTCAAAATTCACCTTTCAGTATCTTTCGGCATAACATACTCATTGTCTCACTAATCGAAGGAAAAGGAACATATCGGCAAGAGTTTTCTCTTTGGCATGTTGTTTCATCGAGCGCTTTGTTTCTTGCCGACCGGCACAAGAAAGAACATATTGGCATGACATTGATCATGGTCTTGGCAACATTGGAAAGGGCATATTAGCAAAGGAATTCATCTTCGGTGTAATGTTTCATCAAATACGTTATGTCTTACCAACCTGCGTTTGGATAGCCATATTGGCATGAGTTTGGCCATCTAGCTAAGGTCTTAGCGATTTCAATAGGTTTCATCGACTAATACATGAGGTGGTTTTTTTGGCATAAGTAATCCTTCATCGGCATGTGTCTTGGTGAGTTTGAACTATTACATCAACCGGTAGCTAAGAGAACCCTTCGGTTTGACAAATGTGCAACAATGAAAGGTCTTGGCGAGTGTGAATTGTCTTACCAACTAGCGATAGAGGAGGCTTATTGGTGAGAGTTAAGGCTTCAGCAAAGGGTCATAGCGAAAAGGGTGATGTATCCCTGACTAATGCATGTGGAAGTCTTTTGGTAGGAGTGTTGTATTTGGCATGTGGTCTCACCCAAGACATATTGTCTCACTGACAGTGCACAAAAAGGTCTTATCAACAAAGGTTTTTCTTCAATATAATGTCATAGCGAACCCTATGGGTCTCATCGATGGAGTACATATGGACCTTGTCGGCATAAGCATTGAGTTGTCTCGGCGAACAGAAATGATCACGTGGGACTTTGGTAAGACTCATGAGTTTTGATGTAGAGTCTCAGCGAACCTGTCAAGTCTTGGTGACAAAGTCAAATGAATGGATTTCGGTGAGAGGTTGATAATGTCTTAGTGATCTAAGGTGTGTTCGGGTTGTTTCGGTATGACACAATATATTCTACGAGAGGTCTCCTCGATGACGGTATGCTATAGTGACTCTCATAAGGTAGAAGGGTGCATTGGTGAGAGAATCATTATGTTACAACGACTTTCAAGGGATAAAGTCTTTCGGTGAAACTTAATGAATTTTATGAAACGTCTTCCCGATAGCAGAATGTCACAGTGACACATAAGAGGTAAAAAGACTCTTGGTATAATGAAGTATCATCTATATGAGGTCTCCCCGAGAATGATATGTCACAGTGACATGTTTGATAACACAAGGCTCTCGGCATAACATAATTTATTCGTTATGTCTTCTCCCTGACTCTGATGGGTTATGGTGAAAGTGATATCTAAAGGGAATGACTAGTGATTTAATTGCCTTCAGCAAGAATATCTGGATGTCTTCATGAATGATTACCAGACTCATACAATGTGGCCGGAATGGTGAATTTCTAAAGATAGTTGCAGGCCGATATCATTGGTTGGCATCAAATCTCAAAATGGTTACATAACAGAATATTCATTGAGTTTCTTTTTGAGCTGTTGCATTTTTTGAAATAAAGGATTATTTGTAGCTCTCTGGAGAAGCATTACTCTTGATTTTTATCATCATCGACAAACTATCATTATTCAGCCTCATATTCAAAAATCATCAAGAGAATTTGAGAATCTTATGAAAAATGCTTTTTGAAGATTTCTTCATAACAGACATACTTGAAATGTAAATAAATACCAGTGTTGAAAATTGTAAAAGCTCTCTGATTGTAATTCGGGAATATTGTTCATTGGCTATACCAAAAATGTATTAGGTAGATGAGGAAAACAGAGAGATTCCCTGAGATATTTTTTTGTTCAGATGCATAATTTGAGGGATTGATACTCCTTGAGATAGATATCTCTAAATGAGGGATTAGTGCTCCTTGAGTGGGTGCTCAAAAATCAGCCTATAAGGCATTATGAACTTTTCTTTAAAATATTAAGCCTGGAAGGCATTTCGGGAATGGTTTTTATACCCCAGGAGGGTTTTCCACTCGGTAAAATCTTGAGTCTCCTTGTTCTTTTGAGTTCTCTCTACTTTACTATGTTATTGTTATTTCAGTTCACTATTTGGTTATTACTTTTCTCAATTCTGTTTATGAATGATTACATTCAACTCATGAATGCATTAATTAGAGTATATTGAGATCAAATTTGAGCTATGGTTTTTGAATTTGTGAGAATTGGAAAAATCTGTTAAGACATTGATTCACCCCCCCTCTCAATGTCATTTTAACTCGAACAATATAATAATAATAATAAAATTTTAAAGTACCTAGGACCTTCTCCATCTTTATGGGAATGAAATCCTCATTCATCACAAATGTGACCGGAAATATTCCCATACTAGTAATACAAGAAGATCCAAGAAATGCTGCTAAAATACCACCAGTACTAGTGGCCTCTACATCCCCAGGTACATGTCCTGACGCATGTTTTGGCATGTGTTCTCTGTCAGAGGGTGCACTAATGGATGACTACATGGTATGTGTTGCCAGCATTTTAGACAACAATATAGGCACAAATGATGGGGTTAGATGATGTGTTGAATTCTCAGGAAGATCATGATGGACACTTGTACCAACCCCTACTCCTCGGGCAGCACTTGTAGTACCCTGATCATAGCTAGGAGCATCATGACGATGCAAAAAATACTATAAAAACAACACATATTTTAGTTCATGAAATAAAAGAGTACAAAATATAAAACCATGAATGAACTTATGTTATAATTAAAGACCTCATGAAAACTTACTTGCAAGTTTTGTGATCTCTCAATCAATATTTTAACCCTCTCTCTTATCTCTTCTATTTGAGGCACTATGAATAACAACTTAAGGATTTCTTCATTGCATTTTTTTTGGGTCTTCCTTATCATATCGAGATGGTTTTTTGAATAAGCGATGTCATCATCACATAATATTGACTACACCTCCCTATGGATGCTCTCGTCTACTACCGGTGCCTTTCCCTGTTCAGTTGACTGCAACAAGAGTATTAAAAACAATATCGGAATTAACCCAATAAACTTATGAAAAAAAAAAATAATAATAAATTTTTCTCATATCTAATTTGTACAATTACAATGAGGTAAACTTATTGGGTAGTAGCACCTAAAGATACATCGTGATCTATGCTCTAGGCCAGAGCCTTCTCCATACGATCAATGTCCCGTTGTGACAAAAAATAAATATAAAAATACATTACCAAAATGAAACCAATAGACTTACAAAAAAAACATAAGAATAAAATGGTATATCAGAGTCATTAATTGGAGGTTGGGTAAAATGGTACATAGTATGTACCACCCCCATAGTAACTATGTTTGTAACTAAGCAAATCAAATTGTAATCGATTAGCAACTCTTCCCCTACAGTTATTGATTTTTATCACACATACGAATACACGGTTTCCCTCACACACCTCAAATATGCAATTGGGTTACTTATTTTTTGACCCAAGTCATGTACTATTTATAAACATTGCAATATTCCCTAATGCTTTTGGCCTTTCATCAATGTACATAGCCACTCCTTTATTTTGATCCTTATCTTTAGTTGTATATAATTTGCTGACAGTACATACCTACTCATACTTCATGTATATCAAACCAATTGAATCCAATCTTTGTAACTGTAACAGGGTCTGACATACTCCATCAATTTAGTAACTTTTTCATAACAAACCTTTATGTCATCCATGCCAAAATAGGACCAAACCATGTAATGACGATGGTGCTATGTGATATATCCTCTCGTTGACACAAAAATTAGTGTTTATTGGAAGAATTTCCTTGGGTACCCATTGTTTCCATAGATGTTTGTACCTGAAGGGCACCTCGACGTCACCTATGCTCTCATCATTATAAGAACATGACCCCCCTTCAACAAGAAAAATTTGCATGTGTTTACAAAATTTTCTCCTAATCTTTTGACCTCTAGTTGATCTCCCTCTATTAGACATACTACACATCTCACTTTCCTATTCTCTTCTTGAATTTCCCTCGCTTGAGGAAGACAGATCTGACAAATACATATTTGGTGGTACCTCCACTCATAAGGATGTTGGATGAAGTTCTTTCATGGTGATGTGATCCTAAGGTGACATTATGATTAATCTATCATTTCATCGCTAGAATTTCATAGATTATAAGGTAATCAAGTCTTGATAGATTGCAAGTTATTATTACTACTATCCAAATGTGTCCATCACAAATCAAATCTACTTAACATTTTAACTCACAAAATTTGTAACAAGCGTTAAATGTGACTATGGTTCACCAATTACACAACCAAGGCCTCAAATGTATTCTCTAATTGTAATCAAAGGAATTTTTCTCTTCATTCAAGTAAATAAACTTGAAGGGAAACACCACCAAGTGGTTTATTGGACACCTACATGACTAAAAATAGCAGCAAATTTACATTTAATTACTATATGTCTAAGTGGTTAACGGGGAGGGAATGTGTACTAGGCCTGGTTAAGTCATCATAAGTTTATGCTTTGGCAATAAATGTTTTTTAAGTCATCTTAAATCTTCCTATGTCTAATTGCTAGGAGACTTTTGGTATGTTTTAAGGTAGGATGATTGATGAAAGAGCCCAAAGAGCCTCTCTCCATGGTATCTAGGTACAGATAGCAATGGTCTTCTCTTATACAGTTGGACATGAGTTAAAGAGCTTAGCTAATAATTATTCATTTAACCTAAGGTTTTCTTATAATGCGATCTTGTGAAAAGTATGATCAAATTCTTCTATTATGAAGAATTGGTGTATCTGCCTCTAGTAATCACTATAAACGTTTGTAAGGATAAAATGACTAATTACATCAGGTAGGAGATAATCAACTTTGAGTTCTTCAAATATTATATTCCTCTACTCATAATTTTTAAGGGTTGTGTGTGGAGGAGGTTATCACTACCAAGAAGGGAGGAGACCTTTCCTTGTGATGAAACTTCAAAATTTTTCTCTTTATGTTCCATTTTTATCTTGCCTTATGTCTCTGGTCATCTATAGTGTTTGGGAAAAGCCTAAGGTTGGGGTTTTACCTTTGTCTCCATGTAAAACCGTAGTGTTTATCTTAGGCCTTGGGTGGGATCTTTTGGGCCATTACTTTTTTGGGGAGGGTTTTAAAACAACTTAAGCCCCATTGCTTCATCTAGTTTGGGACCTTTTTGATTTATCATTTTATTTCCTTCACTTGACTTTATTATTTCTTAAGTCTTGGATGGTCCCATGCTCCCTTGTTTAAAAAACAACTTATGTCATTGTTTATCATCGGCCTAATGGTGTCCCCTCATTCTTTTAATAAATGTTTTATATTTTGCAGAGGGACAAGTTTGTGTGACCATAGATCAATTATCATTTGATCTTAGTTGTTCCCCACCATCTCGTGATGACTACACCGCACTATTTTGGTTGATTGCGATATCACGGGCGAGCACCACATGTCTCATTTAATGAAGGCAAAGAGATGATAGAAATACTTTGATACATTTATTTGGTTTTAATACATTATATAGCGGGTTACTAAAGCATTTATGAGATGCACGTGTTTCAAATCAATGGAGATTTTATAATCTTGGTAGGAAAGGTGCTTGATGGTTAATGAAAAAGCTGGCAACTATGTTGAACGAACAAGATTACCGATGGTTGAGATCCATGGTTTCCTGCCATAGCATGATTAGAAGTTGTGAGGTCTTTATCAATCGCAATATCGCGGGTGAGTGCCACGTGGATTTCCTTGGAAATGCATAGTATGGTGGGCCCTTATTGCCATGATGGAGATCGTGTCAATTTGTTTTGAAGGCAGCGATTTGATCATTTGACCAAAGTGAAGGATCGATGGCTAGTATTTGAATCTGCATCAAATGTAATTACAAGGTTCTATTATGTAATTTCATATTTCTGTTTAGCCCTCCTAGAGAACTAAAAACTCAAGATTATAGCTGCCCTCCTAGAGAACTAAGTTTTGAAGAGAACCAAGATACAGACACCAGATAGATGGCATATAGGTCATTTGTAGTAGACAATGAATTTTGATATATAGAGACTCAAAGGCATGTATTTTGATGGAGTAAATGAAGATATCTAAGTTGTAGATTAATATTTTGGTATCAACTATTTGTTACATTTATGCAGTTATTTGATTGTCTCCATTCTGATGCTTCTCTATTGTTTAAATTGATATAACAAGTTTATACTCAGTTTATCATTGTACATTTGCTATATATGTGTGATCTAGTTATTTGGTTCTCTAAAGTAGGGATTAAAATCTTTTAATCAATCACAATAATTGGGAAGTGTTACTTGAATTAATAAGAAGAATCACATAACTAGAATTTCCATTCTATCTCAAGAAGAGTTTGTCAATTATTCACTTGCACGTTTACACAAGTTGTAAACAATTTTTGTGCCTGACAGTTTGAATTATTTCCATTATTAAAATCCACATTTGTAGATATTCATTAGACTCCATATACCTAATAAGGCACTGGTCTCCCCTTGTATTCTTTTATAATTTTCATTATTCTTATTTATTTTACACTTACATTTACAAATACACATACATATGCATTTACTATTTTCATTTATTTCTCATGTAATTTAATAGTTTGATCGATTTCATATTATATACATGTGTTGAAGACTTTAGAGTTTCAATTACATTAATTTATGGATATGTTGTATCTATAACACTATAAAACCATATGCTCTTTGCATTTACACTTGCATTTAGAAATACACATTTATATACATAGATATAGATTTCTTTAATGATATGTTGCATTTATTGTTCTAGGAGAGCATCCAATAATTACATTTACATTTACATTTAAAAATACATATACATACATATATACATACATACATACATACATACATACATACATACATATATATATATATGTGTGTATCATTTATATTAAATGTTCAAAAACAACCCATTAGGTCTGTACATGGATAAAAATTTGATAAAATCAGATCTCCCATACATATTTTGTTGAAACCTAGGCTTGAACCTCTCATTTCACATGCTTTTCTTCACAAAAATCTTGAGGACAACAGCTATGCCTTCTTTATTTCTCATCCTACGCCCTATTCATGCATCCTACAATTACAACAATATTCATGGGGCCTCTTACACAAGCTGCAATAATCACAAAAAGTGTAAGAGCCCCTTTATATCATGTTTGGACTACAAACCCCTCAAAAATAGGGTAACTTAGATTATGATTTGTTGGTGAGCTATATGGACAAAATCATTAGCACCAACTTATTCTTGAAGTCTTTTGAAAGAGAAGCGAATCAGGTGGCAATTAAGTACAGACCTTATAGTGTCAAGGTGAATGAGGTGATCAATTTTGATTGGCCAACCGATGAAGAGTACTAGAAATGGGTAAATGTATATTTAACTGAGGAAGAGTGAAAAGGAGTAGGCTACTAACAGTTGACAAATTAGTTGTTGCAGTTAGATTCCAGTTTTATTTTTTGGTGACAATCTAGGCATAAAATTCTTGAAGTTTTTTATTGTTGCATCAACCACTCTCAGTGGGCATGATGAACAAGAAGATTCTTCATGGAGATTGTTGTTGTAACAATTTTTTGGAATATCACAAGGCGGTCCAATTGGCTAGTGACACATGTACTTTCTGGCCCAATGCTTGTTTGCTCCTTTTTTTGTAAGAAGGAATTCAAGGTCAGAAGTATGGGTTAGGAAGTTAGATATTTTTGGTCGAGTCTAGATGAATTTGCAAAGAAAATTGTAAAGTATGATGGTTTTAGGGAAAATGCAATTTAGGTTTTGAGTTATTTTGTAGTAGGTTTTTAATTCACGAGGATTTGATGTTTTATGACAGTACTGGCATTTTAATTGATATGATTAATTTGAACTCATGTCTCTCCATTGTACAAGCATATCTGAATTTTGAATAAAATGATAAAGGGTTTTTTCATTCATCTCACTGTTGTGGTGTGTATGAATCTTGTTTTAGCTTTAATTCAAGGAATTAATTAAAATGCTTGAATGGGATTGTAGGTGGATATGTTATGTATAAGGATTTGATAAGTAGTATTGGGTTAGAATACATATTAATGAGATTGTAAAGCAATGTTATCAAGGATCTTATATGTTATGTCTTAAATCTGTCATAAAACCTTAGATGCTTATAAATTTGACTCCTCCAATGGATATATGGCACTCATCTAAGTTGTAATTATTTTTATGGTTCAATAATTGTTTTCCTTTACCTAGAGATTGCTACAAATTACAAATCAATGACTATGTTATACTGTGAAATGTTGATGTAGTTATCTCATGCTCCAAATAGTTGATATTATTGATAAACAACCAATTATATTCAGTATTATCCTATTATGTTGAGCTATTAAATGATATTATCTATTTTTGTTAATTTTGTTTATGATGATGGAGCAAAGGTTGTACACACATTAAGGGATCACCCTCCTGGGTCTTTCAGAGCCCAAAGTGTAGGAGGTCTTTAAAATCCTCGTCAATTGGTCCAAGTCCTTCGAGGTGCCCTTTATTAGAGTTGGAAACTCCATAGGTAGATTAGAAGATCAACCTGCTTACCATAAAAACAACCAACACCTTGCATATGTTTGTGGTGGAGGTATTAAAGAAGAATTGTATGCCTATATTTCCATTCATTAGATCTACCTTAGTCTAGCATATACTTGGGCTAATTCTACAATTGATTTAGACTCATGCGATGAAGGCTATGTGTGATGAAATCCTAGACCTCAACCAAGATGTGGGTAGATTATGGGAGTTTTTCCAAGACCTCAGGCTGGCCGATAAAAATGTGAAAGACTAAGCTATTTTATTTTTTCTGTCTTATCATATACCATTTTACGAGAATGGGGGTACTAATGTACGAGAAGATCTTTGGAAACTAGGCATGAAAATTGCAGGTTAAAGAGAATGGTGGTGGCAAACTTACAGTAATCATTGCCCATTGATCATCAATTTTCCCTGAGTGCCCTCAACCTCATCCTTGGCGCTGGTATTGACCTTATTTCACTCCTCCAAAATCTTCCTCGGTGTTAATATTGACCTTGTTTTCACTCCTCTAAACTCTTCGTCAGCTCTGGTATTGACCTTGTTTTAACTCCAAACTCTTCCTTGGCGCTGGCATTGACCTTGTTTTCACTACTCCAAACTATCCCTTGGCGCTGGTATTAACCTTTCACTTCTCCAATTTGACGAGCTACAACCTAGTTTTGTTAGGTTTTATAGTATGTTAATTAAATTGAATTTTTTTTGCACCATTTAGCTAGGTTTTAATATTCTACAATATACTTAAGTATATACTAGCTATATTTTACATAATAAATAATATAATTATTCAACTTATTACAATTATATATTATATTCTTTAACAAAATTATTAAATATGTATAAAATTATTATAATTAACAATTAATAATAAGTATATTTTTATATAATACAAAATATAATTAATATAATATATATAATATAATAGTAATATATATTAATATGAGAGAGAGAAACTAAATTTTGATTGGTTGTTTCTTGTCAATAATCCAAGGATGGCATGTGTCCTTGGGGAGTTATGCTCAAGGTAGCATGCCATTTGATTAAAGATATGACAATTCTCCTTTAAGACCTCTTCAATATACCCATTGCACAAAGATAAATATAGGGAATAAAATATAGAGAGAGAGGGAGATAATGAAAAACATACAAATAGAAAGGGAGATAAAGAGATAGAGAGAGGTAGAGAGATAAAGATATAAGGATGAATAGATAGAGATATAGGGAGGGTGATTGATATATATCTCCCTGTCGCTCTCTATATCTCTATATATCCCACTATCTATGTCACTCCCTCTTCCCCCCTCTATCTATTGAGCTATCTCTCCCTCTCCCCTCTTTCTCTCTCATTCACTCCATCTCTCCCTCCATCTCTTCTACTCTATATCTTTATCTTTATTTCTCTTTTTATCTCCCTCTAACTCCTCTCTCTATCTCTTTCTATCTATATCCCTTTCTCTCCCTCCCCCTCTCTATCTCTCACCATCTCTCCCTCCCTATCCCCCCTATCCATCAACTCTCTATCTCCACCTCTCTTCCTTTCTCTTCCCATATATCTCCATCTCTCTTTCTTTCCCATATATCTCTATCTCTCACTCTCTTTCTCTCCCCATCTATCTCTATCTCCCCATATATTAACTAAGAAGCCATGCTAGCATACAATAGTATATGTTGGTAAGACTATAATTGTGTTTTATTAAACTATAAGCAACACTTATCTTTCTAATGTCAACCCTTCTTATAAAAATAGTGTTTTATTAAACTATAAGTAGATTATTGTCACCACTCTTCATTCAACATGAAATTCCAAATGTAGCAATTGTTTTTTTGTTGTTTTCAAGTTTTATTAACCAAGCTATTTATTTGGTTGAATAAAATTGTGTTATGACCCTTCATCTCTTTAAAATAATTAGACAATATTAGCTGAGATCAAGAAGGGGAGAAAACTAAACTCCTTCAAAATAGGGGTAGTTGTGGGTTTCTTGGTTTTCTTTGTATACTATATACTTAGTTCCTCTAGGATAAATAAGTCACTTTAGATCATTTTCTTAGTTGTGTATCCTAGCTAATATAGAGTAAGCTTTTTCATTTTAATTGACTACTAATATTTTAAGTGTTGAAATAATTGTTTCCATTCTTTGTAGTTTTTACATTGGAATACAAATCATATTTAATTTCATGCCAATATACTTCTTTCATAAAGATATTTGTTTGAAATAAGTGCTTCATAACCCATCTAATCAAATCATAATTAACCTATGAAAAAGGCAATAGGAATTTTCTAAAGAAAAGAACACTTGATCCAATCATAAGTGTATGGCCTTCGTAGAAAGGAGTGATCCACCTTAGTAATAACAACTACCTGATTTAGACTTGGGTATGTGCAGGATCATGATGGACCAAAAAGTGGCAACACAAAAAAGTAGCTTTTTGAGCTTGCCAAAAAATGCAAAAATCCTAAGTTGACTTTTTTCTTGGGTTGGATGTCAGTACATTATTCCATAGCAATGCCTAAGCCAAAGTACTACGAATCAGATACCCAATTCATGTCTAATATATAATTTAAAAAACATTTTAAAATGTACTATTTTGGTGCTATAAATTGGATATCCAATCTAAATCGGATATCTGATTTTTGCACACATATACCCAATAGTAACTAG
>VDFB02379711.1:127486165-127528901 GCA_007258455.2 Sequoia sempervirens
AGAGGGGGTAGGAGGGAGAGTCTTGAGAGAGAGAGAGGGTAGAGGGGAGAGAGATAAGGGATTTAGTGAGAGAGGGAGGGGGTGGGAGAGAGATAGAGGGTTAATGGTTAAGGGTAGTGTTGGTTGCTTTTATTGTAACTAGGTTGGTTTTCTAATATACCTATGGAATTTCCAATTCCAATAAAGGTCAGCCCAAAGGACCTGGACCAACTGATGAGGATTTTAAAGACCTCCTACACTTTGGGCTCTGCAAGACCTAGGAGGGTGATCCCCTAATGCGTTTAAAACCTATACACCATTATCATAAACAACATTAACAACAATAGATAATCTCATTTAATAGCTCAACATAATAGGATAATAATGAATAGAATTGGTTGTTCATCAGTAATATCAACTATTTGGAGCCTGAGATAACTACAACACATTCCATACTGTAAAATAGTCATTGATTTTCAATTTGTAGCAAGCACTAGGTAAAGGAAAAAAATTGAACCATACAAATTAGTACAACTTAGATCAGTGCCATATATCGATTGAGGGAGTCAAATTCATAAACATCTAAGGGTTTATGACAAGATTAACACATAACATATAAGATCCTTGAGAACATTTCTTTACAATTTCATCAACATGTATTCTGACCCAATACTACTTATCAAATCCTTATACAGAACATATCCACCTACAATCTTATTCAAGCATTTTAATTAATTCATTGAATTAAAGCCAAAACAAAAACCATCCACACCACAATAGTGAGATGAACGAGACAACCCTTGATTATCTTATTCAAAATTCATATATGCATGTACAATGGAGAGACATGAGTTTGAATTAATCATTTCAATTCAAATGCCAGTACTATCATAAAACATCAAATCCCCATGAATTCAAAACCTACTACAGAATGAATCAAAACCTAAATTACATTTTCCTTAAAACAATCAAACTTTACAATTTTCTCTACAACTCTACCTAAACTCGACCAAAAAATATCTAACTTGCTAACCCATACTTTTGGCCTTGAAATCCGTCTTATAGAAACAAAGGAGCAAACAAGCATTAGGCTAGAAAGCACACGCATCACGAACCAATTGGACCGCTTTGCAACATTCCAAAATTTGTTACAACAAAAATTTCTTGGAGAATCCTCTTGTTCATTGTGCCTATTGAGATTGATTGATGCATCAACAAAGCTTCAAGAATTCCATGCCAAGACTACCACCAAGAAAAGAACTATAATCTATTGTAACTACAACAGCTGACTTGTCAACTGTTAATAGCCTACTCCTTTTTACTCCTCCTTAGTTAAATATACGTTTACCCATTTCTGGTATTCCTCATCAGTTGGCCAATTAAAATTAATTACCTCATTTACCTTGTCACTATAAGGTGTATACTTAACTGCTAGTTGATTCACTTCTCTTTCAAAAGATTCAAAGAATGAACTAGTGCTAATAATTTTATCCATACAACTCACCAATAAATCATAATCTGAGTCATCACAAATTAATCTAATTTGACAATTAATGACTTCATTTTCCTGATCCTACCATGTTGGAGTAACCTGATATTTTTCTGCTCATCAATTATGTCATGTAGCAATGTTCCACTCCAATCATCATAGTTCTTCACCAATTCTATGATCTTCCTACTGAAGTCATCTGGTAAGGTCTAAAAGCCTTGTAATGACTTAACTAGTACCTGAGTAGGCCTTAATGATTTGGGCCTATTATTTACATCAAACCTTGAAGCTTTATACATGATATCAATATCATTGGCCCTAGGGATCCATCTTTTAATTAATGGTAGTACAACCTCCTAATCCCTATCAATATTCTTTATTGCACTTAATAATAAAGAATATAAAGAATGCATAGATGAAAATATGTCATCAAATTTCTCATTTAAATGTCTCAATACAACATTTACAACCTCCCTTTGCTTTAAGAATATTCCCTCCTTGCTCACCTTCAAGGATTCTTGTAACTCTAAAATCTTATGCATTAGCTGCTTCTTTGAAGGATCAACAAAGCATTCCATTTCTTCATCAATTAGCTCTAAAGTAGGGCTAAGGGAAGGATTTTGAATGGGAGACCCTGGTGTAGACACAATAGGAGAAGTAGGAGGCACTAACCTTGATGTGGAAGGTAATTTTTTGATCCCTAGAGCACTTGATGTCTCCCCAATCTACTTGTTCTTTAACCTATCCACCTCAGTCTGCAACTGAACATTCCTTTGCTGCATCTTGCTATATTCCTCAATAATGGCATTGTACTTCTCCATTAAGCTTTTTTTTCCATCCTTTTCTCTTTTAGCTGTCTTTTGGGCCAATTTGGCCACATTTATAGTCAAATTAGTGGCCTCTATGGTTGAGGTCTCTGAATCTCTATTTATTATCAACCCTCCTCTTAGATTTGGGTTAATATCAGTAACATTCGACTTTCTCCCTTGAGGGGCCAAAGCCAAAATTGCTAAAGTTTCATACTCTTCATTGAAGGCAGAATCTTGCAATGTTGCCTTGACCTCTTTTTTAGAGTCTTGTAAGGGGTGCTTGGACTTCAGAATAGAATTGAAAGCTACAACATCTGCAATGTCCCATTTAGGTAAAATCAAGACACTAGCTTGATTTACTAATTTTCTCCCCTCCTCAGGAGTGATGTTCTTGAACTCTTCCATTAGTTCAGCTTTCACTTCATCATCATTCTCCTGGTCTGACCTATCAGGTCTCAATTCTCTTTTCCCTTGCATTTATCTTGATATTCTTCCAATTTCATTCTCCATATTAGTTGCAAAAAGACCATAGTTTATACAAATGCATTGTCATCTAGAAACTCTTTACATGCCTCCATTCTTGCATCCTGTACACATTTTCCTTTCATATCTAGATCAGAGAGAACCAATTCAGCTAACCTAGGAGGGGAAGGCATACCCATCTGCATGTCATGTTTAGTGACAACAATCTCATCCACGAAATCCTCTTGTGATTTTTCAATTCTTTGCCTTTTAGGGCTTGGCTCTGATGGTGGTGGTGAGGGACTATTTTTAGGTGATGCATCCAAGTCAATAATCTTGATTGCTCCAGGCGTTTTGAACTTCAAACCTTTTTGTGTAGGCAATTTCATTATTTTCTTTCCCTTTCTATCCTCTTCTTCTTCATCAATACTATCATTTCTCTTCCTTTTGTAAATAGGCCATCTTTTTGTAGGTTGGTAAGATAGCCTCACTACAATTGTTTTGGCATCTTGCTCATGTATGCCCAAATCTGACTCCAAGTTTATCTTTTTGGTCATCAAGGTGCCCATGATTTATTTGAAGTTGCCCATCAAGAAGTCAATTTTCTTATGATATGGACTAAACTCCATCAATGGATCATACTTTGGATCCATTTTGTGCACAATAGCCAATAGCTTGTCATAAGCTACCCACTTCTCCTTGTTCAACTCCTGCCTATTTAGGTCAAATTCATTTCTAATCAAGTCTTTAGGGAAGTTGAACTCATACACAAACTTACCACCTTTTATCCTTTTTTTTTGAAAAAGAGAAAAGAAGCCCTTAGGATCATGTTGTCACTTGGGGCCACACCTCAAATGGTATTCCTAAAAAAATTTCCCAAAATGTATCCAGCCTCCCTTTGAAAAAATAAAATATGACACCACAGTGTAATCCGGGAAGAATGTTCCTTTACCTTTCCTAGTAAGGTTTTCCTCATGGATACAACCAATCTGCCACATGACTTTTGCAAACCCCACTCTTGGTGGCATATTATACGACAATATATGAGGGATCTTATGAAAACCATACACCCTCAAGACAGTGCTTACTAGGTATGGAATGATATCACCCCAGTTATGGCAAACCTTCAATTTTGGCTTCCTCCCCTTTGGTCTGAGGAAATCATGCAACTCCTCAAGAATCCTGGGTACATTTACCATCAGCCTGCCTCTCAATCTAGAAGCAAAAAAATTGTCAAAATGCACATAACTGGTGTTTTCCCTATTACATGATAAATCTACAATCCATACCTACACCGACAATCTTTCTCCATCAACCCACTACCTTAACTCCATATTCTCAAAGAATAATTCAAAATTCTTATACAAGAACATATACATTAGCATGGAATACCAGAAGAATGGAGTGCCTATATCATTTTTTTGCAACCTTGACAGCCCTTCATTTATCTTTCTGGCCAATAAAAAAGCAAAATCATAAATTATTGATAAATTAGGGTGTTGTATTTGTGCCCCCATAAAAATGTAAGCAATAGGCATCACTGTGTTGGGGTGAAAACCAAAAAATTGGCACAATGAGTAAAAGGTAGCCAAGAAATGCTTTGCAAAGAAATTCAGTCTGAAAGGTTCTTGGTGATTAAGGCTAATATGGAATTTTGAACCTCCTACCCTAGCCAAATGAGGTGGGAGAAACTTAGCTCTGAAAAGTGATTTCGATCTCTCATATTCCTACTTCATCTCTTCAAGATCAATAGGAACCAAGAATGTACTAGGTTCGCTCAAATCAAAAACTTGTTGGAATTCCTCTCTGTTGATGCTTAACAAAACCTTTCCATCATTATCTTGAATCACCCATGTGATAGGATCATATCATGGATCCACTTCCCTAAGCAAGTCTATATCAGGGAACACATTAGGTACCACTAACTTCCCCATATCATAAATCCAACCATTGGAAAAGGGGTTGGGAAAATTCCTCTATCCAATCCACAATCTAAACATCTCTAGACTAGTAAGAGGAACCCTAGCATCACCTATGTTAGAATAATTATATACTAATCCCTCCCCTATTTTTTTTCCTTGCATCAAAACCAAACCCTTCTTCCTATCATTTGTTGACAAGGGCAATTGATTGAGGAAACCATCATATAATTTTCTACTTCAATAATCAATATGGCTAGAGTGTTGCTTTGTCAGTGCCATCTTTAGTAAACTAGGGCTTTATTGCTATTTCAAACTTTAAACAAACTAAGGATTAACAAAATATGAAATTACATAAAAAAACCATGCAATTTCTCACAATTCAATTAACTTATAGCCCTAAAACAACTATCGACAATCCATACAACAAGCACACAATTTTTTTTCCCCAAATTCAAATTTAGAATAACTAGGAGATATAGAAATGAACTCACAGCTTTGCACTTGCAAGAACCCAAATTCTTGTTGTATCAATTTGTAACTTCATCCTTGGCTCTGCAACTGCTTCACAAAGATGTTTTGAATGCTTTATGATACCAAATGAAGAATAAAAATTGCTTTATTTCGATCAAACCTTGGCAGTAAATGAAATTTCTGCCATTAAAGCTTACTCGCACGTTGCACGAACGACTCCAATCACATTCAATGCAGATTCAAATATTGGCCATTGATCTTTCACCTTGGTTAGATCATCAAATGAATGCCTTCAAGTCAAACTAACATAATCTACGTTGTGGCAACAAGGGGCCCACCATACCACATGTTGCGAACAAAATCCATGTGGCACTCACCCATAATATCACAATCGATAAAAACCTCACAACTTTTGATCATGCAATGGTGGAAAACCATGGATCTTCAACCATTGGCAATCCAATTCATCCAACGTAGTCACTAGCTTTGTCTTTAACTATCGATCACCTTTCCTACTGAGATTATGACATATGCATTGATTTGAAGCACATGCATCTCATAAACACTTTAGTAACCTACTACATAATGTATTAAAATAAAATAAATACATCAAAGTATTTTATCATCCCTTCAGAATCACCGAATGAGACACGTGGCACTTTCCCATGATATCACGATAAACCAAGACAGTGTGCTGCGGTCATTGCAGGATGGCAGAGAATGGCTGAGATCAAACAATGATTGATCAATAGTTAAGCAAACTTGTCCCTCTACAAAATAAAAAAATTTATTAAAGAAATAAGGGGACATCACTAGGCTAATGATAAACAATGACATAAGTTGTCACTTAAATGAGGGAGCATGAGACCATCCAAGACTTAGGAAAACAAAATTAAATGAAGGAAATAAAATGATAAAACTATACAAGGCCAAACCTAGATGAAGCAATGGGACTTAAGATGTTTTAAAAACCCTCCCAAAAAGTAACGATCGAATAGATCCTTCCTAAGGCATTACTAGGGTTTTACATGAAGACAAAGGTAAAACCCCAACCCTAGGATTTTCCCAAACACCATAGATGACCAGAGACATAAGGCAGGATAAAACTTTGAAGTTTCATCAGGTAGATGGTTAAAAGGGTAGAGGTGAGAGAGATGTGAGTGAGTGAGAGATAGAGACCTGAGAGAGGGAGAGGGGGTAGGAGGGTGAGACTTGAGAGAGAGGGGGAGGGACAGAGGGAGTTGGATATAGATAGAGGGTAGAGGGTTTAAGGGTTAAGGGTGTATGGTTTAGGGATAAGGGTAGAGGGGAGAGATATAGAGGGAGTGAGAGAGAGAGAGACCTAAGAGAGGGAGAGGGGGTAGGAGGGAGAGTCTTGAGAGAGAGAGGGAGGGAGTGGAAGAGAGATAGAGGATAGAGGGTTTAAGGGTTAAGGGTAGAGGGCTAAAGGTAGAGTGGAGAGACATAGGAGTGAGTGAGAGATAGATAGAGAGAGACTTGAGAGAGGTAGAGCAGGTAGGAGGGAGAGACTTCAGAGAGAGAGAGAATTAGGAGGGGAAGAAACAACCCATTAGGTCTGCACATGGATAAAAATTCACAAAACTCTTGAGGACAACAGCTATACCTTCTTTATTTCTCATCCAACACCCTATTCATGCATCCTATAATTACAATAGTATCCATGGGGCCTCTTACACAAGCTACAGTAATCACAAAAAGTGTAAGAGCCCCTTTATATCTTGTTTGGACTACGAAACCCTCAAAAATAGGGTAACCAGGTTGTATGCAAAGAAATGAAGATTTCTAACTCAAATCAATGCCTTAAGCCCTCAAATTAGATTGAAATCAAAGATAACACATATCTTCACAACCTAGAAATGATTTCATATCAAAATATGGCTGCATGTGACCGTACAGTGCTAGATAACAGGAAAAATACAAAAAAATTGAAGAAAAACATAGATTTTTGAATGTTGAGGGCTTGTATTTTAAATCCTCAACCATCAACAACCATTACAATGATCACTTTATGCCTTTTAAAGGCCTTTACATGTCAATGACTAAACAAACACCTCTACAACTCAATTTTTAATCTTTTATGATCACATGAAACATAAAATACACTAATTTCAAGGTTGTTAACATCACTATTGAAATGTTTTAATTTTTTGACCTTCAAACATTAAAAAGTAAATAATTAAATTAATTATATAATGGCATAAAAATTAAAAAAATCATGAATTAATTATGTAACCACATATGTCAAATATAATTCTATCAAGAAGTTAATATCAAATAGATAATATAATCGCATAACTCATAGATTTCAATGCCATTGATCTTCTTCATCCAACTCTTTGTTTGTATCATCTGATTTAGATTCGACATTGTAAGGATTGGTCATATCATCATCATCATCATCATAGATATCAATTTTGATAATATCATCATCCACACGAATATCATCTTCATTAACATTAACTCCTACATCATCATGATCTAGTTCCTCCTCTTCAACATATTCGTCAGGGACATCATCAACTAACTGTTGATCCTAATCATCATCTACATCATCTTATAGTTCTTTGGTATATTCTTTTTCCACCACATTATACTTTACCAACCTTCCTCTTGGATCATGTCTAACAACAAATGACCAACCCGGTTTACCTGGAACCTCTAAGTAAAATACCTACTCACATTGGCTTGGAAGAACATAGGGCTCATTTTCAGCTCAGTCGATCGACCTTGTATTAACCATGGTAAATCCATTATCATGTTCAATAATAGTTCTCTTGGAATCATTTTCATTCAATCGTAGCTTGTACCATAGGAAGACGAACAAAATTAATTTGAAGGACTTAAATTCACACTCAAGTATATCATCCAAAATCCCATAGTATCAATTTTCTAAGACTTCTAGATATATGTCACTTCTAGATGAAACATTAGTTGCCTAAAAGGCTGCAATTATACTAGAATCAAAAGTTTTCTTCATGTCATCCAACATTTTGATTCAAAATTTATGACCATTGCACCACATAGCCTTGTGGTGTTTCACCTGCAATATGTCAAACATGTAAAAATTATTGCAATATTGTCAATTGATAAACATATTTATTCTTCACCAAATGTATGCAAAGAAAAAAATCTCAACATATATATACATCAATATAATTGAAAATAATTAAATAATATGGGTGATTAATATATTTATACGTACCTGTTTATCTCTTAAACCATATGCTAAATCAATTCCCTTTTTCTAACATTCGAATCTCCATTACGATGAGCTTCTTTAACCAATGAAGCCACACCTTCCCATGTTAATGCACGACCAAATTTTTGACATCATTCAATCCATACTGTCATCCAATCAAGATTGTTTGAGACGTCAAAATGTAGTGCATCCCACTCTCGACCAATTGTATAAAAAAAAATTGAAATTCACAAACGACGTATAATTAGTTAAATACCACAGTGTACAACCTTAATTTATAATTGATGTATATTAAAAATTAAAAATTAAATAAGTACAATATACATAAAAATCATATGTAAAATTTATTCCAATTAATCTCCATGACCATCTGATAATTACCTCTCACTTTCCTCAATCTACCTTTCCCCATCAGGTGCTCCCCTTCAAATTTGTTAATGGAGTTGGGATCCCAAATGCGATCTACATGGATCTTTGCTACAAACTTAAGAAGATATTCACTAATGTACACCATGGTTTGGTATACCATATATTCCCCCACCATAGAACCCTCAGGATATGTTATTTGTCTAACCAAATCCTTCAAAAATTTCAAGTTCCTCTCAACCATCCACATTGACCTTGTGTGTACAGGTCCACACAATTCAATCTCCTCAACTTGGTGTATGTGGTAGTGTTCTTGTGCATTGAAAAATGTTGAAGGTAGACATTTTTTCATTTCACACATTAGACGAGGAATTTTTCTCTTCCAATAATTTATATCTTCTTTATGGATTTATTTAGATGATAGCCATCTACAAGTGATTGAAGGCGCAAATATATTAACAAGATTTAACAAAAATATATAGTATATTACATAACAAGTAAAACAAATAGAAATTATAAGATGTATACAATGAATTGAAAAAATAACGTTACTTACCTCATGTATTTTCCAAGATATTATATAACTTGCTTGACATTGTTGTTGAAGTTGTCTGGGAGAGATAGAGGTAGAACGTACTGCAACAATTATAAAATGATCTTTTCATTATTTTTCCAAAAGTAGTAAAAATAATACATTGAAAAGTACATGCATTATACAAGTGTATATAATATACCATAATAATTACCTTAATGAAGGTATGCCAATCATGCTTTTTCATCCCTAACCCAAATTCACATTTCTTTTTTATTATATTGTTTATGTTCGCAACAAATCCTGCGGGAAATCAAATTTTTCGTATGACTTCTTTTATAGCATTTTTTTGTTGCTCTATTAATAACCTAGGAAGGGAACTTATATTAATTTGGTCTCCACCACTATTTAATTGAATGACATTTTTCATTGCATGATTGGCTTCCTGAATGTCACTACAAATTTTGACAATGTTTTCTTTGTCATGCCTTCCATCCAATATTTTCCATAATGTTTTTGTTATATTCTTTCTGATATGCATTGTATCAAACAAATGCACAATTTGTAGCTGCTCATAGTAGGGAAACCTACTAAATTGTCTGGGATAACTTTTTAGTCCCTATAGAAGCCGGCCATTAATGCCTTGACAACCTTCATGAAGCATATAAGCTAAACAAATTAACGACAATAATTGTCAATTACAGCATGAGTAAACACGACACAAAATAAAAATATAAATTTAAAACATATCATATATGATAGATAAAAAATTTGATCCAATATATAACCTTGATGATTAATTCTATTATATTCCAACTTCCATAGGTGAGGCGTCATTCTTCATGGTTTTGATGTAGTCTCTTCTTTCCCATTGAAAAGATGTTTTCCAGTAGTTCAATACTTATGATTTCTATGGAGGAAGTGCATATATTCATCAAACACCTGCTTTCCTAAACTTGTTGAATGATGAGATTTCATCTTTGGACCACAAATTGGACATGCAAATTTTCCCTTTGTTTGAAGACTTGAAAGATCATATATAATTAGATTAAATATGTCAATTTTTATAATTATATATAATGAATAGATTTTTTAAAAACATGCATGATATCTACTTCATAAAATTAAATATTGTTAAAGTGTAGTCGAACATTATAACATACCACAAAAATTTGTTAGCTCTAGGGTATCGTGAATTGTCCATACAAGCATTGCATGGAATTGAAATTGTCTTTGTCCTATTGGTCTAGAGATGTCATACATAGTGATTCCATTCCATAACTTTAGTAACTCGTTGATAAGAGGCTTGATATATACATTCATATTTTTAACTTGGTACTTACCTATTTGAATGAACATAAATATTACATAATTATTATAACTAGTTTAATGCCATATATATAAATTATTGTACATGACTATTGAATGAAAAAAATATAAGTCATTATGCAAAAAATAAGACAAATGAGATGCTACTATGTTAAAGAAAATTGATGTAAACAAATACCTGGAACAATCATTGACAACATTATGTGCTCCCTCTTTATTGACATCCATGGAGGAATGTTATTATTGAGAAAAAAAATAGGCCACACCGAGTAAATAGATCTCAGCTCTCCAAATGGATTGACACCATCCACTCCCAATGAAAGCCCGAGATTATGAGTTTCTTCTTTAAAGTGTGGTCATTTTTCCTCCATGTCCCTAAATGAAGAACCATCCATAGGCATTCAAAGAATGTCATCTCCACTTCTATTGCATGCATGGTAATCTGTAAATTGTGCTAAGCTTTCACACCTAAATAATCGTTGCATATGTGGAATAATGGGAATATAACGAAGAACCTTGTGAGGCATGTCCTTTTTTGTTAGTTGATCTGCTCGATATCTACTGATATGACATTATGGGAATTCTATTGCAAATTCATGTTGTTTATGATATATAATATGATCATTGGGACATGCTCTATTGCTTGATAATCCATTCTAATATCTTTCATAATTCTAGATAAATCTTGGTATGAGCAAGGTAAAATATTTGATGGTGGTAACAAAAATTCACCAATCAATCTACAACAAAAAATAATTTGTTAATATAAAGAATATTAATGGTACATATTTCATCCTTTATTTACTAGTGATGAACTAACAAAATTAAAAAAGATGAAAAAAGATGACATATATGACATACCTTAACATCCGTGAGATTTCTATGTTTGACAAACCATTCATAACCTTCAAGTTCAACAACAACAAAATACAGAGAGAAGAGTTGCTTGGGAGCCTTCATAAAGGGGCTCGTATTCCTTCACAAGTACAGCTAAATCATGAACATCATCAAAGTCATCTCGATCATCATGATCAATGCTGTACTAAATGTGTCATGGATCATGGTACCATCATCAATTTGTTTTCTGGTGCGTGATCATCTTCTTCCATAGGATCATTAACTTCATTTCCATATTCACACTCCCATTCATCTGCTTGCAAACCCACATTCTCTTGGCCGTGATAATCCATATCATGTGCCCTAGGGCACCCCACCTTTATAATAATGATAGACACAAATAAATCATGATCATGATCAAGTGATTATATATATATAATGTTAAAATGATATAAAAATTTACAAATTCAATTAATATAAACACATATAATGAACAACTTACCAATGGATGATAATCGTGCCCCCCTTCAATGTGACCATGCTGCCTACAATGTTTCTCAGCTATTGTGGTTAAAAGTCATCTCGTCTTTAAGCCCTTACAATTATTGCAAGGAAAATAAAATTTCCCATCACACTTTCTTTTTAATCTATCCCACAATCTATCAAGTGTCTCTTCATTTTGTTCTGGACTAATATTATCTAACATGATTTTTCTTTACCAAGCTTGACTATTTAGATCTTAAAAAAATATCAAACTCACACTCCAATAATTTTTATTTATAGAAAGGTAACAAAATCTAATAATTTTGATTTTTACACCAAAAAAATTTGGCATGCAACCACCCCTGCAAAAGAGAAGATAGTCTAAAGTTAATGACCGCAAAAAACACTTTAAAATGCTGATTCCAAAACTTATTAAATTATAATTTTATTATGATTTCCAACTGTTAGACTCCTAAAATCAGAATATTGAACTTGATCACAAACTTCTTACAACAATGGAGGTAGTGAGCTAGTAAGAGCAAGTGACCCATTCCTAAAGAGCTACAAGTTAGAATCATCATTGCTAATGTCAATAGAGATTTATCCTTTTAGTTAAAGATGCAATGTGTCACTTCTTATGATGAGATTATCCCTAGGGCCCTCAACATTGAGAGAGTCCTAATCACACAAGGAAGCACACACTAGTATAATTTGGAAAATAAATTACTAGGTGACTAAAAATTTTAGCCACAACAACTAAAAATGACTAAATTCTACTCATTTTTTACAACTTAGCTATAAATGAGTAAATAAATTACCAGTTTGGTCGTTGATTAAAAATTATTTAGTCACACAAATAAAAATGACTAAATAGTTAGTCATTTATTTAGTCACAATATATTTGAATAAATCATTTAAGGAATCAAGAATATAGCCTGCCAAAATAATCTAAAAATTTAATAAACATACCCTAAAACTTTTGTCAAAATCTTATTTTCAGTTGTAGCCCACCAGAATGGAGTTTCATTTTAATAAACATACTCTAAAACCTTCCTTAAAACATTATTTTCAAACATAGACCACCAAAATGGAGAAGTGTTTTAGTAAAAAATGATAGAGAACGGTGAGGAGATGTGCATGAAAGGAGGCATAGGATTCATTGTTGCTTATCTCATTCCTTCTTTGCTCAATAAATCTTACATTGCTCCCACTACTATTTGTAATCTAGGTATTTACTTGACATATATTTGCATAACTTCAAATTCCTTCAGAGGATTTTGAAGTATCAATGTATCCTATATAGGGTTTAGAATGATTTCTTTTAATTAAATAAATAAATAAATGATGTATTTCCCTATAATTAGATAATGTGGAGATCTCCTAAATCTGCCCCAACACACTATCATTCATTCATTAGTCTAGGGTTTTTTTTGACATTTTCATCTTGACCCATTTTTAAATAGATCTCTTCTTTTCTTTAATCCTTTTCATGGTAACGCTTGAGTCCCATAATCCACCTTCAATCTCTTCTAAGAATGTTGTCTTAAGCTAGACTGCATAGTATGCATATAAAGCAAGTCCTTCATACCTGCCATTGTTCCAAACCACCACTCACTGCCTTGCTTAAAATTTTGCCTCCATAAGCACAATACAATGTTTTAAAATCATGGTTACTAGTGATTGACCATTAAGGTCACCACTTTCATCAAGATACAATGATATTTTTGTCTTCAAACTCAAGGCATTATGCAAGATAACATTGTGAATTATTTGTTGTGTATGATTTAATTTTCTTGCACATTTACTACTTTTCTAACTTCCATTAAGACTGGGTATTGCACCCTTAGTTGCAATCTCAAACAACCCACTCACTATCACTTGAAGATTCCTTTCATGAGCATCCTTCTATAAAATCAAACTATTCCCTATAGATTGCCTACTTACTACAGGGGACTCATTGTTTCATGGTATTGTAGATCTTAAAATCCTTCAACCTTATTGACACTACTTCATAGTCCATAAGGTATTATTCACTATTATCCCATCTTTGATGAGTCTCAAAACACTGCTCAAACATGCAATCCACTACCTCCATTATACATTAATGGCTAAGAAGAAACATTGAACCTATGATTACCCCTATTACTTCATTTGGAAATTCATTCCTTGATTGCATTTGCCTTGTGTAACACTACCAAAATCATTTGAAAAACCTTTAAGGTTGGCAAGGGGGTAAGGAAACTCATTGTTAAAATCCCCACTTTACTATGCAAGGTTTGAGCTTTATTATCTTGTCATTACTTAGCCTCTTTTTGACTTTCACATCTCAAGTGACTATCATTCTTCTTATCTTCTTATCATAGATTGCATTTACAAATGTCACTAAGCTATATAGTGTGCTTGTTATTGGCAGCAATTTTTAGATTGCAAGATTTTGTTATTAGCTACAATATCTCAATCTTTCTAGTATTGCATTCTCACTAATTTGCTAGAGTTATTTTTTATTTTTCTATAGAGGCCTAGGGTTTGTACCCTAATCATGCTCTTACCAATGCTTCTGTTGGTATTAAAAAATAACCTTAAATCTTGGGTCAGTAAATTAGTTGTCTTGACAGGGTTGTGGTATGATCTTGGATTGTATCCTAGAGTGTGTGGGAAGCTTGTGTTTGATCATTAAGGTATGTAAACCTGATCAAGGAAATGTATCCTATATAACATGGGTTTTGCTTTAATACTTTCCATAATGGTTATTAGTAGATCACATTATTATAGTTTGTGGTAACCCAAGATTGCATTCAAGTATGTAACAAACTTGGTTTGTAGTTTAAGCTATACACTTTTAAGTAACATTAATCAGGTTTAGAAAATCTTGATCACTCTCTAGAATAGCCCATTAAACATGGGTTGTACTTGAATGCACTACATAATTTATATAACAAAACCACTCTGCATATCAACCAAATTTATAGGCTCTTTATTGTAGCAAGAGGTAATCACTCTTGGATAATGCTATAATTACATCATAACCTATTAAACTTGAGACAACCTAAATGTGCACCCAATGATGATTGAAACCTACATTATACAACCTGAATTAACTACATTATATGAGTACCTCCATTTCTATCACAACATAGCCACATGACCAATAGAGTTATGGATCACATAATTGCAGTCACAAGAATTTGTTCCTTGGTTGTGATCTTATGGTGATTCCACACAACAAAATCTGGACATGAAATTCTCAAAACCCTAAACCTCTAAAAATGAAGTCTAATGACATGTTGCTTTAAAATATGATTTTCAAACCAGGAACTACAAATTTGACTTCACAACTAAATTCTACAAAAAGACAATGACAACCATCAACCTAGTGATATCTTCTTGAATTTTTTCTAATTTTTCCAAGAAAATCGTCCTTAGTTCTCCATTAGCTATCTCAAGTAGAGAAAATTCACAAGTATAGCAAAAAACTATCACAATAAATCAGTGAACTCACTTTTCTTTATGTTGGCCACAATTTTATTTTTTTCTTATTTTTCATGTTTGTCAAAATTTCGATGAAACTACTAGTCAAAATTTTGACGAAACCCAGGTTTGTTGAAATTTCAACAAACGTCAGGGATAAACTTTTAAAAAAATTAAAATTACACATGTCAAATTTTACAAGCACCCGACAATAGATCTAATTATACATATTTCATCATAAATTTTCATCGGATTTTGTAGTCAAATGAGTTAATGTGTAGTCAATCTTCTTTATCAATTTCCAACCATAAGGACAATCCATTTTGACAAATTTTTAATCTCTTTTACATTGAATTCTCAAGGATTTTTTCTTGAGTGTGAACATTGTGAAATTAGATTCCACTTCCTTCATCCCCCTTTCTAGTGTGGATAAAGGAAGTTGTGCACTCCATTTCCATTGTATATAGGAAGATATCATGGTGGAAGAAAATAAGAACATTGATACATGTCTTTCAAACAATAGTGATCCGGTTTCCTTAGATGGAGATGATGAAGTGACATTAGACTCCCCTTCATTAAGAAATCATAAAAATAAGGATAAGTGTGTTGAGGAACTATGAACATTAGAACTCCTTTGAGTCCTCTAATTCTTAGAACTCCTACAAATCCTTTAATCACTGGACCTCCTAAGCCTCAACTTATCATTTATGCACCCTCACAACAACCACAAGTTCAAAATAAACATGTGATTATCTTAGAACCACCTAAAAGGAACCTTGATAATGATAATTTGTCACAACAATTGAG
This sequence comes from Sequoia sempervirens, assembly GCA_007258455.2. Lineage (NCBI taxonomy): Eukaryota > Viridiplantae > Streptophyta > Pinopsida > Cupressales > Cupressaceae > Sequoia > Sequoia sempervirens. Next base: position 127,502,340 of record VDFB02379711.1, read on the forward strand.
TTACAAAACCATTGCTCATACATATAACACTAGAAACAATCTAAAACCAAGAACAATCTAAAACCAAGAAAAATAGCCGCAACATCCCTCCCATTACCTCAACCTATCTTGCCTAGTGCCCCTCTCTTTCCCTTACAAAGTGGAAAGGAGTATGATCTTGTTAAAAAACTTAAGAGTACACTCGCTAAGATATCCCTATGGTACATTATTCAAGCATCACCTAGATATCATAGCATGCTTCAAAGTACTTTACAAGTTCTTGTGGATACAGAAAAATTATCCCTTTTTTCTTGCTTGATTTGGGAATAATTGATGAATAATTAACTTAATGAGGCCTTGATTTGGTGTTGTGAGGTTTTTTCACATCCACACTAGGTCTTGGACCCTTGCAAACTGAATAAAATGCATTTAACAATGTCTTGTATAGGTGTTGATAAAGTGTTGTAAAAGAATTTCACATTTCTCTAGACATAATTTACCTATTTCCCTAATTCAATGTTATAAAATGTATTTAATTGCATTATCACATTAATATAGAAGGATTGTGAATTAAACATAATGTTAATCTATTGTTGTAATGTGTTTTACACATTCACATTGGATGTTGTATCTTTCTAGGCTAAGTGGACCCTCTTTTAGTGTTGTAAAGTGTATTTAATCACACTTTCACATTGAATTTTGTGTCCCAAGCCCTAATTGAACTTTACATCAACATTAATAGGCCCCTATCACCATATTTTATGCATCCCAAGGTATAATTTGATCAAATACCCAATGAAATCAACATAAGAATTAAAAATCCTCATTCCCCAACATTCCAACTGTCAAAAGGGATCCTCTGGGACTAAGTCTCCCATCTGCATGAATGATTCCCTATCAGGTAGGACTAAGTCACCCAACATGGCGACTTAGTCAAATTTGGAAAAAATTTAAGGTTTGAGATGGAAATTTAGGAATTTAAGTTTATTTTTCTTTCATGTTAGCCTTAGGGATCAAATTTAAGGGAAAATTAGGTGGATTTCCTATAAATACATTTCTCTAAACCCTAATTCACCTTATCATCATTCATTCATCATTCATCATGTTCTCAAGTCAAGCAAGTTAGGGTTTTATCATTTCAAGTCATCAAGATAGCTTCCTAAGACATTCTAGGGAAGATTCTTCATCCATTATTGTACAAAATTTCATGCTTCATTAGATATTTCTTCATTTTGGTTTAATTACCCAAAAAGGGGTTGGACCAAGGCAAATGCCCATGCCCTAACATTCACCATTTCTTTCTCTTCCTTTGTATGTTTGCAGATTTAGGTTTTTGATTTTTTGAAAATCAATGAAGATTAGGTTGAATACTTAAGATTGAAGACATCTCCTTGCTTGCAAGTCCAAAATATCCATTAAAAGTCACTTTTAGGACCGAAAATCATAATTTCGGAAGTGGACACCTATCAAGAAATGAAATGCAGACTGATAGGTTTTGTTTCCACTTTTGAATTTTTAGAAATTTAGAAGAGGACTAAGTCACCAACAATGGTGACTTAGTCTCACTAAACCCATGTTTTGAAGCTTTTTGCAGATTCAAACACCCATTTGGCCAAAATGAGCTCCAAACCAATTTTTCTAGATTTTAGACTAAGTCACCCAGATTGGTAGAACTGTCACAGTTGATTTCTACATCAGTTTTATCAAGATTCCAAACCTGCATTCCATCGTTTTTCATCCTCCAGGTGTACACATTCTCTTTCATAACTTTTTGTTTAGTTTTGTTTACATTTCTAGGTCATTTATCACATGTTTGCATACAACATTGTGTTTTCCAACAATTTCTATTTCTTAGGTTTTACATTAATAATCATCTTTCCCTTTTAGTTTATTGCATTAGGACATTACATTTAGGCATATTACATCCCTCTTTACATTAATATTTAGTGTAGACATTGTATTTTGGCCCATCTCTCTCCTTTTAGGTGAAAAGCCCTAGAAGTGATAAAGAGCATTAGGGTGCAAAAATCATTGTTTACATTTTAGTGAAACTGACTTTCAAACATATTTTCTTCTAATTTCATTTACAATCTAGGTTTAAATCTCATCAATATTGCATTAGGTTTTGTATTGCTTTGCATCATATGGTTTTAAAACTTTGCATTAGTAAAAGTGCATATAGTTTGCATTTTTGCATTCTAAATCATTAAAAAACATCTAAAAACTAAATTTTCTTGTAGTATTCAGGTTATACATACTAAAAAGCATCAATACCCATTATAAATTCCTTAATTTTTTGAAAAAAAACCTAATTGTGACTAATTTTCCATTCTGGGTGACTCAGTCCCAGTCCAAAATTTTCACTGTCTATTACAGTATCAGAAACCTCATTTTTGTGCTTCCTAAGCCTTCTAGTACCATATACTATAAGTATAGAAAGTTTTGAGATCATTTTTTTTATGCATCTAGTCCAAAAACATCATTTTACACTACATATTCTTCAAATCACTTCAATTACAAACATTATTACATCTGACAATGCCTACATTTCTAAAATTTTGCATCACATGGCTATAAGTACTTTTAACTTTTTCTTACACAATGTTTCTATTCATTAGAAAATTCATAAGTTTGGTAAAAGTGCTTTTCATTCTTGCATATACATTATTTACATTCTTAAAGCTTTGCATACATTGGATAAATTTTTTTTGCAACTTTGGATATTCACGGTTTACATTGCTAAAACATTGCATGAAATGGTTACAAGTGTTTTTCATTTTTGTTCAAACAATGCTAGTACCTTTCATATTTAGACATGTTAAGAAGCATTTCCTATCCCCTCCCTATGAGAGTGTTTTTGTGAAAAAGAATACAACCTTGGACATTCCTAACAATCATATTTGTTCTTCTCCTAATATCTCTCCTATTGGCGAAGTAGATTTAGGTAGAAGAATCAATCAATGAGAGTTTTGAAAATCCTAGTTGTTTCTCTCTTTTTACCTCTCTTAGTGTATAAAACATTGATAAACAATACAACACAACCATAGGCAATCATGACACTAATGTTTGTCCTTCTCCTAGTATCTCTCCTACTTGTGAAGAAGATACTTTGCTATTAGGAAAAAAAAATAATGATAGTCATGAATATCTTAGTTGTCCCCCTTCACCTAGGAAAACACTTATAGAGCAATAAAATTGAACTAGTGATCATTCCCTACTTATGAGGAAATCATTTTAGAAGAACCAATCCATGAATGTCAAGAACATTTGATTCATAGTTCTCCTAACACTCTCCTTCTAGGAAGAATATCATGGTGCTAGAAAATGGAAACAATAGTAACGTGTCTTCCTTAGATCATAAGGTGCTTATATATTTCCCTTTATTAGAGATACATCAAACCAAGACCACTGAGGTTATGAATGCACAAGTGTCCATTAGATCCCTCACAATCAATGGACCTCTTACATACCCCATAGAACATCGTAAGAACCCTCTAATTCTCTACCCACCTTCACACAAACAACAAATTTAAATCCAACTTGAAATCATCCTTTATCCCCCATCACACAAACCTTCAATTCAACACAAACTCAAATTCACCCTCTAGTCACCTCAGAATAATGTATCATAGCAACTGAGTCATACTATTTCTGCTTACATACAACACTAGAAATAATCTACAACCACAACAACCAACCCCAACCTCTTTACCTTTTCCTAATTCTATTCTACCTCCTACTCCTTGATTAAGGGTGTATGATCTTGTTGAAAAACTTAAGAGTACTCCTTCTAAGATATCTCTTTTTGACCTTCTTCAAACTTCACCTTCGTACCACACTATGCTTCAAATGACCTTACAACAAGTTCCTATCCCTTCTAATGTTTAACTGAAAAACATAGCAGCCATAATTCAAGGATTGAATGCTAAAATTATTTTATATAAAAGTGAAATTGGACATGGAAAAACAAAATGATGTTTTCATGATCATTGCTCAATATATTATGACAGGGATAAAGTGAACCCTTGTTGGTGAGGGTTCCACTCTTAATGTGTGTAGTGTAAATCTTTTGGATAGGATTTTTGTGGATAGATCAAGAATTCAACTTGATTCTTTATCTATTAAGGTCTTTGAAAATGAAGAAAATAAATCGTTTGGTGTGATCACTTTACCTATTATAGTTGGAGTACTCACATTGAATACCCCAATCCATGTAATGCTTCATAATCTTCCATATAATCTTCTTTTAGGTAGACCATGGCTTCATGAGATGAATGTAGTGCCTTCAAATCTTCATCATAAAATGAAATATGTTTACAATAACACAATCCACACCATTGATGTTGATCATGAGCCTTATAGTGTCTTGAAACTTGAGAAAAACAAAGAGAACCCCTTGAACACCTTAACACCAACCACACAAGTGGAATCCATTCAGAAAAATGACAAAGAAAAACACATTGACGAAGTCACAAAGTTATTATAAGATGATTGGGGTTCCCTAGATTTCAACATACTTTCATGGAAAAGTACAAGATCACAAACAAAGATTCCACTAAGGCACATGAAAAATCAACCATGTCAACACACAACTCGGAAGACCTTTTGAACATGTCTGCCTCAATCACTCTAGAACAAAAGCCAACAAATTAAACAACCTTTAATGAGCTTAATTATGAATAACCACCTAATCCAAAAGCAATGAAAAATATTTATGGAGGAGGTTATGACCTAATGAAACAACTTGGCTATAGTGGAAAAGGATGTGGTGCTCACGAGCAAGGTATCCACAACCCTATAGATCCTATCACACAACAAACAACTTATGGTCTTGGTTATTGTCTTTTGATAGAGATCACCTAGCATTCACTCAACATCAATACTATCACACAACATTTTTCTAAGCCAACTTTAATTGTAAAGCATCCTCAACTCATCGACACTAGTGGTCTTGAAAGTCATCCTTTACATAACATTAAACAAACAATAAACTCTTTGCTTAATGTCAATGTCATCTCGCAAGACACTAATAATTTGAATTCGTTAGATTTTACACCCTCCTATAAAGGAGAGAAAAAAATCTCGCAATCCAAATAGTATTGTGTAGGTATGTCACCTTGTACATCTCAGCAAGAAGTTTCCTTGTCACAAATTACAAGACCACCTTCTCCCATTGATCAAGAGGGTATCTTGTTGAGACTCCTCCAAGATCACTTGATATCTCTCCCTCCATGAACTCAAAAAAAATATTATTACAAGGCTTAATTTTGCACCCATCATAGAATTCATGGTCATTCCACTAATGCATGTAAGGCTTTGAGCAGTAAAATCCAACATTGTTAGGTGTTTGGTGTTCTTCCTTATGTGGGGGAACCTAATTCCTCTAATTAATACTAATTTTCACTCTAGCATGCATTTCATTAGTCATTTCGGCTCACCCTTGTTCTGCACTAAGTGGGGGCAAGGGGATTAAGTAGCCTTGTCCTCATATGTCACCTTTAAGGGTCTTCTCATCCCACAGACAACCAAAAGTTCTATGGCCCCAGAGTGAGTATACTTAGGACTTCTCACCTGGAAGATAGCCAAGAGTTGTGTCACCTCAGAGTGAGTATACATTTCTGGTTTCAAACAAACAACCTATATCTAATCCACAACATGTTGGACAAATGGTCAAAGCTTGATCCACCCCATTTTCATTCCCTTCTAGTTCTTGTCATTGTATTACCATGTATCTTGTCTTGCTACAAGTCATTCACCTTATGCATGTATTCTTGTGCTTATGTTGGTTTGACTTAGGATCTTGGATCCTAGGGGCTTGCAAAACCTCCTTTCATATTTTTCATCCTTTTTCATTGACATTGGTACAATGGGACCCCTCTTGAATGTCTACTTTAGTGTGAGTTTGAAGTAGGTTCATCCTCTCACTAAAGTGGGGGCTAACTATAGACATGGAAAAAGTATCCCTTTTTGCTTGCTTGATTTGGGAATAATAGATGAATAATTGACTTAATGAGGCCTTGATTTGGTGTTGTGAGGTGTTTTTCACATCCACACTAGGTCTTGGACCCTTGCAAACTGAATAAAATGCATTTAACAATGTCTTGTGAAGGTGTTGATAAAGTGTTGTAAAAGACATTCACACTTCTCTAAACCATAGGGACCTATCTTTCTCCAATTCAATGTTATAAAATGTATTTAATTGTATTATCACATTAGTCTAGAAGGCTTATGAATTAAACTTAACTTTAATCTAGTGTTGCAATGTGTTTTACACATTCACATTGGATGTTGTACCTTTATAGGCTAAGTAGACCCTCTTTTAGTGTTGTAAAGTGTATTTAATCACACTTTCACATTGATTTTTTTCCCATGCCCTAATTGACCTTTACATCATCATTAATAGGCCCCTATCACCCCATATTATGCATCCCAAGGCATAATTTGATAAAATACCTAACAAAATCACCATAAGAATTGAAATTGCTCATTCCCCAACATTCCAGCTGTCAAAAGGGCTCCTCTAGGACTAAGTCACCCACTTGGGAAAATGATTCCCTACCAGGTGGGACTAAGTCACCCAACATGGTGACTTATTCCAATTTGTCCTATTTTCAAGGTTTGAGGGGGAAATTTAGGAATTTAAGTTTATTTTTCTTTCATGTTGGCCTTAGGGATCAAATTAATAGGAAAATTAGGAGTATTTTCTATAAATACAAGTCTCTAAACCCTAATTCATCTTATCATCATTCATTCACCATTGATCATGTTCTCAAGTCGAGCAAGTTAGGGTTTTATCATTTCAAGTCATCAAGATAGCTTCCTAAGACATTCAAGTGCATATTATTCATCCATTATTATAGAAAATCAAGATTAGTCATCATGGCAAGGTAATAACTCTACTGTTTCATGCTTTATTAGATCTTTTCTTTATTTTGGCTTAATTACCTAAAAAGGGGTTTGACCAAGGCAAACCCCAATGCCCTAACATTCACCATTTCTTTCTCTTCCTTTGTATGTTTACAGATGTAGGTTCTTTAAGGGCTTTAAAATCAATGAAGATTAGGTTGAAGACTTATTGAAGACCTCTCCTTGCTTTCAAAGCCAAAACATCCATTAAAAGTCACTTTTAGGCCTAAAAATTAGAGTTTTAGAAGCAGAAACCTCTCAAGAATTGAAGTGTAAATCAAGGGTTTTCGTTTCCACTTTCTAATTTTGAGAAATTCAGAAGTGGACTAAGTCACCAATAGTGGTGAGTTAGTCCCACTGAACCTTTTTTTTGGAGGTTTTTTCATATTCAGACACCCATTTGGCCGAAATAGGCTCCGCACTAGTTTTTCCAAATCTAGGACTAAGTTGCCCAGATTGGAACAAGTGTCCTAGTTGATTTCTGCATCAATTTTATGAAGATTCCAGACCTTCATGCCATCCTTTTTCAACATCTAGATGTGCACATTCTATTTCATAACTTTCTGTCTAATTTTGTTTACATTTCTAGGTCATTTATCAGATGTTTGCATACAACACTATGTTTTCCAACACTTTGTATGTCTTAGGTTTTACATTAATAATCATTTTTCCCTTTCAATTTATTGCATTAGGACATTACATTTAGGCATATTTCATCCCTCTTTACATTAATCTTGAGTGTATACATTGTATTTTGTCCCATCTTTGTCCTTTTAGGTGAAAACCCTAGAAGTGTTAGAGAGCATTAGGGTGCCTAAATCATTGTTTATAGTTCCTACCCTTCCTAATGCACAAAAAAACAATGTTGAGTCCCAAATTAATGTTGTAACTCCAATCAACTTAGAAATTACTTTTTGTTAAGATTAATTACCTTTGTTTGAAGAGAAAAAAATGAAGCTTTCATGATAATAGCTTACGTTAATCAATTAGCAATAAGAAGAACCCTTGTTGATAGTGTTTTGACCCTTAATGTGTGTATTATGAGACTATTGGAAAGGATTCATATGAATAATAGTGATATTTTCCCTTATTGTTTGACTATCCATAGGTTTGATATGTAGGAAAAAACCCACTTGGAATCATCACATTACCTATTAAAGTGGGAAAATTCCTATTACAAACTTTGGTCCATGTTTTGCCTCATAATATTTCCTATAATCTTCTCCTATGAGGGCCATGGATTCATGCAATGAATGGGGTGCCTTCTACCCTTCATTGTAAAATGAAGTTGTTAGATTGTTGAGAAAGAAGGATGAGATCCCTTGAAAGCATTGATACCAACTGCAAAAGTAGAAGTTATGAAGGAAGAACATGAGAATAACATTGATGAAGTCACTAAGTTATTGGAAGATGATTTGGGTTCCTTAGATTTCAAACCAACATTTATGGGAGAATACAATATCATAAACAACAATCCTAAAAAGGGAAAAAAAAAAACCGGTAATGTCAACACAAAATTTAAAAGCATCCACCTCAACCACTTTAGGAGAAGATGTAAATTACACAACAAAATTTGATGAGGCTAATTATGAGAAACCACCAAATTTGAAAGAAAATGAAAAAAATTATGGAACATGTTATGAACTTACGAAACAATCTATTTATAATGGAAAAGGATGTGGTGCTAGAGATCAAGGTATATGTGTCCCTATAGATCCGAACACGTAAAAACTAACTAATGGTTTTGGTTATTATCCCTCGAAAGAATGTAACAAGTATTCAATCAATATCAACACTCTTATAAAGGAATCTTATAATCCATTGTTAAAATTAGTGCATCCTAAAATAATAGAAACTATTGGTCTTGGTTATTTTCCATGGAAATAAACAAAAGAAACAAAGAGGTTTTCAGTTAACATTAATTTCATCACACAAAGTACTCCTAGGACATTTGTTAGAAATGATTGGATTTCATTAGATTTTACACCCACCTTTGAAAGAGGGAACAAAATCTCTCAATCTAAAGAGTGTTGTGTAAGGATGACATCTTGTACTAAGCAAGATATCTTTTTTGCAAAATAAGGGAACATGATCTCCTACTATTGATCAAGAGGGTATCCTTTTGAGACTCCTGCAAGATCATTTGATATCTCTACATCCAAGAACACGAAATAAATTTTACTACAAGAGTTCATTTTGTACATATCATAGAATTCATGGTCATTCTACTAATGAATTAAAGGCTTTGGGTAGTAAAATTTATAATCTTAAGTATTTTGGTCCTCTTCCTTGTGTTGTAGCACCTAATTCCTCTAATTGATATTGATTTTCATGTTTTTCATCAATCATCTCTACTCATCCTTGTCTGACACTAAGTGGGGGCAAGGGGGTTAGGTAGCCTTTTCCTCATATGAAACTTGTTGTTGTCCCTTTTGTCTAGTTGACCGCCTTCCATCTATATATAAGAGCAAGCTTGGTATGTGGGTGACATGCCTTGAGTTGGCTCACATATGACATACTGAGCTATCTTTTGTATAACACTTTTGAGGCAACCCCTTATCCATGATGTAGTTTCACTTGGGAACATTTGACTTGAAATGGGGATTTCTAAATAAGCTCTCATGTCTTCTCATACTTTGAAGTGGACTTCTCACAACAATGGTGTTAGAAATTGATTTAAAATGAGGTCATACATCAGCATTATCTTTTGACACTCATATTTCACTGTGCAATTTTCTTTATTCTTGTAATGTGTCCTTTTCTTTGTGGTGTCATTGGGTTTGATTTCCTCCAAGAGTGCTATTTCTTTAAATTTTCCTCTCTTGGAGACATTAGACATGATGTTCCCTTAGAGGACACCTTACATGAACTAAGAAAAGATCTCTTTCCACAGAAACCTTTACTTGCATGTTGTTCATAAGTGCTTAGCATAACACGGCTTGTTAGGCCTTGTTAAGCTCAAATTTTTGTGTTGTGTCACCTTATTAAAGTTATCAAAGGGATAACTTTGGTATAGTTAGTACGATGAGAGATGACATAAAGGCATGAATTTATCATTGCATGGTGAGAGCCCTAGATGAGGCATGACTTTCTCACTAAGCCACACATTGGGAAAAATCACCTAGTGGAGAGCCTAAGGTTCCACTAGCCCAGAGTGAGCATGAATTTTGGAAAAACAGTTGAGACATGATCCACATCAAGTTGGATAGAGATTTGAGGCTTGATCCACCCCCTTTATTATTTTTTTGTTTTGTTTTTGTTTTTGTTTTTTTCCTTTCACTATTTGATAGTGTATGATTGTGCATATTTTTCATTTCTACATACATAAGTGTCTTTAATGTCTAATTTAGTGTGAGTTTAACATGGGGTCATACTCTCACTAAAGTGGGGGGAAAATGTATTAATGGAAAAATTATTCCTTTTTCCTTAATTTTGGAATAATTAATATTAAAATGAGCTTAATGTTTCCTTTATTTCATGTTGTAATTTATTTTACACATTCACATTAAGTTTAGGGCCATTTTAAACTAAATGGACTTAATTGTGGCTTTATTAATTAATTGAGGTTAATTTGCCTTAATTGGCCCCTTTAATTCAAATCCAAGCCTAATTAATTGCAAATTCTAAGAGATAAAACTATTGGAAAAATGAGTAAAGTTATCTTTATGTTGTCATTGATCTCACTATGTTAGTATTATGTTGGTAGTTTGGTTTGGTACTCTTATACTGGTGCTTATCCTCTCTAGTGGCTAATCTAGTATTTTTGGTGTCCCTCTGGTATTCTACTTTGTACAAGTTCTCCATAGTTGACTATTTGTGGTTGCAGTTTTCAGAAAATACTAATGGATGATAAAGGCATGCATGATCAGATTATTTTATGCTCTCTTGCTCAAATGATGGAGTGAGATTATTTAGTTGGTTGTGTTGAAGACTATTCTTGGTTGACTTGTTAAGTTAATTTTAATATGATATGAAATCTTACGTGTGATTTATTTCTTCATCCGAGCCGACATGATGTAATGTGCTAAAGATTGTTTTACATGTTTGGACATATTTTTTGAACTATTGGAGCCAATAGTTGATATCCTTTATAAATAAATTCCATTTAATTAGGCCAACCTAATTGGTGCTTGTGATGGAGACCAGGTATATATATGAATATGTTGGACAATTTATGAGAGGATAGAATGATAGAGAGATGTGTGAAAGGTGATTGGTATATGTTTGATCAGAAATGTAGCAATTGTTGAGTGAAGATTAAAGGGTGTAAAATTCTTATTATTGAGCATCTCCAAAACTATATCAGCACATGTTAGGTGCATCTTTCGAGTTCAGTTTGGGTTGTAAAGCCTCACTTTGTTTTGTATAATCTTTATGAAGGTAGTGAGCCTCTTGTTGGATAGTGAGTCCTTTTTGTAGGTAGTAACCCTTTTTACTTCGACAATGAGTCCTTTTGGCAATGAGCCTTTGTACCTGGAAAATGATTCCTTATTTTGGTAGTGATCCTTTTTACTTGGACAATGAGTTCTTCTTTTGGAAATGAGCATCTTTTAAAATACTATATAGTGTGAGTTAACCCTCAACGTGGTTTTTCCCTTATTTTATTTTCCATATAAAAATGTGGTGTTCATTGTGTTGATTTATTTTTGTTATCTATGTTTCATGCTCATATTGAATAACAAAATTGTGTAGTTGAATATTTGATAAACATTAAAGTCTTAAGTTTGAATTGTGCGACAACTGATTCACCCCCCTCTCAGTTGTCCTATTCCTATTTAACAATTGTTATCAGAGCTCATGGTTCCTCTATTAAAGCCTAATAGCTTGAGGGAGATCCTGAAGATGGAGATAATGAATGATATAGGAGAGCTTCAGATTACTCTGAAAGATCTTAACCAAGTTGAAACTAAAAATAGAGATTTGAAAGAGAATCTTGATGAAGCAAATGAATGTGTTCAGAAATTGAAGGAAAGACACAAAGAAGTAAGTGGATAGATAAAACAAGAGATAATTGGATTGAAGGTGATAGTTGAAGAAAAGAAGAGGATTGAAGAATGTTTGAATAAAATCATGTAGAACAAGTTAGATTAATTTTCTAAACTTGAGCAGGAGATAGTAATTTGAAGAGTGGAATTAGATAAGGCTAAAATTTTTGAAAATAGTTTCAAATTGAGCTTCAGTAAAATTGAAGAACTGCATGTAGGATAGAAACCATGTAAAGACAAAAATGGCTTAGGAGTTGATACCAGTGAATCTTCTAAATAGGTGAAGAAGAGTCAAGGTAATAAGAATTAGAGAATAAATTTTGCAAGACGACTGCCTATGAGATAGCCTAGTTCATAAAGGTACCCCTCCTTTGATGGTGTTTGTTTTTTATGTAACAAATATGGTCATAGAGAAACTGAGTGTAGAAGCAAGATGAACTAGTTTTCTGGTTCTCTTCCCAAAAAATGTTTTGAATGTGGGAAGGTTGGACATAGGGCTAGAAAATGTAGATCTCAAGTAAGAATGATCAGTCAGGTAATGAGAAATAATTTGGACACAAAGAAAATTAGTGTAGATCAAGGATTAATGAAGGACAAAACAATTAGAAAAGAGTGGTCTATTACCACTACAACAAACCTAGACATGTATCAAAAGTATGTAAGAATAAGAAATGAAAGGAATCTGATCCAGAAGAGAAGAATAAACCAGAGAAGAAGATTGACAGAGAAGAGATGAATCAAGAGATGGAGAACACATGGAAGAACAAAGAAGAAAAAGAAGAAGAAAAATCTAAGACTCCTGATGTGTCTGTACCCTCATCTAGTATAGATGACCTATTAAGAACTTAGACCTAGCATGGTCTTAGGGGGAGCATTATCATAGGATAATAAAAACCCCCTAGAAGTATGGCATGCCAGAGCCTGAGACGTGATTAGAATGTGAAGAATTATTTTTTAAAGGTTCTAGAAGAAGAACCAGAGAAAAATACGTTGGTATGAGGATTTGTGGACCATTTGAAGGTTTCCTGTGCTAACTGAACAGTGTGTTTAGCAGCTTTTTGTGTTTGCCACATTTAATATGCTTAGGGAAAACTCAACGGTAGTTAAGTAGAAACTTGTGATATTTTTTGTTAATTGTGAATTTGAATTCATCGGAAGGTGCTCTAACAAATTCTTGAGGCATGCTCAAAGTATTTCTAAAGGGAATTTGAAGATTGATTCAGGTAAATTGGAAACCCTCTCTCTATTTGCAAAAGGAAAGAATAAAATCAAAGAAGTTTCATTGAATTGTGTAGAAATGGATAGTGGACTGTGTGGTGGTATTCCTATGAAGTTGAAAAGGGTAAAATTAGAAGAATATGATCATAGGAAAATGAAAGGAATTGAACTAGGGTTGAGTGAATTCAAATTACATAATATAAAAGCCCTAGGGATGGATTTATGGAGTGATTTCCATGGATTGAAAATAAAGAGATTATCTTGTTCTTGTTGAACCGTTTCAAGGATGGAAGCATTGTCCTAGACAAACCCTATTTGATTTCAAAGGAAGTAATCAAAGCGATCACTGGATTATGTAGCATTGGTGAACTCCTTGGAAATAAAACTGTGTAGTATAAGGATGTGGTGGAACTGACTTGCATGAGCAGAGATCTTAGAGCACTATTGATTGATACACTTGTTGATTTGGCCATTAGGTATGTCGTGTATGGTGTCTCATATAAAATATATTTCAAGAATTGTGAAGGTTCAACTTTAGCTATTATTGTACATATTTCCCACATGATGGTTAAGGAGAACCAAAAGTTTGATTTATGTAACCTGTTGCTTGAGAATTTGCTTCAAAATGTTCAAATGTCATTGGTTGAGAATTATCCATTTCATTTTAGATCCTTTCTAGTATTTCTGGTGTTTTACTTTTTAAATTCTCTACTGAGAAAAGATAATATGGTGTGGGAATCTGGTATCCCTATTGGAAAGAAAATTTACAGATATCTAGAGTCTCTGGAAGATAATGTAAACATGTGTAGATCATATTTCTCATCTCTACGAGAAAACCCTTGCCCTAGTATTTCTACATTAAGTCGATTCAAAGTGGACTCTTCATCTATGAAAAGAGAACTAGAAGGCATTATGAATGATTCCCCTCCAGAATCAAAAAGAAAAAAATAGTTAATTGAGGACATTATTGACATTTCAGATGAGAAGGAGAAAGATTCTCTGACAGGTACTAAATCCCCTGATCTTGATGGCAACCAATCCATGATAATTAAAGGAAAAATGAAGATGATTGGTGAACTTTAGAATGTTGCCTCGCCTATTGAAAAACTAAAAATTGATTGTGCACTTGTGGATTATCTACTCCAAAAAGGTATTGAAGTTTCTGATGATTTTGATTTCTTGGCAAAAAAATTGATTGAGATTGTTAAAGAAAGGATATTGCTTGAGGGTCCCAAAGGACATAAGATGGGAATCTTGGTTGAAAGGAGATGTGAAAAGGCTAAGAAGAGATTGTCTGGATTGATTGTAGAAACTAAGAAATGTGTTAAAAAAAATTTAGATGTTTACAAGTATTGTCTTTGGTGGCTTGCTGTTGTAGACAGCTTCAGAAGTAGAATTCAAGCAATTAAAGCCAAGATGAATGATATTTGAAAGAATTTTGATATATTTGAAGATAAAGAAGGGAAATAAAGGATACAATTTGGTGAGCTACAATATGAACTAATCATTACACAAAGATAGAGAGATGATGTGACGAAGACCTTCTGGATTCTTAAAGAAATTGTTGAAGTCTAGTTAGAACATCTTTTTGAAATTCTTATCGATGTAGAAAAGGTTCAGAAACAATGTTCTGAGTTGTCACCCTCTTTTACTCTATCGGTATTATTGGAAATTTCATGCACACAAATGAAGTTTGTTGTCTTTAACTAGAAGAAGTTGTATCCAGTTCTCAAGGAAAGGTATAAGAAGGTATTTCTAGTAAAGAATATCATCTTCGTTTGACTTTTGTATGCTTAAAGGCTCTGGTTTGTTGGAAGTTTTGAATTTTTTGAAAATATTTTTGAATTTTTTATGTCACCATGTTTGCACTCATTTTTGGAACCCTTTTCCATTGATGTCAAAGGGGGAGTGTTTTGGAGAGTGTTGGAGGTAGTGGATAAAGAAGGAGAATTTTTGTTTACATATTGCCATCATTGAGAAAGGGGGTGATTATTGGAAAAATGAGTAAAGTTATCTATATGTTTTCATTGATGTCACTATATTGGTAGTATGTTGGTAGTATGTTATTAGTTTGGTTTGGTACTCTTATACCGGTGATTATCCTCTCCGGTGGCTGATCTAATATTTTTGGTGTCCCTCAGGTATTCTACTTCGTACTTCTCCACAGTTGATTATTTCTAGTTATGGTTTTGGGAAACTACTAATGGATGATAAAGGCATGAATGATCAGGTTATTTCATGCTCTCATGCTCGTATGATGAAGTGATATTATTCTATTGGTTTTGTTGAAGACTATTCCTAGCTAACTTTTTAAGTTAATTTTGATATGATATGAAATCTTATGTGCAATTTATTTCTTGATCCGATCTGACATGATGTAATTTGCTAAAGATTGTTTTGCATGTTTGGAAATATTTTGTTAACTATTGGAGTTGATAGTTGATATCGTTTATAAATAAATAACATCTAAATTAGGCTGATCTAGTTGGTGCTTACGATGGTGATTAGGTATATATATATGAATATGTTGGACAGTTTATGAAAGGAGAGAATGAGAGAGAGATGTGTGAAAGGTGATTGGTATATGTTTGTGTGATCATAAATGCAGCAGTTGATGAGTGAAGAATAAAGGCTATAAAATTTTAACTATTGAGCATCTCCAGAACTGTATCAACACATGTTAGGTGCATCTGTCTAGTTCATTTTGGGTAGTAAAGCCTTACTCTATTTTGTATAATCCTTCTATATGTAGTGAGACTCTTGTTGGACAATGAGTCATTTTTGTAGGTAGTGAGCCTTTGTACTTAGATAGTGAGTCCTTCTTTTGGTAGTGATCCTTTGTACTTGGATAGTGAGTTCTTCTTTTGGCAGTGAGCCTTTGTACTTGGATAGTGAGTCCTTCTTTTGGTAGTGAGCCTCTTTTAAAATACTATATAGTGCGAGTTAACCCTCACCGTGGTTTTTCCCTTATTAGGTTTTCCATGTAAAAATCTAGTGTTCATTGTGTTGACTTATTTTTGCTTATCTGCATTTCATGCTCATATTGAATAATAAAATTCTATCATTGAAGATCTAATAAGTGATAAAGTTTTATGTTTGAATTGTGCAACAACTGATTCACCCCCCTTCTCAGTTGTCCTACATTTATTTAACAAAAACTTGACTTTCATATATGATATTACAAAACACATTATCTAAGAAGGTGTGTGTCCTAGGTTGGTGACCTAGGACCCATTCATCATCTGGTGAATGGGTCCTCACTAGGTCACTAGGACCCTATTTTCACATAACATTTCACATTTCTTGAACTTTGTACAATCTAAGTGAGCTAGGACACATTTGCCACAGAGCGCATGGATCCTCACTTAGACCTACAACCCCCTTGGTCTATGTTCTTCATAGTATTTTAATGATTTCAAATCTTAGATTTGATGTCAGCTTGTGATAATTCAATTTTGAGAATTGATTGTAAGATATGTATAATTAAGAGGTCTAATGGAGCTTCTCAAAAAATTTCAATTTCTAACCTACCCATAAACCTTGTCTTCTTTTAAAACCCTTGTCCCCATGTGTGAGTAGGGTTTTTCTTATGAAAGCCTTTAAGTCTTCTAACATAATGTTGACCTTCCCTACCAATTACCGGTTACTTAAGTCATTACTTAAGCCATTTTTTGTTTTCGGCTACTAGCCCCTTTGGCTTAGAATGTTGGTCACCCAGTGGCTAATGATTCTAAATATTTTAATAAAGTCAGGTTCTAATATTTCCCAACTCACTTAGGCTTAAGTCATTTGGTTGCAAGGTTCAAATCATCATCGACCTATTATTGGCCCCTTATTTAATGTTGACAGTGTTGTGTATGCAGGTTTAGTGATTTGAGGCCATTGGAATAGATCCTAACCATACCCTGATAGCTCACAGATGAAAAATGTTAGCCAATTATGCAATGCAAGGACAACGAGATGATGATGCATTTCCTCATATGGATGTGGGGCCCATTCTCCACTACCTAGCTCATTACCCATGATTCTAAACTGATGGTTGAGATTAAATGATAGAGGAAGATCTTTGTCATTCCTCGCTCACTCATGAGGAGAAGATGAAGCCATGTTAGGGGTCGTGAGGTTAGCAAAATCCTGACACATGGATCAATCCACCCAGCTCGTGAGACATATGAAGCTTGCAGACGGGAGAGTTATTGTCTAAAGTGGTTTAATGCCATTGACCAAAGACAAAGCAGTGAGGCACTGCTAGATTTCAAACCTGGTCATCCCAAACCAGGCCTTTTGATCTACCATCTCATCGTGAGATCAATGGTCAATATTCAAAGTTGATAAATGAGCATGTGATAGTCATTTTCATTCTACAATCAATGGGAATTAATGGTCTATTCTCTATAGGTGTGATCAAATTTATCTCCGTGAATGTGAAGACTTAATTGCCGGAAATCATGAAGAATAGTATGCAAATTTCTATGCACTTGGAAATTAAATGGCGACAACTCACATTCCAATGAATTGCCCAGTTTGCATGTGTGTTTCTCATGGAGAATTAATCATTACTATCATCACTTTGTTTAATAAATAGAAGTGGCGAGTTGTTATTTTTTCCACAGCAATTAGTTGTCAAGTCTTTAAGTGTGTGTAGAGATCGAGGTTGTGAGTGTAGATTTTCTAGTGACAGGATGAGTAAGCTTGGTGCTTCCCCAGTTCTAGTTCAGAAGTCTTCCCGACTCAATTCATAGGAGTCTCATGAAGATATTCGGGGTAAGGAATTTGTACCTATTGCTACCAAATGCAACTATCATTTGAAAGGCCCGGTTGTGAGCTCTTAGGTATTGAAAATAAAAGGAGAAGAACCTGTTGAACCCTCCAATAGAGTTCAACACAAGCTTCGATATGGTCGTGGATCCTTTGGATGACAAATTTCACCCATTAACATCAAAAGAGCTTGTTAGTAACCAAAACAGAGATGATTCCAGCTACCATCAGTACCTTGAGACCCCAAGTTGAGCTTTATCTCCTAGTGTTGAGGTGCTATCTGTGCCACCTTTGGCGGTCAGAACTTAGAGTGGGCATGATGGTGTTGTGCTAAAGAAAGAAAAGGATGAGGAAGGGATCGAGGTTTCATCCCCAACCTTCAATACTACATGAAGTGGGCACGTGTATCATGGTGTGTGTGTTACTGGTAAAGGGTCTTCTAATTGAGAAATGGTGGTGGTGAATGAAAATTTTGTGTTGATTGATGTTTACTGTGGTGGTCATTTTCTCTCTCTATGTGTGTGGCTACTTTTGCAATGTTGGATGTTGATTGTGTACCCTCATGGTGGTATCAACATTGGTCTTACTGCTTACATGGAGGTCAAGGGAAATATTGGTGGTACTTTATTTCCTCCTCATGGCAGTTACAATAATTTTATTTTTCCCCATTTCAACAGAATCATCATGTGGAAAAATTTGAAATGTAGTCGAAATGTGTTGTGAAATGAAATTTTTGTAATGTTCCTGTATTTTGAGCCGGAAGCTTGTTGGATCCCTTGTTCTACAAATGGGAAATAAAGGCTCATTTACAAGGGGTTCTAATTTTTTGGAGTCTTCAGGTCTAGTATGTAAAAGGGTAGAAAATAGAAGAATACCAAAAAAGAGGATAGTGAATTTGTCTTGGCTGTAAATCCTACATATGAAAATCTTAAATAGTTAAGTAGAAATTACTGATATAAAAAAAAATTCCTTGCATAATGCATCTACTCTTATTTGTAAGCCATTTTGCAAGCTTTGAATATAATATCAAGTATATTTGGTTCATCTTCAGGTGTTTCATTTGAATGCATGCCTTTGTTTTTACTTTGGTTCAATGAATCAACTAAATGTTTAAATGAGGTCATGGGTTTGTGAATATTTACTGGGAATTTGGTAAGAAGTGGTGTATTATGTGCAAAGACTTTTCATAATGCAAGTCCCTATGGAAATAGTCCACAATTATCAGATTTAAAGAATTTTTGCATAAGTTGTAAAATGTATAAATCCATTCCCTAATTGATGAAGACACTAGTCTATTTGTCTTGATACTTACCTTTGAAGGGATATTGATGTATTGGACCATTGATTTAGGGTTACAATGCAAATCTTTTAAAATTTATGTACAATGAAGCATGTATGTGAGATATATTTCTTGTTCCTGGTAAATTGATAAATCTTTACTTGAAGACTAGCCAACCTTCGAGTGAATTATGTCATTTACCCCTTGTAGGAACACATCTGTGATTTTGCTATGTCATGTATTGAGGTAGTCAAATAAAATCCTAAAAGGAACACCCTCCTAGGTCCCACAGAGCCTAAAGTGTAGAAGATTATAGTCTTTGACTAAATTTTTATTAGTTGTCCATTCAATTTAAGGGTCTTGAACATAAGAATTGGTTACTCTTTAAAGATTCCTTAAGTGTATTGGGAAAAACACCTACAGAATGGAAACTCTGCTAGGGATAATATCATTCTCCAAACATAAATAAATTCTAGAGTAAAAAGGTGAAGTGAACTTGAACATCTTGATTGGTTAATGAAAACTTCTTAAACCTAGTAAATATTTAAGTGAGCAAAGACTGAAGGATCCGAATGTGAATCTGCTATGGAAGATAGCCCAAAATGTGTACTAATTGCAAAGAAACTTCATCTCACTTGAAGTTTAGTCCTCTAGAAAGAGGTGGCGAATGTGACTTAAAGAACCTGTTAAAGCATACATCAATTGGATGGATCTACAATCTAAAAGGCATAGGATAGTCACCTATTGCAAATTACCAAGTATTTTCATAGAATTTAAATAAATAGGAGCATATTATTAGTAAATCAAGATAAATTTCCCATTCTTGAGATGTAAATTATTCCCTAATGAGTGAATTAGCACTAGGTAAGGGAATCATAGTAATATCTTAGAATGATTTTGTTTATATATTAAATTCTTGTATCATGATGAAAGAAGCATTTTAAATTGTTAGATCTTAGGTAGTATTTGTAAGGAGTAAATATGCTAGGGGCTTAGGATCAACCTTGTAGAAGGAATTTATGTAAGATTGTGTAGTTGTTTGGTATATTTTAAATTCCTTCTCATGGATTTATGATGAGTTGTCCATCTATATCATCTAGTGTCAATATGGACACGAGCATTCAGGGTGAACAATCATTGTCCCACCAAGGAAATTTTAGTACTGATAGGTACAATGCTATTAGCTTTGACAATATTTATGGTAACCCAAATGTGGTACCACCAAAGGTTAGGGATATCTTACCAAGATTTAGCGGTGAAAAGTCAGAATCAGAAAGCAGGCATGTGAAAAAATTTGTTGATGTGATGGGTGATTATGAAATAGACCCTGAAGATGTGGTTATGAAGCTACTTGTTCAATCCTTGAAAGGAAACACAAGAGTCTTGTTCTCTTTTCTACTTGCTTCCTTTGTACATTGTTGGAGGGAACTCAAAGTAGTATTCATGGACAAATTTGGTGAGAGGATAAACCCAAGTGTTGCAAGGAGAAATTTCATGGAGATTTCTAAGGATAAGGAAGAATCAGCTCCTACTTTTAACCTCAGACTTGTAAAGGTTATAAGGGAAATCCCTAAACATATGAGGCTAAATTACGTAGAATGTTTGGCTGTGTATCTTGGAGCATTTAATAGTAAGATGATTTTATTGCTAAGGGATAAGGAGCTTGCCACTTTACACCAAGCTTACCAAGAGGCTATGAACATTGAGAACAATTTAAAATACTCAATTATGAGGGGACCTGTGATTGCTAGTAGTAGCTCTAATAGTATCCAGACTATTGAGCCAAGTAGATCAAGAAGTAGAAGTGTTTCTCAAGAAAATGAACCCATAGATGTTGCATCTACATTACTCCCACTAGATGTAGAACATGAGTGAACATCGACCTCACATCAACCAAGGATGGGAAGGGTTGACTTGATTTTCTCCATTAGAAAATTGTATGAAAGGAAGAGGCATGCGAATGAGTCACAGTATGACTTGTTTTCAAGATTCTTGGATGTTCTGATGAAGATACCCAAGTGTTTTAGGCCTACTGACTTAATGTGCATTATTTTTTTTTTTGAAGCCTAAATATTAGGATCAAGCCAGTGGTTTGAAGATCAGAAGCCTCATATCCTTGATCAAGTAGTGGATTGGATAAATAATGTGGAAGATATTGAATAGGGTCATATGTCCCTAATTATTTCCTGTAATGTGGGTAATAATTTCCATAGTGAGGAGGATCATACGTTAAGATTGACAGACCAAAGAAAAGTATCAGATTCAAAGCAATTGACTATTGACTATTTTTATTTTACAAGCAACATAGAAGCAAGTGCAGGTAGTAGTGATGAGGATGAAGAGACAAAGTGTGAAAACAAGGAGGTAGTACCTAATTATCTTCCTATGGATGTCACAAGCTATGAGAGAACACAAGAGGTATAGGGTGAAACCTCACAAATTGATTCAACCAACACTTATCATGCACCAATTAGTGATGGGAATGCACCTGGTTTTAGTGATATGGCAGGAATGAGGAACCAACATGATGAGGTCGAGTTTGGAAAGTCTTCAATTGAATATGATTCTTCTTATGAAGTGGAGATGGAATCCCTTACTTCTAGTAGGGGATATGTTAATATCCTTGAGGGTGTGTGTTTTCTAGGCAGTGAGTAGTTCTCTTCATGTGAAGAATTCTCTAAATGTGGGTCAATTATTGCAAGTATAAATGATGAAGAGGATATTGAGAATGTTTCTTTTTGTTATTCAAGTGATTAAACTGAATTTGAATGTAGTGATGATCTTAATTTTAAGAATCCTGACACTGAGGAAGATAAAGTACAAGAAAATACCATGAAGGTATGACAAAATCCTTTATTTGATGAACTTGCTTTGGACAGTGAGATTAATAATGATAATTCATATTGGTGTATAATCAACCCTCTTTTTGAAGATAACCCTAATGAGTATTTAACAAGTACTACTAGTGGATGTGTCATGGATTGCACAATTAAAGATCACAGAGATATTAAATTTTTTAACTTTTCTCTTGAAGATGTCACCCCTGACTTACTAGTTCCCCAAATAAATGGAGGATCTGGAGATAGAAACACTAATGAATCAATTTACCCACATGTGATTGAGAAAATTGTACTTGATAGGTACCAAGAAGGTTTCTCAGACTTGATGAATTTTAAATATGATAATGGTTCCAATGATGAAGAGGTCCATGACTATGATGTCAACTTTCGATGTAGCATGGTTGTCAAAAGGGATGTAGATGATTCTCCTAATTTTCCTATGTTGCTTGGCTATGTACTTGAAAAGATAATTGAAATTTTAGGTATTCATGTTCTACATGATGAAATTTTCCCTGATATAAAAGGAAGTCTACTCTTAGGAGATCAAGAGGTGAATTAGGATAAAGGGATGGACACTCAGACAACAATATCTTATGATGAAGAGAGTGAATTATTGGATGATTCTACATAATATGTTAGTATTGTAGGATTATTTCATCCATGTGAGGAGAAATTCAAAAGAATGGATAACAAGGGGAATGATATAGGTTAGTATAAAGATGCGATGGAATATTTTGCAAGTGCTCCCTATCTTATGGGTCATGTCATTCAACTTCTTTCATCTCATGAAGACAACACTTATGAAAAAAAAATTGAGGATATGCCTTATAATGTTTTTATATTCCCTGATCTTATAAAAGATTGTCCAAGTATTAGCCAAAGTGTCTATGAAGTTCTCAAATTTTGTAAGCAAGTGGAATATAACTTTATGCTTCATGACAGTGTGGAGCATGAGGGTTTCATCTTCCTAGTTCAGTTTGATGAACCTGTGATGGAAAGGGATGAGTGTGGCAATGTTACATCAATTGTCATAGGAAGTTTTGATTGTGATGTTGCTAGTGGCCTAGAATTGAATAATGTTCATGTGGACCCATTTCCAATAAAATAGGCTAGAGTGTTTGGAAAATTGAAGATTTTCCCTTGAGTTATATGAATATATTGTAAATAAGTGTACATAAGTTGGTCAGTGAGTTTTCTTTCTAGTTGTATCTGCTTGCCTTGTTTAGGCATGCCCTTGGTTTGGCTTTCTACTAGAAATTACGTGTTGTAGTTTCACAACATGCCCATTTTTCCCCTTTTAGGAAAAATGCCGGACTACCATTTTCTTTTCCCTTTTTTCTTTGTTGTTGTTTTACTTTCGCTTTGGTGTTTTTATGTATGGTTGGCAGGTTTCCTCCTCTCTCATTTTAGCGTACTCTTCTTGTTCTGTCTCTTCTTTCCTAGTCTTTCGGTGTTTTCAATAAGCTCTTAATATTTATTTTGTTCTTTGGAAACTAGAATTACGAAAGAATCCACGTGTTGAGCAAAGAGTTTACATATCTTCAAAAAGTTAAGTTTCCCCAATATTTCATTGATCAAATTTTCCTAAAAACCTAGTAATCTTCAGCACTACCAAATTACGTTTTATTGTTTCTTTGAACTAAAATTCAGAAATCAGAAAGTATGCTTTGAAATTTTATTAAGTTTATCTTTCAATTTTGGTTTTTGGTCTTTCCCTTGTTCTGGTTTTTTTCTTTCTTTTTCTCAGGAAGTATTTCACAAATCATGGTGTTATTTGATCTCTTTCGAAAGCAATATCAAAAGCTTCAACCCCGATGGTCATCATTAATCACATATCTTTAATGGAGTATTCCTTGCAAAGAATTAGCATCACATATAACTGCCACGTATAATCATCACATCATTTTTCTTCTCAAATAGCGAGCCAGCTTAGAAATCTAGGTGTTCATGATTTGAACCATAATCAATAATGATTACACCTTTATTATAGGAATTAATGTGAAATAACAGGTAATTAATGGAGGTGGTGAACTATCTATGTACTTAGCACCACCTCGAGCATGCAATTACTTTTACAACACTCCACTTTGCTTCATATTGCAAATTTTCTAAAGACATTGAATTCATGAAGCTACTTTGGTGCACAAAGAGAGGTAAAATTTTGAGAAACTAAGTTGCAGCTACCAATGGTTTTGAAGTTGTATTATGAAGAATCACCATTTTTAGCCAGAACCAGGGATGTTCTGAATAACTGATACATTAATAAGATTTTCTCAAGCTAGAAATCTTTGATGATGGTATTTTCTCATTCTGAAATTGGAATGTTAATTTTTCTTTGAGTTGCTAAATTTGATCAAAGAATGAATTGAAAATTTTATGAAATGTAAGTTTTGGTTAAATTTAACCCTAACTCGCATACATAGACAAATATTTTGTAAATTGTAGAGCAAATTATATCCAAAATGAGCACTTTTGATGCAAGAGCAGAAGATGAATTCAAGTACTACAATTCACAAGCAGTACCCATTAATGTGGTGGTCATAGATACCCACATGGGATGGTCTTCTGACATTGAAATCCATTCACGATTGTTGCAAGAAAATGCTACCCAATGCACCAAAAATGTCATATCCAATGGGTTACTTCCTACAGGAGGGTTTCCGCTAGCAATGGAAGCTCCTAAATTAGTTATGCAATGCATAAACTATTATAATTCAGCCAAAAGGATTATTGAAAAGGAACGAAGAACTTATGCATACTTATCTCAAAAATGAATTATGTGTACATTTGGTCTCCCCTCCAACACACAGATGTTCAATGTCGACCTGAAAGCCAAGGCCAAGACATATCAGAGCGTTGAAGAGTGTAATAGAGAAATTATGAGCACCCAATGGTGCCAATAGCCAATCACACCACAAACCAAGGTAATTTAGAGGTCTATGTTTAAAAAATAAATACAAGACATAATAACTTTGCTGAGCAAAGTAGTTGGTTTGAGAGATGCAAGAAAATTCAAACCTTGGATGTTCATGATAATATCTCGAATTATACAAGGTCCTGTAGAGTTACATTGGGGAAAATTGATAAGCGATAGGCTACATGAAAATATTACTATGTTCCCCAAGGCCAGATGCTTGTACATGTCATCATATGTTATTTACTCATGTGCTATGAGAGCCAGTAAACAAGTATTAAAACATATTGGTACTCTGGGAACACAAGTTGGCAATAGTTTGATATATGCACATTTACCCCAAATCACTGTTCATGGGTATAAAGGTGATTACAAAAAATTTAATGATTTGTTCTCCATTAAACTAGTGAGAACAATGGAAGGTGACAAATCTAAGAGATTATCCCTAGAAGCACAAAGTTCCATTCGACCTATGGGAGGTTGGTACATACATCTCCCAACTTACTCCTAGATCAGAGTGGAGGGATTTGATGGACACCCATTTATGCTACCCAGGTATCCTACAGATAAAATTGTTTTATTGGAATTAGTGAGACATTTAAAACCATCTCATGCTCTTTATAGCCATGCTCACAAAAAGGCCTCTTTTAAATTTTCCATCATAATAGGAAATTATTAGTGTAGTGCAATCAAAGTAACTAATTTATGTGAGGAAGAACTAAGGACCTACCATTTCAAATAATTTCCACTCCAGAGAGTGTACTATGATATTGAAGGAAATATTGCTAGAAATATAGCTAGTTTTTGTGCTCATGTGCCTCATTTAGAAGATTATTAGCTTAACAATAAAGATCAGCATGTGGTCAGAAGGAAAAAGTATGAAAGAATGACTTTAGGTTTTTCTCGAATGCTCAAACTCTATGATATCCCAGACCAATTAGAAGAAGATGATGGTCAGGTGTTGAATCAGTTTTACAATGATGACAGGGTATATGATGAACCCATTCCAAACCCAGGTGTTGATGATGAAGACATGACATCAATTGATGATTTTACTAGGATAGTCCTAAGGTATACTCAACACTAGATTAATGATTTTTGCAAAAGTTTAAGAGAAAGAGGAATTGAACCCATCTACTCAAAGGATAGAAGAAGAAAACAAAGAGATGAAACTTATTTTGGAAATGGAGAGCCTACTAAGAAGAAAAAAAAGACTAGTAAGGTTACTCCAGGTGTTAGAATTGAAGAAAGAACCCCTAAAGCAATAAGACAAGAATCTCACACAAAATTATCATAAAAAAGAAGAAGATGCAAAGACAGGTAAAGATAAATCAAAATCAAGACCTAAAGGTGCATCTTCTTCTACAGCCACACCCAAAACTA
This sequence comes from Sequoia sempervirens, assembly GCA_007258455.2. Taxonomy (NCBI): domain Eukaryota; kingdom Viridiplantae; phylum Streptophyta; class Pinopsida; order Cupressales; family Cupressaceae; genus Sequoia; species Sequoia sempervirens. The sequence continues at coordinate 127,528,602 of VDFB02379711.1, forward strand.
GAATAACTATTGATGAAGGAACATGAGTAACAGGGAATGTTGGTACATAAACTAGGTTTGCATCCCAAAGAGCTACAACATTATTCACTTCTCCCCCTTTTGTTAATATGGCTAGTATGAAGCAAGCACTGGGCAGGACTCTTGTCGCTTTAAAGGAAATTTCTAAGGAAGATGAAGCCAGAATTAAGGAACAAGTAGATAGATGGGGTGCTATGTGGGAAAAGATAAAGGAAAATAAATCCAAAGACAAGCCCATAGTACACCCAGTGATAGAAGAAATTCAGGATATGAGCTCTAACC
>VDFB02379711.1:127529001-127550491 GCA_007258455.2 Sequoia sempervirens
GGTCAAATGATCAAATGGCTGCCTTCAAAACAAATTGACATGATCTCCATCATGGCAATAAGGGCCCACCATACTATGCATTGCCAAGGAAATCCATGTGGCTCTCGCCTGCGATATTGTGATCGATAAAGACCTCACAACTTCTGATCATGCTATGGCAGGCAACCGTGGATCTCAACCATCGGTAATCTTGTTTGTTCAACATAGCCGCCAGCTTTTTCATTAACCATCAAGCACCTTTCCTACCGAGATTATAAAATCTCCATTTATTGGAAACACGTGCATCTCATAAATGCTTTAGTAACCCACTATATAATGTATTAAAACCAAATAAATGTATCAAAGTATTTCTATCATCTCTTTGCCTTCATTAAATGAGATATGTGGTGCTCACCCGTGATATCGCAATCAACCAAAACAGTGTGGTGTAGTCATCACGAGATGGCGGGGAACAACTAAGATCAAATGATAATTGATCTATGGTCACACAAACTTGTCCCTCTGCAAAATATAAAACATTTATTAAAAGAACAAGGGGACACCATTAGGTTGATGATAAACAATGACATAAGTTGTTTTTTAAACAAGGGAGCATGGGACCATCCAAGACTTAAGAAATAATAAAGTCAGGCGAAGGAAATAAAATAATAAATGAAAAGGGTCCCAGCCTAGATGAAGCAATGGGGCTTAAGTTGTTTTAAAACCCTCCCCAAAAAGTAATGGCCCAAAAGATCCCACCCAAGGTGTAAGATGAACACTAGGGTTTTATATGAAGACAAAGGTAAAACCCCAACCCTTTAAACTTTTCCCAGGCTTTACTATAGATGACCCGGAAGACATAAGGCAAGATAAAAATGGAACACAAAGAGAAAATTTTGGAAGTTCCATCCAAGGAAAGGTCTCCTCCCTTCTTGGTAGTGATAACCTCCTGCACACACAACCCTTACAAATTATGAATAGAGGAATATAATCTTTGAAGAACTCAAAGTTGATTCTCTCCTACCTGATGCAATTAGTCATTTTATCCTTACAAACATTTATAGTGATTACTAGAGGCACATACACCAATTCTTCATAATAGAAGAATTTGATCATACTTTTCCAATGATGACATTATAAGAAAACCTTAGGTTAAATGAATAATTCTTAGCTAATTTCTTTAAATCATGTCCAACCGTATAAGAGAAGACCATTGCTATGTGTACCTAGATACCATGGAGAGAGGCTCTTTGGGCTCTTTCATCAATCATCCTACCTTAAAACATACCAAAAGTCTACTAGCAATTAGACATAGGAAGATTTAAGATGACTTAAAAAACATTTATTGCCAAAGCATAAACTTATGATGACTTAACCAGGCCTAGTACACACTCCCTCCCGGTTAACCACTTAGACATATGGAAATTAAATGTAAATTTGCTGCTATTTTTAGTCATGTAGGTGTCCAATAAACCACTTGGTGGTGTTTCCCTTCAAGTTTATTTACTTGAATGAAGAGCAAAATTCCTTTGATTACAATTAGACAATACATTTGAGGCCTTGGTTGTGTAATTGGTGAACCATAGTCACATTTAACACTTGTTACAAATTTTGGAAGTTAAAATTTTAAGTAGATTTGATTTGTGATGGACACATTTGGACAGTAGTAATAATAACTTGCAATCTATCAAGACTTGATTACCTTATAACCTATGAAATTCTAGCAATGAAATGATAGATTAATCATAATGTCACCTTAGAATCACATCACCATGAAAGAACTTCATCCAACATCCTTATAAGTGGAGGCACCACCAAATAGGTATTTGTCAGATTTTTCTTCCTCGAGCGAGGGAAATTCAAGAAGAGAATAGGAAAGCGAGACATGTAGTATGTCTAATAGAGGGAGATCAACTAGAGGTCAAAAGATTAGAAGAAAATTTTGTAAATGCATGCAATTTTTTCTTGCTAAAGGGGGGTCATGTTCTTATAATGATGAGAGCATAGGCGACGTCGAGGTTCCCTTCAGGTACAAACATCTATGGAACCAATGGGTACCCAAGGAACTTCCTCCAATAAACACTAATTTTTGTGTCAACGAGAGGATATATCACATAGCACCATCATCATTACATAGTTTGGTCCTATTTTGGCATGGATGACATAAAGGTTTGTTATGAAAAAGTTAGTAAATTGATGGAGTATGTCGGACCCTGTTACAGTTACAAAGATTGGATTCAACTGGTTCGATATACACGAAGTATGCATAGGTATGTACTATCAGCAAATTATATACAACTAAAAGATAAGGATCAAAATAAAGGAGTGGCTATGTACATTGACGAAAGGCCAAAAACATTAGGGAATATTGCAATGTTTATAAATAGTACATGACTTGGGTCAACAAATAAGCAACCCAATTGCATATTCGAGGTGTGTGAGGGAAACCGTGTATTCGTATGTGTGATAAAAATCAATAACTGCAGGGGAAGAGTTGCTAATCGATTACAATTTGAATTGCTTAGTTACAAACATAGTTACTATGGGGGTGGTACATACTATGTACCATTTTACCCAACCTCAATTAATGACCTCGATGCTCACCATTTATTCTTATGTTTTTACGTAGAATCCTATTGGTTTTGTGTGTGTTTTCCTTGCTGTTTTTGATACGGCAGGGTTGTTAGAGTGGGAAGGCTACGGCCTAGAACCGCAGTCCGCGATGTATCTTTAGGTGCTTCTACACAACAGGTTTACCTCATTGTAATTGTACAAATTAGATACTAGAAAAATGTTTTATTATTATGTTATTTTCATAAGTTTATTGGGTTAATTTTGATAATGTTTTGTCACTCTTATTCTTGATCAAGCCCCAGATAGAGAAAGGCGCGTGATGGGGAGGCGAGCATCCACATAGGGAGGTGTAGAGTCAATATTATGTATGATGACATAGTATTCCAAAAACCAATGCCAGATATGATAGAAGACCCAAAAATTATTTGAAGAATCATAAGTTAGTATTCATAGACATAGGCTAGAAGAGATAGAAGTTAAAATATTGGTAGAGATCACAAATTTACAGAAGTAAGTTGGTCGCTTTGGGGTCTTAATTGTAGCATGGTTCATTTAAGCTGGTTTATATGTTTTTACTCTTTATGTCATGAACTAAAGATAATATTATTTGTTTTCAGGTTTTTAGTATAAGGTAATATAGCTGTGTCGATTCGCATACGGTCGCACTTTCGAGTAGGGAATTAATTCTAGAGTTATCCATCTTGGTCGCTGCGAGATTCATCACATCATCACGACCCGTCGGGCATATATTGTTGTAAATTCGTGGCGCTGTAGGCATCGACTAATTCAACACCCTCGATAGAGAACACAGCTGCCTAGAACATCGTCCGGGACGTAATACTTAGGGATGTAGAGGCCACTAATCTTGAGTGGTATTTTACAGGCGTTTCGGATCAGCTGCCAGTATTTACTGAATGCGAACATTGCTTGATCATTGTGATGAATGAGGATTTCATTCTATAAAGGTGGAGAAAGGTCCTAGGTACTTTAAAAATGTTTTTATTATTATTCTGTTGTTTGAGTTAAAATGACAACTGAGGTGGGGGTGAATCCGTGTGTATGAAGTTTGACCCTAATTTTGCAAATTCAAAGCCAAACAGTCTAATGTCGTATATAGGAACCCCAATGCATTCATGAGTTGAATGTAATCATTCATAAACAGAATTGAGAAAAGTAATAACCAAACAGTGAACTAAAATAACAATAACACAGTAAAGCAGAGAGAACTCAGAAGAACAAGGAGACTCAAGATTTTACCGAATGGAAAACCCTCCTGGGGTATAAAAACCACTCCCGAAATGCCTTCCAGGCTTAATATTTTAAAGAAAAGTTCATAATGCCTTATAGGCTGATTTTTGAGCACCCACTCAAGGAGCACCAACCCCTCATTTAGAGATATCTATCTCAAGGAGTGCCAATCCCTCAAATTACGCATCTGAACAAAAAATTATCTCAGAGGATCTCTCTGTTTTCCTCATCTACCTAATACATTTTTGATATAGCCAATGAACAATATTCCCAAATTACAATCAGAGAGATTTTACAGTTTTCAACACTGGTATTTATTTACATTTCAAGTATTTCGTTTATGAAGAAATCTTCAAAAAGCGTTTTTCACAAGATTCTCAAATTCTCTTGCTGATTTTTGAATCTGAGGCTGAATAATGACAATCTGTTGATGATGATAAAAATCAAGAGTAATGCTTATCAAGAGAGCTGCAAATAATCCATTATTTCAAAAAATGCAACAGCTCAAAAAGAAACTCAATGAATATTCTGTTATGTAACCATTCTGAGATTTGATGCCAACCAATGATATCGGCCTGCAACTATCTTTAGAAATTCACCATGCCGGCCACATTGTATGAGTCTGGTAATCATTCGCCGAGACATCCAAATAGTCTTGCCGAAGGCAATTAAATCACCAGTCATTCCCTTTAGATATCACTTTCACCATAACCCATCAGAGTCAGGGACAAGACATAACGGATAAATTATGTTATGCTGAGAGCCTTGTGTTATCAAACATGTCGCTGTGACTTATTATTCTCGGGGAGACCTCATATAGATGATACTTCGTTATACCGAGAGTCCTTTTATCTCTTATGTGTTGCTATGACATTCTGCTATCAGGAAGACATTTCATAGAATTCATTAAGTTTCACCAAAAGACTTTATCCCTTGAAAGTCGTTGTAACATAATGATTCTCTCACCGATGCACCCTTCTACCTTATGAGAGTCGCTATAGAATACCGTCATCGGGGAAACCTCTCGTAGAATATATTGTGTCATACCAAAACAACCCGAACACACCTTAGATCACCGAGACAGTATCAACCTCTCACCGAAAGCCATTCATTTGACTTTGTCGCCAAGACTTGACAGGTTCGCTGAGACTCTACATCAAAACTCATGAGTCTTACCAAAATCCCACGTGATCATTCTTGTTCGCCAAGACAACTCAATGCTTATGCTGACAAGGTCAATATGTACTCCATCGGTGAGACCCACAGGGTTCACTATGACATTATACTAAAGAAAAACCTTTGCCGATAAGACCTTTTTGTGCACGATCGGTGAGACAATATGTCTTCGGTGAGACCACATGCCAAATACAACACTCCTACTGAAAGACTTCCACATGCATTAGTCGGGGATACATCACCCTTTTCGCTATGACCCTTTGCTAAAGCCTTAACTCTCACCAATAAGCCTCCTCTATCACCAGTTGGTAAGATAATTCACACTCGCCAAAACCTTTCATCGTTGTACATTTGTCATACTGAAGGGTTCTCTTAGTTGTTGGTCGATGTAATAGTTCAAACTCACCAAGACACATGCCGATGAAGGATTACTTATGCTGAAAAACCACCTCATGTATTAGTCGGTGAAACCTATAGAAATCGCTAAGACCTCAACCAGATGGCCAAACTCATGCCGATATGGCTATCCAAACGTGGGTTGGTAAGACATGACATATTCGATGAAACATTACACCGAAGATGAATTCCTTTGCCGATATTCCCTTTCCACTGTCGCCAAGACCACGATCAATGTCGTGCCAATATGTTCTTTCTTTTGCTAGTCGGCAAGACACAAAGCGCTCAATGTAACAACATGCCAAAGACCAAACTCTTGCTGATATGTTCCTTTTCCTTCAATTAGTGAGACAATGAGTATGTTATGCCGAAAGATACTCAAAGGTGAATTTTGACATCAAGGACAAACCAAACAGATCACAACTGAGAACCAACAAACTCCCCCTTTGTCCTTGATGGCAAAACACAAATGATTCTCCCCCTTTTTTCCTCAATGACAAAGGATAGAAGAGAAGAATGTGCAATGCCAGAAAACACAACTGAGAAGCCAACCAAATACGATAAGAATTGGCTGCAAATAGAGCAATAGTGCAACAACCAAGATAGTAGGAGAGTTGTAAGTGAAACAAAACATAGAACATGCTCCCCCTAAGCTGAAGCTTAGTGAATTAGAGCAGTAACGATTGAGAGACAACTCCTAATTGAAGTCTCATCCTTTCAAATAAATCTTTTGCTAAGGGCTTAGTAAAAATATCAGCCACCTAGTCTTGTGATCCAACAAAATGTAAACATACTTCATTAGCCAGAACCTTTTCTCGCAGAAAATGAAACTTGATAGAAATATGTTTAGTTTGAGAGTGCATAACAGGATTTTTTGAGATATTTATCGTACTTGTGTTATCACAGAGAATAGAAACAGGTTTAGGAAATTCAATACCCATATCAGATAGAGTTTGACTCATCCAAAGAACTTGAGTAAAACATGAAGTGGCAACAATGTATTCTACTTCAGCAGTAGAAAGAGAAACAAACTCTTGTTTCTTGTTGTGCCAAGCCACTAAATGATCACCAAGAAAGAATGCAACACCACTGGTGCTTTTCCTATCATCCAAAGAACCAGCCTACTCAGCATCAGTATAAGCAATCAAAGATAAATCATTTCTTCTAGGATACCAAAGACCATAATCAAGAGTGCCCTTAACGTATTTAAAAATCCTTTTAACAGCAGTGACATGGGATTCTTTAGGTGATGCTTGAAACCGTGCAACAATGCAAACTGCCTGCATAATGTCAGGTCTAGAGGTAGTTAAATATAATAGACTGCCAATCATTGATCTATATTCAGTTTGATTTGTATCAGGAGAATCATTAACCTTAGTAAGTTTGCTTCCAGCAATCATTGGAGTGCTAACTTGATGGCATTCATGCATCTAAAATTTCTTAAGCATCTCTCTAGAATACTTGGTTTGATAAAGAAATATTCCATTTTAACATTGAGAGATTTGAAGACCCAAGAAGAAATTTAATTCTCCTAATAATGACATTTCAAATTCAGATTCCATTAGCTGAGATAATTTTTTACTCAGTGTAACATTGTTGCAGCCAAAGATAGTGTCATCAATGTATATTTCAACAACCAGAATATCGAAACCTTCAGTTTTAACACAAAGATTGCTATCTACACCTCCTCTAACAAAACCATTTGAAAGCAAATGACTGTCTAGCCTAGAGTACCAAGCTCTAGGTGCTTGTTTTAAGCCATAGAGGGCCTTTTTTAATCTGTAAACATGATTAGGTTTATCTTTGCACATAAATCCTTCAGGCTGTTCAACATAGACCTTTTCATCTAAATAGCCATTTAAAAAAGCAGTTTTGACATCCATTTGATAAACAGTAAATTCTTTATAAACAGAATAAGCCAAGAATATTCTGATAGATTCTAATCTATCAATTGACGGGTGCAAAGGTTTCACCAAAATCAATACATTTTTGTTGAGCATAGCCTTTGCAGACAAATCTTGCTTTGTTGCAAATAACATTACCATTTTCATCAAGCTTGTTTCTATATATCCATTTGCCTCCAATGACATTCTTGTCATTTGGTCTTGAGACTAACTCCCAAGTTTGATTTTTCTCAATTTGATCAATTTCTTCCTACATAGCATTAAGCCAACATGAGTCTGTGATAGCTTCATTAAAAATTTTACGCTCAAACTGAGTAACTAGACAAAAAGTTATTTGTGCCTTTTCATCAGATTCTATAGCCTTTCTTCTAGTTTGAACTCCTGCATTTTTATCCACAATAATTTGATCTTTGGGGTGATATTTAGCTAGAGCTTTTGATGCAACCCTTTTAGGACTTGTTGTTTCATTTCTAGGGCTTGCTGAATCAGTTCCTTCTGAAATTATTTCTAGTTCAAGTTCTTCTTCCTCATTATCCTGCAAAGATTCAACATACAAATGTGGTCTTTCATCAAATTTTACATTAACAACTTCAACAATCTTATTAAGCCTTTTGTTAAGGCATTTATAAGCTTCGTTGTGAGTTGAGTATCCCAAAAAGATACCCTCATCACTCTTTGATTGAAAGCTCCCAAGGTTATCATCATCTTTCTTGATTAAACACTTACTTCCAAAAATTTTGAAGTGTTTGACAGAAGCAATTTTTCCATACCAAAGTTCATAATGAATGTGTTTAGATTTCACCCTAAGCTGCACTCTATTCAAAATGTATACAGTTGTATGAAAAGCTTCTTTCCAATACATATCAGACAACTTAGCTTCATCTAGCATGGTTCTAGCCATTTCTTTTGCAGTTGTATTCTTATGTTCAACTACCCCGTTTTGTTGAGGTGTTTTTGTTGCAGCATACTGTCTTTTAATGCCATGTTGTTCACAATAATCAATAAACTATTGAGAGGTGAAATCACCTCCTTTGTCAGATCGTAGACATTTAAGTTTCAAATCAGATTCCTTCTCAACCAATTTACGAAAGATTTTAAACCTTTCAAATGCTTATGATTTGTGCTTAAGAAATGTGACCCAAACCATTCTAGTATAATCATCCACAAATAGCATAAAGTACCTTTCACCATTAATAGACCTTGTTCTGGTTGGTCCACATAAATCAGTGTGCACAAGTTGTAAAGGTTTTCAAGAAGAATGTTCTTTACATTTTTCGACTACAGGTTTTCAGTTTGTTTCCTTAGGCATTCTTTGCGCATAATTTTAAACTGTTGGGTTGGTGGCCTCTACAACGTTCACGTTCCTTATTCTAGCGGGGATTTTCAAAGTTTATGTGTCCTAATCCTTTTTGCTTCTGCGCTTATTGGCACCATTTCCGTTGAGCCATTCAAAGCACATGCCTTGGATTCCATTTATCATTGCAGCGGTGTTGTCCGAGACCGTACCACATTCAAAAGCACTGATATTCATCCTTCCGGAACATGGCCGGCGCACCCAGCGTTTTACAATCCTCCGCATTCGCAAATTGAAGAATGGTAACCCACTATTGCGCCATTCGCTTTCGCCCGCCAGGGATTGGCCGAGATGGCTTCCGCTGGTGAGCGATGCCGGATGGGGTGTAATTTCATTTAGAAAAGAAGTGAACCCTCTGCCCATGAATTTGAATGCCAGTTGTCGCCAGGCTTAACATATCCACCTACACCAAATCTTCAGGATTTGTAAAGAAAGCATCCTTCGCCGGGTCACCTTGGTTTGCGGTGCCCATCCTTTGTCCCAGAGACCCGCTGAAGTCATTTTCTTGGATGAAGGTTGGAACTCCGCCATAGTTTGCTCCAATTTTGTTGGTAGAGTGCTAGGTTCAAACCTTTTAATTTTTTGTTTGTTTGAATTAGGTCGGTTGTGCACCCTATTTGGTGGGAGATGGCCAAGCCTTCATGCATTTTTAACTTATCTGATTTTTCTAGCACAAAGCCTGCGAGTCATTTGCCTAAGGGACCAGGCAAGATTATTCTGATTCATGGCCTGCAAGTGCTCACCTTAATACTTCAGATTTTGTTCTGAAAAATGTAGCCATGAGAGAAAGGATTGACTGCATGAAGATCCTAAATGCATCTTAAAATTGGGTATGGTGCCTGGAAATTCTAAAGTGGTTTGGGGCACAAGACCTTTGACTTCAGAAGAGGGGTTTTGTTTTGCATGGTCAATTGAGCATTCACCTTTTTCATAACCAACACCAGTTTTATCTTTGTACATCTTCTGCTTACTGAACATCTCATTCAGTTTTAGAATGCTTTCATATTTTTCAATTTCCTTCCTAAGACAGACTACTTCTTGTTCCATTTTTTGAATTTATTGATCCTTGCAGCTTACAGTCTCTCGAAGGTAGTCTTCAACTCTTTTAGCTTCTTCAAGTTGAGTTTTCAGAGAGACCATTTCTTGATCTGGTTTATGTTCTTGAGTAAGAACTTGTTTTTTGAGTTTTTTGATCTCTTGTAAAGCACATTTCAGCTCACTTTCAAGATCTACTTCACCTTCTTCAATGTCAATGGTGTTTGTATCATTTTGCTAAGTAATTTCAGCCATGAACAAGGTTTCATCTTCTTCAACTGATGAATCTTCAGACTCAATATCAGATTGATCATTACTAAATAGACTTTTCTCCTTTTTGAAATAGAAGTTTCGATTAGGTTTGAAGGCCTTCTTCATAGGTTGTTTTTCAGTTGTCTTGTTGTCATAGATTTGATCATCATAGGGACACTTTGCAGCAAATCTACCTATTTTTCCATAGTTAAAACATTTAAAGGGAAGTTTTCCCTTATATTTTCCTGATCCCTTTTTAAATCTTCTAACAAAATGGGATTCTTTAGAATCAGACAACTCTAATTCACTGACTTCGACTTTTTCTTTCTTTTTAGTGTTAAAGGTAGTTTCTTTTCCTATTGAATTGTTTTTGCTAGTTATCATTTCTTAGGCAGTAAGTATTCCTTGTAGGTTGTCTAAGGTAAGCTTATCAAACTGTTTCTTTTCTTCTAGGGCTAAAACCTTAGATTCAAATTTGGATGGTAAGGTTCTAACAACCTTTGTGACCACATCAAATTCATTAACCTCCTGACCTAGACCTTTCATTGAATTGACAACTTCATCAACTCTTAGGAAATATTTAGCTACTTTTTCATCATCCTTCATTTTCAACTCCTCAAACTGATGTTTGAGTGTAATGATTTTTGACAGTTTGACTTTCTCATTCCCTTGATATATAGTTTCAATTTTTTCCCAAATTCCATGAGCAGATTTGCAATGCATGACTTTAATGAACACATCTTTAGTTAACCCACACAAGATGGCATGCTTAGCTCTAGCATTTGTTTCATACCTCTTTTCTTTAGTATCATCAGTGGGAATAGATTCTGGTACATTCTAATCATTTAAAACAATGCTCCAAACATCAACATCAAAATAAACAAGAAAAGCTTCCATTTTGATTCTCCAAAACACATAATCAGTTCCATCAAATAATGGAGCTCTGGATACAGAGGCACCATCTTGAGAATGTGCCATTAAAAACAAAATCCAAGACCAAGATCAATCCAAGGTGATTAAAACCTATCAGAGGACCCTACGCTCTAATACCAATTAATGGAGTTAAAATGACACTTAGAGGGGGGAGAATCAGTGTCTTAACAGATTTGACCAATTTTAAAAAATTCAAAAACTATAGCTTAGATCTGATCTCAATATACTCTAATTAATGCATTCATGAGTTGAATGTAACCATTCATAAATAGAATTGAGAAAAGTGATAACCAAACAGTGAACTGAAATAACAATAACACAGTAAAGCAGAGAGAACTTAGAAGAACAAGGATACTCAAGATTTTACCGAGTGGAAAACACTCCTGGGGTATAAAAACCACTCCCGAAATGCCTTCCAAGCTTAATATTTTAAACAAAAGTTCACAATGCCTTATAGGCTGATTTTTGAGCACCCACTCAAGGAACACCAACCCCTCATTTAGAGATATCGATCTCAAGGAGTACCAACCCCTCAAATTATGCATTTGAGCAAAAATATATCTTAGAGGATCTCTCTATTTTCAGTCAAGCTCATAACTCTCTGTTTTCCTCATCTACCTAATATATTTTTGATACAGCCAAAGAACAATATTCCCAAATTACAATCAGAGAGCTTTTACAGTTTTCAACACTTGTATTTATTTAGATTTCAAGTATGTCTATTATGAAGAAATCTTCAAAAAGTGTTTTTCACAAGATTCTCAAATTCTCTTGCTGATTTTTTAATATGAGGCTGAATAATGACAGTCTATCGACGATGATAAAAATAAAGAGTAATGCTTATCTAGAGAGCTGCAAATAATCCATTATTTCAAAAAACGCAACAGCTCAAAAAGAAACTCAATGAATATTTTATTATGTAACCGTTATGAGATTTGATGCCAACCAATGATGTTGGCCTGCCACTATCTTTAGAAATTCACCATGCTAGCCACATTGTATGAGTGTGTTAATCATTCACCGAGACATCCAGATAGTCCTGCCCAAGGCAATTAAATCGCTAGTCATTCCCTTTAGATATCGCTTTTGCCATAACCCATCAGAGTTGGCGAGAAGATATAATGAATACATTATGTTATGTTGAGAGCCTTGTGTTATCAAACATGTCACTGTGACTTATCATTCTTGAGGAAACCTCATATAGATGATACTTCTTTATACCGAGAGTCCTTTTATCTCTTATGTTTCACTGTGACATTCTGCTCTTGAGAAGACATTTCATAGAATTCATTAAGTTTCACCAAAAGACTTTATCCCTTGAAAGTCACTGTAACATAATGATTCTCTCTAATGCACCCTTCTACCTTATGAGAGTTGCTATAGCATACCATCATTGGGGAGACCTCTCGTAGAATATATTGTTTCATACCAAAACAACCCGAACACACGTTAGATTGCCGAGACATTATCAACCTCTCACCAAAAGCCATTCATTTGACTTTGTCGCCAAGACTTGATGGGTTCGCTGAGAATCTACATCAAAACTCATGAGTCTTACCAAAATCCCACATGATCATTCATGTTCACTGAGACAACTCAATGCTTATGCTGACAAGGTCCAGATGTTTTCCATCGGTGAGACCCATAGGGTTCGCTATGACATTATACCGAAGAAAAACCTTTGCCGATAAGACCTTTTTGTGAAGGGTCAGTGAGACAATATGTCTTCGGTGAGACCACATGCCGAATACAACACTCCTGCTGAAAGACTTCCACATGCATTAGCTGGGCAGACATCACCCTTTTCGCTATGACCCTTCGCCGAAGCCTTAACTCTCACCAATAAGCCTCCTCTATCGCCAGTCGGTAAGACAATTCACACTCACCAAGACCTTTCATTGTTGCACATGAGTCATATCGAAGGGTTCTCTTAGTTGCCGGTTGATGTAACAATTCAAACTTGCCAAGGCACATGCTGATGAAGGATTACTTATGTCGAAAAACCACCTCATGTATTAGTCGGTGAGACCTATTGAAATCGCTAAGACCTCATCTCAACGGCCAAACTCATGCCGATATGCCTATCCAAATTCGATGAAACATGCATTAGTCAGGGAGACATCACCCTTTTCACTATGACCCTTCACTGAAGCCTTAACTCTCACCGATAAGCCTCCTCTATCGCCAGTCGGTAAGACAATTCACACTCGCCAAGACCTTTCATCATTGCACATTTGTCATACCGAAGGGTTCTCTTAGCTACTGGTCAATGTAATAGTTCAAACTCACCAAGACACATGTCGATGAAGGATTACTTATGCCGAAAAACCACCTCATGTATTAGTCGGTGAAACCTATTGAAATCGCTAAGACCTCAGCCAGACGGCGAAACTCATGCTAATATGGCTATCCAAACATGGGTCAGTAAGACATGACGTATTTGATGAAACATTACACTGAAGATGAATTCCTTTGCTGATATGCCCTTTCCACTGTCGCCAAGACCATGATCAATGTCATGCCGATATGTTCTTTCTTGTGCCGGTCGTCAAGACACAAAGCACTCGATGAAACAACATGTCGAAGACCAAACTCTTGCCAATATGTTCATTTTCCTTTGATCGGTGAGACAATGACTATGTTATGCCGAAAGATACTCAAAGGTGAATTTTGACATCAAGGACAAACCAAATAGATCACAACTGAGAACCAACATATATATAATCCCATTGAAATTTACTAATTGATTTCTCTTTTTAGACTATTGTTCCCATGATCATTTTGTAGGAAATGATGTTTTTTATAAACATCTAAGTGATATTACATTGGAGCTCTTTGGGCCCACCATACGTACATGGTGGAATGCCCAAAATCAAGATTTAAAAGATGAGCTCATTAACCGTTTAGTTGTGCTCTTCGGTGATAAAACATTCAACCAAACCAAGGTCCTTAAGAAAGCTGGTACCTATCTAAAGTATGTGAGGGACCATATAGGTCACATTTAGAGAAGAAAAAAAACTACGAGCATCCCCCCATGATTCCAAAGAGGGAGTGGAAGGACCTGGTGTTGGATGGAAAGGAGAAGGCTGAAAAGAAAAAAGGAAAGACACCACTAGGCCAAGCAAGGTATGTGACACTATAAACAATGTAATTATATACTGATTACTCTTTCTTTTTACATAATCTATCATATTTCAAACTTTTCATAGGTTGCCTGACACATTGAAGGAAATAAAGGCAAGACTAGAAAAACATGGGCAGCACAAACTTGGCTCTGGTGGTTATATGAAATTAGCCGCATGAATTGTAAGTATCGTAAATGAAATATTGTATCCAAATAATAAATTGAAAACAATTTTGGTTTTATCACACCATAGAAGAAAAATTCATGATCTTATGCAAAAATGTAGGGCTCTGAATTCAACAAAGTTTCCACATAAGAGGACCTAAAGATTGCCTTCCAGCAAGGCTATGGAGCTGTGGCTAAATGCCTAAGAGTCTTGACTAGGAAAACACAATCTTCCACTGCATCTGACACGCAGGTAAATAAACTCAATAAAGTTGATTTAAAATTGAATACTTGTGCAATCTATTCAATATTAATTTCCACCATAAAGTAATTACATGCCTATTTGTTTTAAACATTCAAGCAATGATAATATTGCACATGACATTGGAATGCAGCCCGGTGAGGGTGGAGCACAACTTGTAGATGAAGGTCATGGTGTCCATCCTAGTACTTTAGAGCATGTAGAGTGTGATCAACATGTTGAGCATGATCAGGCTAGAAAATATTAGCAACATGATCTAGCCCCATCAGGTAAAGAGGACCACTCTAAAGTTATTTTAAACATATTTAATTGCTATTGATGTATTAATTAATGTAACCTTCCGTGTTTCAACTTTAGAGCATGTACGACATGATCAACGTGTTGAGCATGGTCAGGCTAGAGAAGATTAGGAACATGATGTGGCCCCATCAAGTAACAAGACCATTCTAATGTTCTTTTAAACATATTTAATTTCAGTTGGTGTATTAATTAATGTAACCTTTCGTATTTCAACTACAGATCAGGATTTAGACGGTGTTCAACATGTTGAGCATGAGTCTATAATAGAAGTTTAGGAACATGATGTGGACCCATCAGGTAAAGAGAAACACTCTAATGTTTTTTTAATTAATGAAATACTTGTAGCAATAATAACAAAAAATATCAGTTTAGCATTTCTTTGTTATTGCAGCAGACACCCCCTTGCAGTGGCGTCCATGTTGTGAGCAAAAAACTAGGTGTACATTAAGATCATGAGCAAAGGGAAGAACAACTAAAGGGGGGATATATGATTTAGAAAACAATACTCTACTTCAAATTTTTTTAGCTTTAAAAAAGAAAGAAAAAGAAAGTTATTGTAATCATATCATGACAACCATATTTTTTATAATATGTAAAAACTGAAAGAATGAATATTATATGCTAATGAATGAATGTGAAAATGTTAATTAATGAATGTTATATGCTAATGAATGAATTTTATATGTTATTAATGGATGAATGAATGATTTATGTTATATGATTCGGTATGGGGAATTGAGAGTGATGTGAGGGTTGGGGGGGAGGGAGAGGCAAAATGAGCTTCTACCATCACGTGGTTGGCCCTATTAAGTAGATAATATTAAACTATTCTCAAAACAAAGAGAAGCTCAATAAGGTAATTCACTTTTCAATATAAGAAATGCATCGTTTGAAGCATCAAATCAATATGCAAAGATGAAAGAAAGTGCTAACTTTTCACTATGGTGGCAGAAAAATGATTCTTTATACCCTGAATCCATGCTTTGCATCATAATTTGAAGTTTTTTCCATTCCAATGTTCTAGGTTTAGTTTGTTTGTATGGCTTTGTATGAATACCACATTGTGTTGTGTGTCGATTTGGTTTCAAAGCTCTATTTCTTCTATTTTTAGTGGTGACATAACTCTAAAATTTGACTTTTGTGCATAACAGGTTAGTGGAAAATTTGATAGCTCTGAAGGGTTTAGAGGCTCGATTGAGATAGATACACAGATATTTGGATCTTGTTGTTGATGGAAGGCTTCCACTTAACCATGAAATTTTGTACCATCTGTAGGTATGCAAAAGTTTCTCTACTTAAATTCATTCTTGATCATAAATATTCTAAATGATATTAATTCTTCAAACTTAAGATTTGTTTCATTGTTATAATGATCAAAATGTTATAATTTGCTATACATTCAAGCATTATCTTGCCCCCTACCCTTTTCTCTTTCCCCCTTCCTTTTAAGAATTTTGTTTGTCATAAAAGATTCACATCTCTGTCTCATTTACACAAATTTATCTTAAGTGTTAGGAGTGAATAAAGATATGTAAAAGATGATGGATTATGTCTAAACAACAACTTTACATCTTATAGCTAATTAAATCCTTAATATTTGAATAGTTTAGACCTCGAATAATGCTTGTATATGCATGTGTAGCAATAAGGGAGCCTATGTGAAGATTGGAATTTAAAACATCACTTTGGTATTTTTTCTTAGGTAGTGAAATGATATTTTGAATAATACAAACCTACAAACACATTGATATTTTTTGGCATTGCATTGAGGAAATTTTTTTCTCTTCTACCTACCCTCGGCTAGACATGGAGGTATATAATATTGGTTTCTGGGTTTTTTCTGTAAGTAGTTAATTTCACAGAGGAAGACTAAAATATTCTTAATGTCTTGTCAGGTGTGAAAGCATTTGAATCACTTGTTGAAGGCACCATTTTTATTCATCCAAAAACTAGTTTTTTTTTTTTATGTTTCTTGCATGTGTTTTTTTCAGCCTCTAGAGATGTAGCTCGACTCTTTCCTTTGCAGTTTTCATCTATTTTGATGATTACAGTAGATTGTCCTCATAATTTTTTATGTAGATCTATTTGTAACCTTATTTTCTACCAATCAATTTGAAAACAGTCATATATTAAGGACCATTTCACTAACTTGTAGTCATCCATTACTTCATATGTCATAGGTTGTGTCTATGTGCCAATAAATCCTGATGATTGCAAGAACTTTAATCCTACAAGTGTACCCAATCTTTCTCAAGTAAAAGTCTTACCTTATTTTATAGTACTTTAAATTGAAGGTGATTCTTTAGATCTGAGATAGTTGAACCCTGGATTAAAATATGGTATTAGATGGGAAGTATAATGATAAAAATGAGGTCCATCGAACACAAATTATGAACATAATTTACTAGACTATGAATAGTGTTACAATTATAATTATTTCTCCTTTACCTACCTCTAGATTAATGAAGAAGATAGAAGATATTGAAAGTTCATTACATGTCTCATGTACATGTTAGTATTTTAATTTTGTTTAAGTTGTTCAAGAGCTTGATTAGGTCAAAAATATGTTCTACAAGCTCTGTTCTCTAGACACTGCTCAACATTTTCCCTACACATTTTATCTTCAATCCAGATGTTTCTTAACTCCTTCCCTTGTTAGCCCTTGGTTGTTCTCAAGTGTAATACTTTTTCTATGCATCTTGCAGTCTGTATGTATGATCAATCATCTCTTATGAAGCATGGATAACCTTTCATGGAATTGTTGTTGTGATTAGACAATTTCCATTGTGAGAATAATCATTTAATTTGTATGGAAGTCTTTTTCATATTATTTGACTTGGTATTGTAAACTTGTCTTTGTAGGATTCTCTAGGGGGGAACAATAGAACCGTGATGATAGGTAGAGTTTTACAACACCATAAATCACTTAGAATTATCAATATATTGCTTATAGAATACTCTGTGCAAGTAAAATGGAATGTGCAATGACAATTGATCTTGAATTCAAATCTAAATATAAGTACATTATACACAAGAAGATGGTATATATTCTATGATTTAAAGAACCCCAAAATAAAAAAATTAATAGGTTCCATCTATTTACTTGCTCTTAGACAATTTTTTAATCAGTGAGACCCTTAGAATGTCTTGTTGATAACCAATAGTGTTCAAAACTCCTGAAGAGGTCAGATCGGTGTGACATTGGATCCGTCTTGCCGACGGAAGTCATCGGCAAGACATGGACTACTAGAGTGAGCTTTATATCCTATGTCGATGATTGATCTCTCACTGATGGGTTGGCTTCGGTGGTCATCGCCAAGAGTCTCTGCGATGACATGGTGTAGGTCTATTTAAAACTACTAAAGAGGTCAGATCGGTGTGACATTGGGTTTGTCTTGCCGATGGAAGTCATTTGTAAGACATGGACTATCAAAGTGAGTTTTCTATCCTATGCTAATGACTGATCTCTCACCGATGGGTTGGCTTCGGTGGTCATCACCAAGAGTCTTCGCGATGGTACATTTCAACGAATATTTAAAAAAAAAAATTGCATTGTTTTGTCGCAATTTTGATGAAGGCCACTGACAAATCACCGAAAAGGTCCAATGAAGTTTCTATAGTTGCCACAAAGGCTTTGTCGTAACTCCTTTCACATTTCGTTGAAATGGAAATGAACTTTTGGTGTTGTTTCAATGCTTTGGAAGAGCCATTGCAATTTCATTTTGGTTATAATTCATCGGTGGATACACAAAGTTGTCATCGATATTCTGATGAAAATCTAAGTCATTTTATGATGCCGACGATTGATGAATTTGTGTCATTATTTTGACGTTTAATTCATCGTTATAATTTCGATGAAAAAATGGCGATGAAAATTATTTCGTCAATTTCTCAATTGTCCGAAAAATGTTTGTCAAATGACCAATGAATTTTTTTTGGAAAATGGAGTCAAATTCAGTAGTGACAAATACAAAACTAAGAAAATGCAGTGTTTCAAAACATGATGTGATATGAAAAATAACTTAGAAATGAAAACAAACTGTAATAGGAACTTATGAGATTTGAAGTGTGCACCTATAGACTAGAGAAGGATGGAATGGAGATTTGGAATCCTAAAGAATTCACTATTGAAGCCTACTAGGACTCATACGCCAAGCTAGGTGACTTAGTCTAGTTTCAAGAAGATTCTACTGGAACAAGTTTCAAACAAATGGGTACTTAGAACTACAAAATCTCTATTTTGGGCCTAGCAATGGGACTCATATGCCATTGATGGCATATCAGTCCACTTCTATATTTCAGAAAATTCAAAAGTGGAATCGATAGCTCCTGATTTGCACTTCCGCTCCTAACAAGTTTTTGGATCCGAAACTATAGAATTCAACCTGTAGGTGTTCTCCAAGCTTCTTTTAGGGTTTTGACAACTTTGAATGACTTTGAAAATTAGTTGACAATTTTTCCAATTTTTCCCTTTGACAAATCTATAAACTAGACTGCAAAACACATGCAAAGAGGGAAAATTTGTTGAGAGTTAGTGAATAGGAGTTTGCCATGGTCAAACCCCTTGTTGGTAATCAAACCCTTGAAAATAAAAAGAAATATGTAAAGAGAATGATGAATGAACAAAAGCAATGCTACAACTCACCAAACCCTTGAAGTAGAAATTTGAATACATGCAAGTAATAGCTCCAATGGATGTAGACTTGAGAATGCTTGAAATGCCTAGAATACTTAAGTGAATGATTGATTAATTTCTTGAATTATTGGAAGATTGATGAGGATGAAATGAGATGGAAAACCCTATATTTATACACAATTATGCAATAATTCACAAAGATACCACATTGCAGGCCGACCTTAGGTCTTAGAAAATAAAAACCCACTAGAAATTAGAAATTGTTTTTGTTTTCATGCCAAAGGGGACTCATTAGCCCTACTGGTGAATGGGTCCCACTTATTCATTTTAACTAGGTTTCAAAAATTAGATACATGTATTAATTGATGTTTACCAGGATTATTTTAAAAAATACACTTAAGTAGGTCTTGTAAGTGTAAAATGGGGCCAATTAAAGCATAAGAAAGGTATAAATTATTGATGAAAAGCTTAGAAAAGTGTGAAATTTTGTTACAACACTTTAAAACATTTTGAAATGAGGCTTGGTAAATGATAAAAGTTGTCTAGGTGAAATATAATAATAAGGGCCTAGAAAAGTGTGAAAGTGTGTTACAACACTTTACAACACTTAAGTAAGGTACTACTTGAATTATTTTAGTTCACCAGAGCCCAAGACCTAATGTGAATGTGTTATCTACATTACAACACTAAATCAAGGCACAATTAAGTAAAAATCACAAGGAGGGCCCAAACGAGACAAAAAAAGTAGAAGGGTAACTTTTTTAGTGTCCACACTTCCCTAATAAGAGAGTTTTTAGGACAACTACAAACTATATGTTCATGAAATTCATGTTGCAATTTTTGACCCTTGGTCTCCTCTTCCTATGGTAGGAATAGTCCAATGCGATGCTTAGGCTTCATGACATGGTTTAACCAACTCTTATGGATCTTCATCTTGTATAAATCCAATGGTTGTATTGGGCATTAATAGGTCAATCTTTTGGTGCAACGACAACTGTCTTTGCAACAATTGGTATCAGAGCTGAGGTCAAAGGTTTGAACCCCGTGCTTGTACTAGGGGGATTGTTGCAAGGTGTGACCCTTGGTCTCCTCTTCCTATGGTAGGCATAGTCTAGCACTATGCTTAGGCTTCATGACATGGTTTAACCACCTCCTATGGATATTGATCTTGTATAAATCTAGCGGTTGTATTAGGCATTAACATGTCGATCTTTTGATGCAACGACAGCTGTCTTTGCAACAATTCAAATGTTGGTTCTTCTAAAATGACTTCATCACAAGTAAGGGAGTTATCATTGGTTGGATCATCTTGTTTATATTATATCAAATAATTCTCACAAATAGGAGAAATAGGTAAAGTAGTATTAAGAGATGTATCAATGGTCTCATCCTTATATCTTGTGCCATAGAAAAAAGTACCCTTTTCTTAACATGGGATTAATTCATGATAAATTGGACATAATGAGGCCTTGATTTAGGTATTGTGAGGCATTTTATGCATCCAAACTAGGTCTTGGACCCTTGTAAATTGAATAACATACTTTTAACAATGTCTTTTAAAGGTGTTATAAAGTCTTGTAAAGGACTTTCACGCTTTTCTAGACTTAATGAACCTATTTCTCCCTAATTCAACATTATAAAATGTGTTTAATAACATTAATACATCAATCTAGAAGGCTTTTGAATTAAACTTAATGATAAAATAGTGTTGTAATGTGTCTTACACATTCACATTGGCTCTTGCACCTTCCTAGGATATGTGAACCTCATTTTAGTGTTGTAAAGTGTATTTAATCATACTTTCACATTGAGTTTTGTGTCTAAAACCCTAATTGACCTTTGCATCATCATTAATAGGCCCCTATTAACCCATAGTGTGCATCATGAGGCTTAAATTGATTAAATACCTGACAAAGTTGCAATCTAAACCTTATTTCCTTATCTCCTAGCATATGAGCTGTCAAAATGACCCCTGTGGGACCCATTCACCATGCATGGCGAATCAATCCCATCCAAGTGGGAACCATTCATCATGTGTGGAAAATTAGTCCCATTTGGCTCAATTTTGACCTTAGAGTGGGAAAAAAGTGAAATTTAAGTTTAATATTACTTCATGTAGGCCTGTGATGAGGTATTAATGGATAAGATAGGT
>VDFB02379711.1:127550591-127630611 GCA_007258455.2 Sequoia sempervirens
CTCCTGGGGTATAAAAACCACTCCCGAAATGCCTTCCAAGCTTAATATTTTAAACAAAAGTTCACAATGCCTTATAGGCTGATTTTTGAGCACCCACTCAAGGAACACCAACCCCTCATTTAGAGATATCGATCTCAAGGAGTACCAACCCCTCAAATTATGCATTTGAGCAAAAATATATCTTAGAGGATCTCTCTATTTTCAGTCAAGCTCATAACTCTCTGTTTTCCTCATCTACCTAATATATTTTTGATACAGCCAAAGAACAATATTCCCAAATTACAATCAGAGAGCTTTTACAGTTTTCAACACTTGTATTTATTTAGATTTCAAGTATGTCTATTATGAAGAAATCTTCAAAAAGTGTTTTTCACAAGATTCTCAAATTCTCTTGCTGATTTTTTAATATGAGGCTGAATAATGACAGTCTATCGACGATGATAAAAATAAAGAGTAATGCTTATCTAGAGAGCTGCAAATAATCCATTATTTCAAAAAACGCAACAGCTCAAAAAGAAACTCAATGAATATTTTATTATGTAACCGTTATGAGATTTGATGCCAACCAATGATGTTGGCCTGCCACTATCTTTAGAAATTCACCATGCTAGCCACATTGTATGAGTGTGTTAATCATTCACCGAGACATCCAGATAGTCCTGCCCAAGGCAATTAAATCGCTAGTCATTCCCTTTAGATATCGCTTTTGCCATAACCCATCAGAGTTGGCGAGAAGATATAATGAATACATTATGTTATGTTGAGAGCCTTGTGTTATCAAACATGTCACTGTGACTTATCATTCTTGAGGAAACCTCATATAGATGATACTTCTTTATACCGAGAGTCCTTTTATCTCTTATGTTTCACTGTGACATTCTGCTCTTGAGAAGACATTTCATAGAATTCATTAAGTTTCACCAAAAGACTTTATCCCTTGAAAGTCACTGTAACATAATGATTCTCTCTAATGCACCCTTCTACCTTATGAGAGTTGCTATAGCATACCATCATTGGGGAGACCTCTCGTAGAATATATTGTTTCATACCAAAACAACCCGAACACACGTTAGATTGCCGAGACATTATCAACCTCTCACCAAAAGCCATTCATTTGACTTTGTCGCCAAGACTTGATGGGTTCGCTGAGAATCTACATCAAAACTCATGAGTCTTACCAAAATCCCACATGATCATTCATGTTCACTGAGACAACTCAATGCTTATGCTGACAAGGTCCAGATGTTTTCCATCGGTGAGACCCATAGGGTTCGCTATGACATTATACCGAAGAAAAACCTTTGCCGATAAGACCTTTTTGTGAAGGGTCAGTGAGACAATATGTCTTCGGTGAGACCACATGCCGAATACAACACTCCTGCTGAAAGACTTCCACATGCATTAGCTGGGCAGACATCACCCTTTTCGCTATGACCCTTCGCCGAAGCCTTAACTCTCACCAATAAGCCTCCTCTATCGCCAGTCGGTAAGACAATTCACACTCACCAAGACCTTTCATTGTTGCACATGAGTCATATCGAAGGGTTCTCTTAGTTGCCGGTTGATGTAACAATTCAAACTTGCCAAGGCACATGCTGATGAAGGATTACTTATGTCGAAAAACCACCTCATGTATTAGTCGGTGAGACCTATTGAAATCGCTAAGACCTCATCTCAACGGCCAAACTCATGCCGATATGCCTATCCAAATTCGATGAAACATGCATTAGTCAGGGAGACATCACCCTTTTCACTATGACCCTTCACTGAAGCCTTAACTCTCACCGATAAGCCTCCTCTATCGCCAGTCGGTAAGACAATTCACACTCGCCAAGACCTTTCATCATTGCACATTTGTCATACCGAAGGGTTCTCTTAGCTACTGGTCAATGTAATAGTTCAAACTCACCAAGACACATGTCGATGAAGGATTACTTATGCCGAAAAACCACCTCATGTATTAGTCGGTGAAACCTATTGAAATCGCTAAGACCTCAGCCAGACGGCGAAACTCATGCTAATATGGCTATCCAAACATGGGTCAGTAAGACATGACGTATTTGATGAAACATTACACTGAAGATGAATTCCTTTGCTGATATGCCCTTTCCACTGTCGCCAAGACCATGATCAATGTCATGCCGATATGTTCTTTCTTGTGCCGGTCGTCAAGACACAAAGCACTCGATGAAACAACATGTCGAAGACCAAACTCTTGCCAATATGTTCATTTTCCTTTGATCGGTGAGACAATGACTATGTTATGCCGAAAGATACTCAAAGGTGAATTTTGACATCAAGGACAAACCAAATAGATCACAACTGAGAACCAACATATATATAATCCCATTGAAATTTACTAATTGATTTCTCTTTTTAGACTATTGTTCCCATGATCATTTTGTAGGAAATGATGTTTTTTATAAACATCTAAGTGATATTACATTGGAGCTCTTTGGGCCCACCATACGTACATGGTGGAATGCCCAAAATCAAGATTTAAAAGATGAGCTCATTAACTGTTTAGTTGTGCTCTTTGGTGATAAAACATTCAACTGAACCAAGGTCGCCGAAAGTGGTACCTATCTAAAGTATGTGAGGGACCATATAGGTCACATTAGAAAAAGAAAAAATACGAGCATTCCCCATGATTCCCAAGAGGGAGTGGAAAAGGGACACGGTGAGATGGAAAGGAGAAAGAGATGAAAAAGAAAAAAGGAAAGACACCACCAGGCCAAGCAAGGTATGTGATACTATAAACAATGTAATTATATACTGATTACTCTTTCTTTTTACATAATCTAACATATTTCAAACTTTTCATAAGCTTCCTAACACATCGAAGGAAACAAAGGCGAGACTAGAAAAACACGGGCAGCACAAACTTGGCTCTGGTGGTTATATGAAATTAGCCACACAAATTGTAAGTATCATAAATGAAATATTGTATCCAAATAATAAATTGAAAACAATTTTGGTTTTATCACACCATAGAAGAAAAATTCATGATCTTATGAAAAAATATTGGAGACTCTAGAGATTCAACAAAGAAGTTTCCACATAAGAGGACCTAAAGAATTTCCATCAATGAGGCTATGGAGAATTTATGGCTGAATGCAGAGTCTTGACTAGGAAGAAAACAAATATTCCACTACATGTCAGGCAATTAAATAAACTCAATAAAGTTGATTTAAAATTGTATACTTGATACGATATTTCAATATTAATTTCCTGTAAAGTAATTACATGCCTGTTGTTTTAAACATTCAGAAAAACGTGATATCTGCCTTGACATTGGAATGCGACTTTGAGGTGAGGTGGGAGGCACAACTTGTAGATGAAGTTCATGGTGTCAGTCCTGGTACTTTAGAGCATGTAGAGCATGATCGACATGTTGACATGTCGGGGCTAGAAGATTGTAACATGATCTGGCACCATCAGGTAAAGAGGACCACTCTAAAGTTATTTTAAACATATTTGAGTGGTGGTGTATTAATTAATGTGACATACGTGTTTTAACTTTAGAGCATGTAGAGCGTGATCAACGTGTTGAGCATGATTAGGCTAGAGAAGATCAATAACATGATGTGGCCCCATCAGGTAAAGAGGACCACTCTAATGTTCTTTTAAGCATATTTAATTTCAATTGGTGTATTAATTAATGTAACCTTTCATGTTTCAACTACAGATCAAGACTTAGAGGGTGTTAAACATGTTGAGCATGAGTCTATAACAAAATTTTAGGAACATGATGTGGACCCATCGGGTAAAGAGAACCACTCTAATATTCTTTTAATTAATGAAATACTTGTAACAATGGCAACAAAAAATATCAATTTAACATTTCTTTATTGCAGCGAACCTCTAGAGTGGCATCCATGTTAATGAACAAAAACTAGAGCATACATTAAGATCATGAGCAAGGGAAAAAGAACAACTAAAGGGGGAACATATGATTTAGAAAATGATACTCCACTTCATATTTTTTAGCTTTAAAAAAGAAAAAGAAAAAAAAGTTATTGTAATCATATCATGACAACCATATTTTTGATAATATGTAAAAACTTAAATAATGAATATTATATGTTAATGAATGAATGTGAAAATGTTAATTAATGAATGTTATATGTCAATGAATGAATGTTATATGTTATTAATGGATGAATGAATGAATGTTATATGATTGGGTATGGGGTGAGAGTGATGTGAGGGTGGGGGAGAGAGGAGGCCAAATGAGCTTCCACCATCATGTGGTTGGCCCTGTTAAGTAGAGAATATTAAACTATTCTCAAAACAAAGAGAAGCTCAATAAGGTAATTCACTTTTCAATATAAGAAATGCATCGTTTGAAGCATCAAACCAATATGCAAAGATGAAAGAAAGTGCTAACTTTTCACTATGGTGGTAGAAAAATGATTCTTTATACCCTAAATCCATGCTTTGCATCATAATTTGAAGTTTTTTCCATTCCAATGTTCTAGGTTTAGTTTGTTTGTATGGATTTGTATGAATACCACATTGTGTTGTGTGTGGATTTGGTTTCAAAGCTCTATTTCTTCTGTTTTTAGTGGTGACATA
Organism: Sequoia sempervirens; assembly: GCA_007258455.2. Taxonomy (NCBI): domain Eukaryota; kingdom Viridiplantae; phylum Streptophyta; class Pinopsida; order Cupressales; family Cupressaceae; genus Sequoia; species Sequoia sempervirens. Next base: position 127,555,170 of record VDFB02379711.1, read on the forward strand.
ACTCTAAAATTTGACTTTTGTGCATAACAGGTTAGTGGAAAAATTGATAGCTCTGAAGGGTTTAGAGGCTTGATTGAGATAGATACACAGATATTTGGATCTTGCTGTTGATGGAAGGCTTCCACTTAACCATGAAATTTTGTACCATCTGTAGGTATGCAAAAGTTTCTCTACTTACATTCATTCTTGATCATAAATATTCTAAATGATATTAATGCTTCAAACTTAAGATTTGTTTCATTGTTGTAATGATCAAAATGTTATACTTATCTATACATTCAAGCATTCTCTTGCCCCCTAGCATTTTCTCTCTCCCCCTTCCTTTTAAGAATTTTGTTTGTCATAAAAGATTCACATTTTTGTCTCATTTACACAAATTTATCTTAAGTGTTAGGAGTGAATAAAGATATGTAAAAGATGATGGATTATGTCTAAACAACAACTTTACATCTTATAGCTAATTAAATCCTTAATATTTGAATAGTTTAGACCTCGAATAATGCTTGTATATGCATGTGTAGCAATAAGGGAGCCTATGTGAAGATTGGAATTTAAAACATCACTTTGGTATTTTTTCTTAGGTAGTGAAATGATATTTTGAATAATACAAACCTACAAACACATTGATATTTTTTGGCATTGCATTGAGGAAATTTTTTTCTCTTCTACCTACCCTCGGCTAGACATGGAGGTATATAATATTGGTTTCTGGGTTTTTTCTGTAAGTAGTTAATTTCACAGAGGAAGACTAAAATATTATTAATGTCTTGTCAGGGGTGAAAGTATCTGAATCACTTGCTGAAGGCACCATTTTTATTCATCCAAAAACTAGTTTTTTTTTAATGTTTCTTGCATGTGTTTTTTTCAGCCTCTAGAGATGTAGCTCGACTCTTTCCTTTGCACTTTTCATCTATTTTGATGATTACAGTAGATTTTCCTCATAATTTTTTATGTAGATCTATTTGTAACCTTATTTTCTACCAATCAATTTGCAAACCGGTCATATATTAAGGACCATTTCACTAAATTGAAGTCATCCATTACTTCATATGTCATAGGTTGTGTCTATGTGCCAATAAATCTTGATGATTGCAAGAACTTTAATCCTACAAGTGTACCCAATCTTTCTCAAGTAAAAGTCTTACCTTATTTTATAGTACTTTAAATTGAAGGTGATTCTTTAGCTCTGAGATAGTTGAACCCTGGATTAAAATATGGTATTAGATGGGAAGTATAATGATAAAAATGAGGTCCATGGAACACAAATTATGAACATAATTTACTAGACTATGAATAGTATTACAATTATAATTATTTCTCCTTTACCTACCTCTAGATTAATGAAGAAGATAGAAGATATTGAAAGTTCATTACATGTCTCATGTATGTGTTAGTATTTTAATTTTGTTTAAGTTGTTCAAGAGCTTGATTAGGTCAAAAATATGTTCTACAAGCTCTATTCTCTAGACACTGCTCAACATTTTCCCTACACATTTTATCTTCAATCCAGATGTTTCTTAACTCCTTCCCTTGTTATCCCTTGGTTGTTCTCAAGTGTAATGCTTTTTCTATGCATCTTGCAGTTTGTATGTATGATCAATCGTCTCTTATGAAGCATGGATAACCTTTCATGGAATTGTTGTTGTGATTAGACAATTGCCATTGTGAGAATAATCATTTAATTTGTATGGAAGTAAGTCTTTTTCATATTATTTGACTTGGTATTGTAAACTTGTCTTTGTAGGATTCTCTAGGGGGGAACAATAGAACTGTGATGATAGGTAGAGTTGTACAACACCATAAATCACTTGGAATTATCAATATATTGCTTATAGAATACTCTATGCAATTAAAATGGAATGTGCAATGACAATTGGTCTTGAATTCAAATCTAAATATAAGTACATTATACACAAGAAGATGGTATATATTCTATGATTTAAAGAACCCCAAAATTAAAAAATTAATAGGTTCCATCTGTTTACTTGCTCTTAGACAATTTTTTAATCCGTGAGACCCTCAGAATGTCTTGTTGATAACCAATAGTGTTCAAAAATCCTAAAGAGGTCAGATCAGTGTGACATTGGATCTGTCTTGCCGACAGAAATCATTTGCAAGACATGGACTACTAGAGTGAGCTTTCTATCCTATGTCGATGATTGATCTCTCACCGTTGGGTTGGCTTTGGTGGTCATCACCAAGAGTCTCTGCGATGACATGGTGTAGGTCTATTTAAAACTACTAAAGAGGTCAGATCGGTGTGACATTGGGTCTGTCTTGCTGATGGAAGTCATTTGTAATACATGGAATATCAAAGTGAGTTTTATATCCTATGCCGATGATTGATCTCTCACCGATGGGTTGGCTTCAGTGGTCATCACCAAGAGTCTTCGCGATGGTACATTTCAATGAATATTTTTTAAAAAAAAATTGCATTGTTTTGTCGCAATTTCAACGAAGGCCACCGACAAATCACCGAAAAGGTCTGATGAAGTTGCTATAGTTGAGATGAAGGCTTTGTCGTAACTCCTTTCGTATTTCATTGAAATGGCAATGAACTTTTGGTGTTGTTTTGATGCTTTGGAAGAGCCATTGCAATTGCATTTTGGTTATAATTCATCGGTGGATACACGAAGTTGTCGTCGATATTCTAATGAAAATCTAAGTCATTTTATGATGCTGATGACCGATGAATTTGTGTCGTTATTTCGACGTTTAATTCATCGTTAGAATTTCAATGAAAAAATGGTGATGAAAATTATTTCATCAATTCGTCAATTGTCCGACAAATGTTTTTCAAATGACCAATGAATTTTTGTTGGAAAATGGAGTCAAATTCAGTAGTGACAAATACAAAACTAAGAAAATGCAGTGTTTCAAAACATGATGTGATATGAAAAATAACTTAGAAATGAAAACAAACTGTAATAGGAAATTATGAGATTTGAAGTGTGCACCTATAGACTAGAGAAGGATGGAATGGAGCTTTGGAATCCTAAAGAATTCACTATTGAAGCCTACTAGGACTCATACACCAAGCTAGGTGACTTAGTCTAGTTTCAAGAAGATTCTACTAGAACAAGTTTCAAACAACTGGGTACTTAGAATTACAAAATCTCTATTTTTGGCCTAGCAATGGGACTCATATGCCATTGATGGCATATCAGTCCACTTCTATATTTCAGGAAATTCAAAAGTGGAATCTATAGCTCCTGATTTGCACTTCCGCTCCTAACAATTTTTTTGGATCCGAAACTATAGAATTCAACCTGTAGGTGTTCTCCAAGCTTCTTTTAGGGTTTTGAGAACTTTGAATGACTTTGAAAATTAGTTAACAATTTTTCCAATTTTTCCCTTTGACAAATCTATAAACTAGACTACAAAACACATGCAAAGAGGGAAAATTTGTTGAGAGTTAGTGAATAGGGGTTTGCCATGGTCAAACCCCTTGTTGGTAATCAAACCCTTGAAAATAAAAATAAATATGTAAAGAGAATGATGAATGAACAGAAGCAATGCTACAAATCACCAAACCCTTGAAGTAGAAATTTGAAGACATGCAAGTAATAGCTCCAATGGATGTAGACTTGAGAATGCTTGAAATGCCTAGAATACTTAAGTGAATGATTGATTAATTGCTTGAATTATTGGAAGATTGATGAGGATGAAATGAGATGGAAAACCCTATATTTATACACAATTATGCAATAATTCACAAAGATACCACATTGCAGGTCGACCTTAGGTCTTAGAAAATAAAAACCCACTAGAAATTAGAAATTGTTTTGATTTTCATGCCAAAAGGGGACTCATTAGCCCCTACTAGTGAATGGGTCCCACTTAGTCATTTTAAGTGGGTTTCAAAAATTAGATACATGTTCTAAATGATGTTTACTAGGATTATTTTCAAAAATACAATTAAGTAGGTCTTGTAAGTGTAAAATGGGGACAATTAAAGCATAAGAAAGGTATAAATTATTGATGAAAAGCTTAGAAAAGTGTGAAATTTTGTTACAACACTTTACAACATTTTGAAATGAGGCTTGGTAAATGATAAAAGTTGTCTAGGTGAAATATAATAATAAGGGCCTAGAAAAGTGTGAAAGTGTGTTACAACACTTTACAACACTTAAGTAAGGTACTACTTGAATTATTTTAGTTCACCAGAGCCCAAGACCTAATGTGATTGTGTTATCTACATTACAACACTAAATCAAGGCACAATTAAGTAAAAATCACAAGGAGGGCCCAAACGAGACAAAAAAAGTAGAACGGTAACTTTTTTAGTGTCCACACTTCCCTAATAAGAGAGTTTTTAGGACAACTACAAACTAGATGTTCATGACATTCATGTTGCAAGTTGTGACCCTTGGTCTCCTCTTCCTATGGTAGGAATAGTCCAACGCGATGCTTAGGCTTCATGACATGGTTTAACCAACTCTTATGGATCTTGATCTTGTATAAATCCAATGGTTGTATTGGGCATTAACAAGTCAATCTTTTGGTGCAATGACAACCGTCTTTGCAACAATTGGTATCAGAGATGAGGTCGAAGGTTTGAACCTCGTGCTTGTACTAGGGGGATTGTTGCAAGGTGTGACCCTTGGTCTCCTCTTCCTATGGTAAGCATAGTCTAGCACTATGCTTAGGCTTCGTGACATGGTTTAACCACCTCCTATGGATCTTGATCTTGTATAAATCTAGCAGTTGTATTAGGCATTAACATGTCAATCTTTTGATGCAACGACAGCTGTCTTTGCAACAATTCAAATGTTGGTTCTTCTAAAATGACTTCATCACAAGTAAGGGAGTTATCAGTGGTTGGATTGTCTTGTTTATATTATATCAAATAATTCTCACAAATAGGAGAAATAGGTAAAGTAGTATTAAGAGATGTATCAATGGTCTCATCCTTATATCTTGTGCCATAGAAAAAAGTACCCTTTGCTTAACATGGGATTAATTCATGATAAACTAGACATAATGAGGCCTTGACTCAGGTATTGTGAGGCATTTTATGCATCCAAACTAGGTCTTGGACCCTTGGAAATTGAATAACATACTTTTAATAATGTCTTTTAAAGGTGTTGTAAAGTCTTGTAAAGGACTTTCACGCTTTTCTAGACTTAATGAACCTATATCTCCCTAATTCAACATTATAAAATGTGTTTAATAACATTAATACATCAATCTAGAAGGCTTGTGAATTAAACTTAATGATAAAATAGTGTTGTAATGTGTCTTACACATTCACATTGGCTCTTGCACCTTCCTAGGATATGTGGACCTCATTTTAGTGTTGTAAAGTGTATTTAATCATACTTTCACATTGAATTTTGTGTCCAAAACCCTAATTGACCTTTGCATCATCATTAATAGGCCCCTATTAACCCATAGTGTGCATCATGAGGCTTAAATTGATTAAATACCTGACAAAGTTGCAATCTAAACCTTATTTCCTTATCTCCTAGCATATGAGCTGTCAAAATGACCCCTGTGGGACCCATTCACCATGCATGGTGAATCAATCCCATCCAGGTGGGAACCATTCATCATGTGTGACAAATTAGTCCCATTTGGCTCAATTTTGACCTTAGAGTGGGAAAAAAGTGAAATTTAAGTTTAATATTACTTCATGTAGGCCTATGATGAGGTATTAATGGATAAAATAGGTGAATTTCCAATAAATATAAGTCTTTTAGCTCATTTTCACATCTCTCTTATCTCTTACAATTCATCCATCCATCATTCTTCTATCTCAAGTCAAACAACTTATGGTTTTCTCATTGCAAGACATCAAGAAAGCTCCTAAAGACATTCAAGGGTTGAATCTTCCTCCATTGTTGTAGAAATCCAAGATCAAACATCATAGCAAGGTAATGAATTCCATTATTGCATGTTTCATTCCACTCTTTCATCATTTTTGTTTAATTACCTAAAAGGGGTTTGACCAAGGAAAACCCCCATGCCCTAACATTCAACATCTTTGTCTTTTCTTGTAAGTTTGTAGATTTAGGTCTCTTGGAAGCTTGGAAATCATTGAAGATCAAGTTGCAAGGTTTTTTAAGTCTTCTCTTCATTCAACAAGTCAAAATATCAACAAAAACTCATTTTCAGACTTGTAAATCAGAGTTTCAGAAGCGGACACCTAGAGGAGGTCAAAGTGTAGATCAAAAGCTCTGGATTCCACTCTTGAATATTCAAAAATTCAAAGGTGGACTCATTTTCAATGGATGGAAAATGATTCCCACTCCAAGGTCAATTTTGAGTTTTCTACATTTTTAGACACCCTTTTGTCTGAAATGGGTTCTGGCTTAGTTTTGTAGAACTGGGTCTGACTCGCCCAGAATGGCGAATGAGTCCCACTAGGCTTGAAAAATAGCATCAGGATCATTTCAAATGTAATTTCGAGTCTTTGAAAAGGTTCCAGGTGCTCACTATCAGTTTGGTTCAATTCTGTTTAGTTTTGCATTCATTTCTAGTTCATTTATGCATAACATAATGTGTTTTCAAACAAGTTGTATTTGTTAGATTAATTATACTTAATCAATCAATATTATCAATTAGCTGAATCTAGAACACTGCATTTACACATAATTTCATCATAAATATCTTATATTGAGTGAACCACCTAGATTTTGGGTGTGGGATCTATCTCTTTTCATTAAGTGAATGACCCTAATTGAACAAAAGAGACCTAGTATTCCTAACCCAAAAAATCTACGGTTCATTTTTCGTGAACCTTATTTTGAATGCTTTGTTGACTAATTTGGATTCCTTATCATCATAGATCTAGCTTGCATTAGATTTTGCATGATTCATTTGCATACTAAGTGTTAAATTTTGCATTCATAAAAATGTGCACTTAGGTTGCATTTTTCACATATACATTCATTTCAATTTTCTCAAATTCTACACTTTTACCTTAGGTTTGCATCATTGCACTTAACAAACATCAAAATACATCCAAAATTTATGAAAATTATGAAAATAGTCCATACTGTGACAAATTTTCCACCCTAGGTGAATCAATCCCTTTTGACCTCTAAAATTGCATTTTATAGAATTGAAAACTCTTTTTTTAAGCTTTTTTTTGGTGCCTTAACCTATCTATATTAGTTAGTTTCATTTTTGTAACATGCATTTCATAAAACCTACCCTTAATTAGTTCATTTCATGCATGCTTTCAATTTCAAGTTTGCACTTTCATCTTGTTACATATCATAATCAGTTGATTTTCATCTTTAAAATCTAAAAAAATGCGTTCCTCTTTTCTTTATCATTGTTACATTTCAAGTTTGTAAAATAACCATTCCATCATGTTTTCATTACAAATTTCTATAGTTCTCATCTTGCATGTTCTCTTTTTAGATCTTACTGCATGTTGTAAGAGATTTTTGTTAAATGCATATGAATATGAAGTCCTTTCCCATCTCTTTTTGTTCATCATAGATCCCTCTCCTAGTTCCCCTTTTGTGGATGAGGTTAGTTTAGTGAAGGAAACCTTGGATAATCATAAAACTTACATTTGTTCTTTTATTATCTCTCATGCTTGTGAAGAAGATATTTTAGCGATAGAAGAACCAATTGTTGAGAATTGTGACAATTTGAGTTGTTTCTCTCCTCTTACCTCTCTTATTAAACATAACATTGCTAAAGATGACATCATCACAATAAGTAATCATGACAATCACATGACACAACACAACGATGAGATCATAGACACCTTAAAAACATCACCTTACCTAATTTTTATTGCATGTATAATTTTGAGGAAGATGAGATTATAAATGATGTGGATATGTTGGTCTACAACAACCCTCTTTATGATCCTTCCCATACCTCTTCTATTTTGGAAGACATTAGGGAACAAAGGAATGAAGTCATAAAAAATCATGATAATCATATTTGTTTTTCTCCTAGTATCTCTCCTAGTTGTGATGAAGATACTTAGTTGTTAGAAAACACAACCGGTGAGAGTCTTAGTTATCCCTTTTCACTTAAGGAAAAACTTATTGCACAAAAAAATTCAACCATTGATCATCCTCATAATTTTGATGAAGTCCTTTTAGGAGAACCAACCTTAGAATGCCAAGAAAATTAAGTTTGTAGTTCTCATAAAAACCCTCCTCCTAAGAACCATATCATAATGAAAGAAATCAACCACAATAATGATATAGACTCTCACTTGCTAAGGGATGTTAACATTATTCAACCTCAACTCATCCTTTACTCCCTTCACATAAACCTCTACCTCAAAACAAACATGAACTCATCCTCTACCCACCTAAGAATAATGTATTGTAGCAACTAAGTTATAATATCATTGCTCATACATATAACACTCAAAATAATCCACAACCAACCCCACCCTCTTTACCTTTACCGAATACACCTAGTTCTCCTCATTACATCCCACACAAAAAGGATTATGAACTTGTTAAACAATTAAAGAATACTCCTACAAAGATTTCCCTTTGGGATTTACTTCAAAACCCACCAAGTTACCACAATATTCTTCAAATGGCCTTAAAAAAAATTGTAGTTCCTCCTGGTACAACTCTAAATGATATGGAAACTTTAATTCATAAAATGAATCAAGCTAATATTTACATTACTTTCCATCAACATGAGTTCCCTCCTTTAGAGCTGCACAAACAAAGTGACGCTTTCATGATCATTTCTCAATGCAATCTAATTAGGATAAAGCAAAACCTTATTGATAATGGTTTTTCCCTTAATGTGTGTAGTGTGAATCTCCTTGATAGATTGTATGTTGAAAATTCACAAATAATACATGATTTTGTATTGGTTCGAGGATTTGATAATACAAAAAAGCAAACACTTGGTGTAATTACTTTTCCTATTACAGTTGGGGTGGCTACTTTGCAAACTCCTATTCTTGTCATGCCTTATGATCTTTCGTATAATTGTCTTTTAGGTAGACCATGAGTTCATGAGATGAATGGAGTGCCTTCAACCCTTCATTGTATAATGAAATATGTCTATAACAATAACATTTATCAAGTTGAAATAGACCCCAATCCTAAAAGTTGCTTGCATCTTGAAAAGGAGCTACAAGTCCTTTGAAAAACATTAATTGCAACATCCAACATAGATCCTCTTAGAATTGAACACAACAATGAGGAATTTCCATCTAAATCATTTGGTGATGATTGGGATCCTTGAAATTTACACCATCATTAATGGGTGAATACATAATCACAAAAAAGAAAGATGAGAAACAAGAACAACCAACCATCATTACAACACAAAATTCAGATGACCTTTTGAAAGCATTCACCTCAACCACTTTAGACAAATCCAAAAACTACATAACAAACAACCAACCAATTCCAAAGCAATGAAAAAGATTTATGGAAAATGGTATGAGCTCATGACACAACTTTGATATAGTGGAAAAGGATGTGGTGGTAAAGAACAAGGTATCTGCAACCCTATTGATCCTCTCACACAACAAACAACTTATGGTCTTGGCTATTGTCTTGTGATAGACATCACCAAACCCTCACTCAACATCAACAATATTGCACAACATTCTCCTAAATCAACCTTAACCATCAACAATAATGGTCTTGCAAATCATCCTTTACAAAACATGAAATAAAAAAACACCTTTACTTGATGTTAATGTCATCTCATCCAAGGTTCCTATTCTAAATTATTTATCTTTTATACCTTCCTATAATGGGGAAAACAAAATCTCACAATCTAAAGAAACTTGTGTAGATATGACATCTACTACTAAGCAAGTTGTATCTTTGACACCAACCACAAGACACCCTTCTACCATTTATCAAGAGGATATCTTGTCGAGACTCATCCAAGATCACTTGATCACCCTCCCTCCAAGAACTCAAAAGAAATGCTATTCCAAGACTTTTTTTTTGCATATCATCAAGTTCATGGTCACTCCACTAATTAATGTAATTCCTTGAATTATAAAATACAACATTTTCAGCAGTTTGGTATGCTTTCCTATGTGGGGCCACCCCATTCCTCTAATTTCCATTGATTTTCACTCTAGCATGCATCTCATCAATCCTTTTGGCTCACCTTTCTCCTATACTAAGTGGGGGCATGGGGTTCGCTAGCCTTGTCCTCCTATGTCACTTGTCATTGCCTCCTTTGGCTAGTTGTTAACTTTTCATGAACACATATGAGCAAGCTTGAGAAGTGGATGACATGTGTTAAATTGGCTCACATATGACATACTTCTCTTTTTCATGACATAGCTTATCGAAAACATATGACTTGGCATAGGGCTTTCTGTGTAAGCTCTCATGTCTCCTACTTTAAAGCAATTGCTCATAGTAGTGGTGTTTGCAACTGATTTAAAGTGGGGGCATACATCACCACTCACATTTCATTGTGCAATTTCTTTCTTCTTGCCATGTGTCCTTTTCTTGGTGGAGTCATTGCGCTTGATTCCCTTCGAGAGCATGATACTTCTTTTGCACTTATCCTCTCTTGGAGACATTAAGAATGATGCTCCCTAAGATGAGACCATGCACAAACAAATAAAAATCCCTTTAAACAATCTTTACACTATCTTGCATTAACAATGTCTATGAGTATCAAGCATATGAAGTTTTTCTTACCTCATAGACCTCAAAAATCATTTTCCTTTGTGGCACCTTGTTAAAGTTATCCGGAGGAATAACTTTCATATGGCTAATGAGGAAGCCCATTTAGTTGCACGACTATCCCCATGGGCACCTATGTGTTTGTAAGTTTATACCAACTAGCGTATATATTTCACCTTTTGGGATTTCTCACCCCATGGACAACTAGAAGTTCTCTGGCCTGGCCCCAGAGTGACTATACTTTTGGGTTTTCTCACCCGACTGATAGCCAAGAGTTTTGTCGCCCCACAGTGAGTATGCATTTTCTTTCAAAAAAAAACAAGCCTAGATTTGATCCACAACCAGTTTAACAAATGATCGAAGCCTGGTCCATCTTTTTATTTTCACCTTTTGCTTCTTTCCATTGTATGATTTTGTATCTTAATGGTTTAACTTAGGATCTTGGATCTTGGGGGCTTGCACAACCTCCTTTTATCTTTTTCATTCTTTTTCATCTACATTTATACACTTGGATTTCTCTTGAATGTCTACTTTAGTGTGAGTTTGAAGCAACTTCATCTTGTCACTAAAATGGGGGCTCAATGTGTCGTAGAAAAAAGTACCATTTACTTAACATGGGATTAATTCATGATAAATTGGACATAATGAAGCCTTGATTCAGGTGTTGTGAGGAATTTTATGCATCCACACTAGGTCTTGGACCCTTGTAAATCGAATAACATGCTTTTAACAATGTCTTGTAAAGGTGTTGTAAAGTCTTGTAAAGGACTTTCACACTTTTCTAGACTTAATGAACCTATTTACCCCTAATTCAACATTATAAAATGTGTTTAATAAAATTATTACATCAATCTAGAAGGATTCTAAATCAAAATTAATGATAAACTAGTGTTGTAATGTTTCTTACATATTCACATTCGTTCTTGTGCCTTCCTAGGCTATGTGGACCTCATTTAAGTGTTGTAAAGTGTATTTAATCACACTTCCACATTGATTCTATGTTCCAAGCCCTAATTAAACTTTGCATAATCATTAATATGCCCCTATTAACCTTGTGTATTCTAAGGCTTAAATTGATCAAATACCCAACAAAGTTGAAATCTAAACCTTATTTCCTTATCTCTTGGCATCTAAGCTGTCAAAATGACCCCTATGGGACCCATTCACCATGCATGGTGAATCAGTCCCATCCAGGCAAGACCCATTCACGATGTCTAGCGAATTAGTCCCATTTGGCTCAATTTTGAGCTTTGAGTGGAAAAAACTAAAATTTAAGTTTAATATTACTTCATGTCAGCCTTTGATGAGGTATTAACAGGTAAAATAGGTGAATTCCCTATAAATATAAGTCTTTTCAAGACATCAACAAAGCTCTTTAAGACATTCAAGGGCTGGATCTTCCTCCATTGCTGTAGAAATTTGAGATCAAACATCATGGAAAGGTAATCAATTTCATTATTGTATGTTTCATTCCTCTTTCATCATTTTCGTTTAATTACCTAAAAGGGGTTTGACCAAGGCAAACCCACATTCCCTAACATTCAACATCCCTCTCTCTTGTCTTGTGTGTTTGTAGATTTAGGTCTCTTAGAAGCTTGGAAATCATTGAAGATCAAGTTGCAAGGTTGATAAATTCTTCTCTTCATTCAATAATTCAAAATATCAATAAAAACTCGTTTTCAGACTCGTAAATAAGAGTTTCGGAAGTAGACACCTATAGGAAGTCAAAGTGCAGCTCAGAAGCTCTAGATTTCACTCTTTAATATTCATAAATTCAAAAGTGGACTGATTCACCATGGGTGGTGAATGAGTCCCACTCCAAGGTCAATTTTTAGTTTTTTGCATTTTTAGATACCCTTTTATCTTAAATGGGTTTCGACTCAGTTTTGCAAAACTGGGATTGACTCACCCAGAATGGTGAATGAGTCTCGCTAGGCCTGAAAAATAGAATCATCAGCATTTCAAATGTAATTTCTAGTCTTCATCAAGGTTCCAAATGCACACTTTTAGTTTGGTTCAATTCTGTTTAGTTTTGCATTCATTTATGCATAACACAATGTGTTTTCAAACAAGTCACATTTCTTAGGTTAAGTATACTTAATCAATCAATCTTATCAATTAGCTACATCTAGAACATTTCATTTACACATAATTTCATCATACATATCTTAGAAATTGAGTGAACCACCTAGATTTTGGGTGTGGGATTTATCTCTTTTCATTAGGTGAAAGACCCTAATTGAACAACAAAGACCTAGTATTCCTAACCCCAAAAAACTATGGTTCATATCCAACAATGTCTTCCCCAGCAGGAGAGGTAGGGGGAGAGAGACAAATAGGATTCTCATAACTCTTATTGGTTTGATCTTCTAACATGAAAATATATTCTTCATGAATAGGAGAGATATTGGGAGAAGACCAAGTTTGATTATCATGATTATCAACCATTGTATTCTCTCTCACTAAATCATTCCCATAGGTGTGAGGGACAAAATTTTTCTTATCATTCTTAGAAATGTAAGAAACTAACATTTTGTGTGCAAAAATGAAAATTACTTCTAACCATCTTATGCAATGCTTCAAGAATATAAACAATATATATCCAAAGATGAAAAGTACTTTTATCCTATTTATGCAAAGCTTCAAGAATGCAACTAACGTGTGTCAAAAAATGAAAAGAAATTTTATCAAACTTATGCAAAGCTTCATGAATTTCAACATTGTGCATGCAAAAGTGAAAATTACTTTTATCCATATTATGCAAAGCTTCGGGAATGTAAACATTTTTAGATCTGATGATTTTTTCTACTAAATTGACTTTGGAATGGTTTTAAAAATGACTAAACTAAGTGAATGATTTGACTTAGATACATAAAACAAAAATTACCAAAACTTTCTAGACTGATACAATATGTTACCAACAAGCCTAGGAAGTACAAAAAACCACAAAAAAGCTCAAAAAGTTGGCTTTTGTAAGCCTCCAAGGACTCATTCACCTAGTGTCAAATGGGTCCTAGCATGCTTTTTCCAGAAACATTGAATCTGATATAGAAGCTTAGGAACTGTGAAAACTTGTTGCCTTTAAAACCCTAAGAGGAACTTATTCACTCTATGGAAAATGGGTCCTGGTATAGAATTTTTGAATTTGAAAAAAGCAATTTCAAAGTGATTAGATGTGTTTTCCATTTCAAGTTTCAAACTAGTATTTCTATAACATAATTTTCCAAAATTTGATGTGTAAATACAAGTAAAACTATTGATAAATGATAAAGTATATGACACGTTTTCAAATGCAATTTTTATGCAATTTTTGGATATGAATGATGAAAAGTACACTAATATGCAAACACTATGTGAATTCAGTCTAACATTATGCAATTTTTGCTAAATTTTCAGATTTAAATTGAATGCAAAATGCAAGTTTACACCTAAAATACAATGCAAACTAATGTAATTTTGACATCCCTAGATGAATTCCAAACTAATGCAATGCAATGAAAACTAATGCAAATCCTAGATCTAGGGTTTTAATGGACTCGAAATGAGAAATTTTTTAGTGTAAGATTGTTGAGTTCACCAAAATGAAATAAAGGAAAATAGGTTCAACGTAATGAAACAAAATGATGAACCCAATTTTCACTCTATTTCATTCAATATGTAAGTAATAATGTGTAATTGAGTGACATAAATTAAATTTAACAGATATAGCAATCAAAAGGTAGGTTTTAAGAGGGTCAAATTTTGTGTAACTATTGCAAAAAAGTTCTTTTATGGACGTCACTGAGGACTCATTCGCCCTATGGTGAATGGGTCGTAGCTAGGGCTCTAGAAAATCTATTTTTGGGTTCTGTTACTCTTTCTACACTCCTAGATTCTTGTTAGCCACTATCAGAAAGTCAGAAATAAATCATGTAGCTTAGTTTCCATGAATTTGCAAGAAAGATGAAAATTTTGTCAACTTTGCTACTTTCTTTATTTTTTCTTTCCAAAAGATCTTCAACCTAAAACCTACAATCGCACATCAAAGGAGAAAAAAAATGATTTTTAGGGAATAGGGGTTTTCCTTGTTCAAACCTTATTTTTGTAATTAATCCTTGAGATGAAATATTAATGCATGAAGGAATGATGAATGAACAAATGCAATGTCACAACTCACCAATCCTTAATTTAACCTTAGATAGATATGCAAACTAACATTAAGTGGCCTCAATGAATGTAGATCTTGATCATAAAACTTGATGTGAAGTAATTCCTTTTATATGATTGAATAGATCTTGAACAATACATGAATAGCTCAAACAAAACACATGTTGCAATAAACCTTTGAAATGATGAAATGAATCTTGATTGTTGCAATAATCTTATATAAATTATCCTTTGAATGCCTTGAAATTTCTCTTAAATTTATCTTTATCTCATAAACTTGTTGTCGGGAATTGCTCATAAAGTTTCTTAGTGAAATGTAGTTAAATGATCTCTTATTTGTAAATATATCTTAAGATTTATTCCCAAATTCAAATATCACAAGCTGACATCAAATCTAGGATTTGAAATCATTAAAATACTACCAAGAACATATCCCTAAGAGGGTCCTAGTCTAAGTGAGGACCTATTCACCATGTGAAAAATGGGTCCAAGCTCACTTAGCTAGAACACACTTCAATATATGTGAAATTATTTGTGATAATAAGGTCTGAACCTAGTGAGGACCCATTCGCCAAGTGGAAAATGGGTCCTAGGTCACTAACCTAGGGAACACGCCTACTAAAATTAAGTGTTGTGTAATATCATTTATGAATGTCAGGTTTTATCCCTTGGAATTTGTAATTAATTAGGCTTGGATTTGAGTTAAAGGGGCCAATTAAGGAAAATTAACCTCAATTAGTTAATAAATCCCTAGATTAGTGTGAAAGTGTAAAGATACACTTTACAACACCCTAAATAAGGCACAATTAAGTCCATTTAGTTTAAAAGGGCCCTAAACTTAATGTGAATGTGTAAAACACATTACAACACTAAATCAAGGCAACATTAAGTTCATTTTGATATTAATTATTACAAAATTAAGGAAAAAGGGAAACTTTTTCTATTAATACACCAGGCTTCCTTCCAACCATTGCAACAATCCTCACATCAATCGACTTCTGAGGGTTGGTCAGCTTGGAAGGATTGAGCAAACCCATCTTGCATGCAACCACATAAGAGGGGTAACCACACAAGGGATAACCAAAGATACCACCTCATCAGAAACAACCACCAAATTTGACCCAACATCACTAATTAGTAGAGTGGACATTATCAAAGAAACATCCTCTAAACTATCATTAATTGGGCTATACAGGGGGAAACACTAGTCTGCCAAAAGAGACATAGGGAGGAAAGGGGACATTAGGACTTGGGAAGAAATATTAAGCTCACCTTCCACACACACCAAAGAAGGTGGGGGGGAAGCAACCTAGGGAGAAAAACCTCACTAGATGTGGGAACAGGTAGCACATGGGATAATAGAGGAGCTAGTGAGGACAACATTTTCATTGGTTTGGAGCAACCAACATCAAGACTATGAGAAGAGGGGGCCACAAACTTAGTTTTATCCAAAGGGGTCTTAAGAAAACCTTCTAGGCAAGCATGTCATAGATGGCCAACATTAGAACACTTTTGGAAAAACAAAGTAGAGTTTTCATATTCAATGGATTGACACCACTTACCAAGCCTAGATTCTAGAATAACTAAGATTGGGAGAAGATTATTTGGTTCAATTCTAATTTCCAAAACAAAGGAAATACTAGTTTGGTTCATTCCTTTGTGACATAATCTAGAGAAAGGAAGTTGCCAAAAGAGTTGGCCACTCCCAAAATAATTTCTTCATCGCAAAACTCCAAAAGAATACCAAGTAGCCAAACCCAGGTTGGGAGTTTAGTCACCAAATAGGTAGTGGGATGAAAGCCAAGTCTCCAATTGCACTGAATGAGACTATGTTTAGCAAGGAACCAAGGGCCATGAATGAGGGTAGACACATAGTCCTCATAAAGTGGTAAAATGAAGCATAGTAAACCTTTTAGAAGGGCCAAAGTGGTGGAGGAACCTTTGATCACCCATCAAGAACTAGCCCATTTGGACATAGTCACAATATTAAGCTACCTTTCAATAAATCTACTAATAATATAATCTTCCATTTTGGCTAATGAATGATCTAGAGAAGGTTCGTTGATTCATATAGTGGGACCCTCCTCTGAATAAAGAATTTGAACCCCATCTCTAATCACACAGGCTTTTCTGGGAAAAAATTATTTCCAATTATGCCTAGTGTGGGTTCCTTTTCATGGATAGAGGGGACAAGAGGAGACTCATAAGGCCTATGAGTTCCATTGGAGGCCTACCATGCTCGGTAGAAGCACCAAAATCAACTCGCACTAGAGGATGGGAGCTAGGAACCAAGAGATTATTATCCGACACCATCAACATGTTTGGTGCCACTCATTTCAAAAATTAACTTTTCAAAGTTAGAAAATAATAGAAATTATGGTACCTTGTAAGAGTATACTCAATAATCGAACAATAAACCTACATGTTCATTTATTTATCCTTCAAAAAATACATTTGAAAATATTTAGAATAATTTTAGGTCTTCAAGATAACAAATTAAGTAAAAATCTATCTATGAATGCATAAAAAATTCTTGGAGATAGTAATTTCCTTTTGTATTTTTCTAGTTACATATAGTTATAGATTATTAACAGGGATAAATCCACATCATAATAATCACAATACTATAATAAATAGAACTATCATTTGAAACCCTATTTATTCCTATGAATATCACTATTCTTCTTATTCTACCAATTTCCTCTTGTTTGTTTTTCCATCTCTTTCCAATAAAGAAGTTTTGTCTCTTAATACTTCTATAGAGAGATTAAATATATGATAAAAAAATTGACATGTTGAGTATATGTTCAAGAGAATATGCATCCCTTAGCCATCATTTGAATTAATGGTATATATAAAAATATCCCCTTAAAATCCGCAAACATATAGAAATGTGAGAAAATATCATTTGTTCCTTTGTCACTCACATTTAAATTAATGGATTTTCTATTAAAGTGCTAGGATAGGGGAAATTATTTTTGAAACCTACTAAAATGACAACCTAGAGATGGTATATAAGTTATTAAACTTTGTGATAATAACTATGGAATTAATTAGATAATCCTTATCCTCCTTCCTTTAAATCTATTTATTTTAACTAAAATAGTTATTTATAGATATGAACAAACTAGATTTGGTGGTTCACATTCACTGTAGATGCATTAATGGATTTCTATATCATTTTATTTCATATTTCTATAAAATTACCTTACTAATTCATTCAACATGATGAAAAATATTTCTTGACTGAGAAAAGGCTTTTTACATTAATCTTTGACCATTTATGGCTCATTTAAAGCATTTTCAGGTCATGTACGAGTCTAGGTGGAAGTTGTAGTAGAGAAAGAGGATTTTTGAACTATTGGATGTCAAAGATAACTCATACCATAGTTATTTATTCAGAGTGTTGGGGATGAATATTGATTTGGAATTCATGTCAAGAAGGAATAAGTATTGTATAAATACAAAAAGAGAAACCCTAATGAATATAAATACTTTCAATATGTAAAATTTAAGGTGGTTAGAAATTATTATGAGTGGTACCAAGCTAAGGAATGGCTAAAATTCCAACTTTGAAACACTTGGTTATAAATATTATAGTGTAAGTTAGGGTTCATGAGTGAATTCAAAATGGTAGTAGGGTAATCCTCCTACCCAAGAAACTTAGAATTTTTTTAAGTATGAAATAATGAAATCCATAATTATAGAGCATCTCTCAACTAAAATAGAGGGGTGAAATAAACATTGAAGAATTAGACTTAGATAGGAAGGAATGCATGTATAATCCAGTATACAACTCCGAAAAGAAAAGATGATTATTTAACTTCTAGAGAATTGAACTTGGTTGGAAGGAAATGGTACTTGGGGATGGAAAATTTTGAAGGCCTAATGAAAAGAAAAGGGAACAACTTAAATGGAAAAGGAAAATGGTACATTGAAGTAACTTGAGGGTATAGGAAAATATTTGACCTATTAAGTGGAAATTGTGAACCTAGATCTAACAAGTGAATTAGCCTAGATATACCTTTCCTTTCTTCCATAACATTGGAATATAAACCAAATAGAGCTTAATGATTGGCTAACAACCTTAAAAGAGATCCAATCTACTAGGGTCTTGTTCCTTTGTTTTAAAGAGGGAAAATTTGATGTGTGCATATAAGTAACCTAATTGATATAAGCCTAAGTTGAAATATATGAACAATTTCACAGATGAAAATGAAAAATAGCCAAAATTGGTACACATCTAAAATGTGTAGATACAGGAGTGCTTATGGATGAAAAACATGTCTAAAATGCAAAGACAAGGGCACTAGGAACCCTGTGGGTATTTTGGGATGTTCCCAGCTTCTTCAAAAGTATCATAATTTTCTCTCTACTCTTGTACAACCTACTACTAACAAAAATTTTAGATCCACTATGTAAACATGAGAAGAGGGAAACAATTGTGTTGCATAGGATTTTTCTTCAATCAAACCCTTGTGTTGGTGTTTCCACCTCTACAACAATAAAAGATGATGGTATAATTTTTTTCCCCTTAGTGGGGTAGAGGCCAAGTAAAACAATAATGCCTGTAATAAAATAAATAAGATAATATTACCTTAGGCATGAAACCCTTTGTTAAAATGATGTCACACCATAAGTTGTCACAAAGGTTTGATTAAATAATACATGGATTTTCCTTGAATACTTGCAAGGGTCTGCCACATAATAAAATATATTGTGTGTAGTAGAGCATGCAAAGAATAAGTGGTATGTATGTTTATAATTTTCACTTAATAATTACACAAAGATCATAATAGAGTGTAGATTCATAATTATTAATGTTCAAAAGAGAGGGAAACTTGTCGATATATGCATCCCAATTGGTTTTTTTGATAGATGCAAACACTAAAGTTGATAACATTTTAAAAATAACATCCTTAGGAGCACAGTGCCCCCACTAGTGTCTAGGACATTTTGGCCCCAAAAACTGGGGATGTTGAAGAGTTTGATTTAGTTTCCCAATTTAGAGCTAAAATGAAAAAAAATTATGAATGTAATTAATTTTATATGTAAAATAGGTTGCCCAAGCTAGCGTGAAATTGTTAGGGGTAACAATGTAAGATGCTATGTATGGCCCATGTGACATGTATCAATATCAATGCCGCATGTAAAAAGCCCCATCCTTATGTGGGCTTTTGGAGTATGTGAAAGGTTTAAGGGAATTGATGAAGGTTAGGAATATGCAAGTGGGGTATTAGTATGGTAATTGATTTTAAACCACTTAATAAAAACTAGATGAGAAAATGGAATTGATTAAATAAGTTTCTTTTTTTTTAAATGATGATGGGTGACAAATAAATAAATATTTGAACTTATTTAAGGTTGGACTATAGAAGAGATACAATTGATAATTTAATATTGGGTATAGTGGTTAAGTGAATAATGATGAATATTGTTTTTCTTTAGTAAATAATAAAATAGTATTGTATTAATAAGGGAACAAAACATTAGATGACTAATCAAATTAATAGGAATTATTCAATCAATTATAAATGAAATGGTCAAGTAATTAGCTGAAATGATAGTGTGTAATTTCTAGGCATACATCCCAATTGGTTCTTTTGGACACAAGCTAACACTAAAGGTGATAACATTTTAAAAAAAACACCCTTAGGAGCATGGTGCCCCCACTAGTGTCTAGGACATTTTGGCCCCAAAACTAGGGATGTTGGAGAATTTTATTTAGTTTCCCAATCTAGAGATAAAATAAAGAAAATTATAAATTTGGTTAATTTTTATATATAAAATAGGTTGCCCAAGCTAGGGGTAAAAATGTAATATGCTATGTATGGCCCATGTGGCATGTACCAATACCAATGCCACATGTAAAAAGGACCATCCTTATGTGCCCTTTTGGAGTATGTGAAAGGTTTAAGGGAATTGATGGAGGTTAGGAATGTGCAAGTGGGGGATTAGTCTAGTAATTGATTTTAAACCACTTAATAAAAACTAGATGAGAAAAGGTAATTAATTATGGGGGACAAATAAATATTTGGACTTATTTAAGGTTGGACTATAGAAGAGAGACAATTCATAATTTAAGATTGGGTATAGTGGTTAAGTGAATAATGATTAATATTGTTTTTCTTTAGTAAATAATAAAATAGTATTCTATTAATAAGGGAACAAAAAATTAGATGACTAATCAAATTAATAGGAATTATTCAATCAATTATAAATGAAAAGGTCAAGTAATTAGCTGAAATGATAGTGTGCAATTTCTAGGTATCTACAAATTCAATCACTTCTATTGAATAATAATAAGAGAAAATTTATTGTATGTAACAAAATAGTCATTCAAATCTTATCCCAATCACCTTAATGAATCTAAGTAACCTAACATTCTTTTTCTAGAATTCATGTACACATTTTGAGTATATTGACTGTCAAGATATTTTTAAATACTACTAGGTTGAGAAAAAGACCCCAAGAGTTTGAAAGTGAATATTAGTACTTAGAAGATTTTATACTTGAGAATTCATAAGACAAGATCTAAAGATCAAGGATATTTTTAAATACTACTAGGTTGAGAAAAAGACCCTAAGAGTTTGAAAGTGAATATTAGTACTTAGAAGATTTTATACTTGAGAATTCATAAGACAAGATCTAAAGATCAATAGAAGTTGAGATGAGAGATATAGAGAAAATTTGCAAGTGCAATTATGATTCAAAGTTGTAAAGATGACTTTACAAAAACAAAAAAATATTCTAGTTAGAATCCACATACATGACTATCTAGAACATTTGTAGATTCCAAGATACATCAATCATGCTATCTTGATTTTTTTATATACAATCTTTAATAACAAAGTAAAACATTATTTATTGTCATTAATTACTATTTATGACATGGTACACTTACTATCTTATATTGTTTAATATAATTCATTTTGCACCAATCCATCTACACCTTACATTTGATCCATACATTCATTTATATTTAATTTTATTTATTTATCTAATTAACCTGCACAACCTCATATTTTCATTTTTCCTTTATTAAAAAGATAAAAGTAAAAAAGATCGAACCTATTTAATGTTTTCTATTGATTTCACATAGATCCGTGATAGAATAATTTATAAGATTTATGCACATACATCTATTTGGTTTCTGAGGTAGATAGCAACTGAAAATCCCTTAGTTCCACACACAATTTAATTTCAATGGCAATTGAAAACAAAGGCGTCACGTTTTGGATCCCTGAATCCTGAACTGTTATACTTGTAAGAACGTATTTTCTGAACAATTCTAAGACTCTATATTTCTGAAAGGCCCAAGCTAAACAAAGGTAACACTGCACCAACGCACTGTTCATCATATACCCGCGAATCCTTCGAGAACAGCAGATTTATCCTTATATTCTTTAGTAGTTCGAACTTCATGCGTGAATTGCGAGAATATGAAAGGCTTGTAACGCCTTGGATTGTCGTCGTCAATCAGTTCGCCAGGCGCCCAGATTTCCGTCTCCATTGGAAAGACAGTCATTGAGACAATAGACATACGATCTATCCACCCTTTACAAACAACGCGATGCGCTGCGCTGCGGCATGCACCATTAGTCCACGCCTGCAATCAGATCCACCATTCATTCTTCTTATGGGGCAGCAATAGTAAATTTCTGTAATGGTAATTGTAGACGGAGAGAAATTTTCATACCTTGAGGGAATCCCCAACATTGACAACAAATGAATGAGACAGAGGTTTGACGTTGAACCATTCGCCCTCCTGTGATCGTATCTGAAGGCCTCCCGCATCATCTTAATATAGGATTGTGAGGCACCCCCTATCTGCGTGACAAGGCAGTGTCTCCTCCCCGATATCTTTTTCTCGCGATGAATAGCGGTTTATGCGCAAGTTTGTTATGCACTTTTCGAAGTGAGAGTGGTAGAAAGTTTTGGCATCCAACCCCAGGCTTACAAGAATTATTTTTGTGATTTTTTGAGCAAGATCTGAGACACACAAACTGTACGTTGCCATCGTCTCGCTGCCAAACCATCATACAGAAACTCAAATAACGTACCAGAAATTTAAATTTCGTTCCGGCCATATCTTTCAAAACGAAAGAGAAATTAACGTTGCATAACCTGATAAATTAGGCTCAGAGAAAGAACAAGGAAAGAAACGTACCAGAAATTTAGATTTCGTTCTGGCCATATCTTTAAAAACATTTGGTACAACGAAACTGAATTAGTTGAGTCAGGGAGACAGAATGTCTCATCGTTAGAACGTCGATAGTAACTATCGAATGGCTTACAAGTTGCGGCTTTGTCCTTAACCTCGGTCGGCATGGATAATAAATCTCGGTTAACATTCCGAGACTTCTCCAGAAGCTCTACTGGAATTCCATGGTTGCCAACGTAGAAAAATCCCAATTCTCTGCAGGCCTTTCTAAGTTTGGCGACCACAGGATGGTCTAGAAGCAGGCTCAGATCATCAGCTTCCAAGTCCTGACGAATTTCGGAGATGTCAATTACAGGTAGATCAACTTTAGATGCAATGGCTTCAAATGGAAATTTTAGCGCGGAAGACATTGTGTTATTGCTGCAATAACAGGAGAGACTAGTATGAATGTTTTTTTATCATGTTTCTACCGTTCAGTACAGTTCATTAGAGATGCCAAATACCGGTCTAGCTTGGACGCATCGCTAAGAAGAATGGCCGTCTCTATGGAATCTTCCGATTGGCATAACAAACATAACCGAAATAGACGAGATAGGTCCAAAAGTAAATCCTGAATATATATATATAAACTGCATAGAAAATTGCGAAGTAGTCTCTGGTTTGAGAATTGCTTATAAATAAAAAAAGGGTGTAGTTTTGGTGTATTTTTGTTTATTATCAATTATAAAATAACGTTACATATATTGAAAAAAATGTTGGTGAAAAAGTCAGATCTCTATAGTTTATGAAGAATCTGAAGGGCAGACTTATTCCCGAATAAACTAGTTATGAAAGATAATAACATAGAGAAAGAAAAAAAACAATAGCAAATAAATAGTGATAAAATCGCTTACAACAGCATCAACCAAACAAATCTATTGAACAGTCATGAAAGTCATACACTTATTTTGTGCAAAGACCAAAAACAAAACAATTCTATATTTTATTGCAATTCTATATTTTATTGCTTGCATAACTGTTACAAAACAATTTCATTGAAGCTCATATAAATAACAATATTTGCTATTGTTATTTTTCTTTCTCTATGTTATTATCTTTCATAACTAGTTTATTCGGGAATAACAAAGGAGGAGAGTCTAAAGCATCTAAAAAAGAACCGAAACATACATAAACTAAACATGCATCAAACATGCTTTATTTGTTGAGTTGGAAGATTGGAAATTAGGATGATAAAAAAGCCAATAAATTGAAACCTAAACTTAGAAAAAAGAACACTATGTTTAAAACTAAAAGTCTAAATCTATGAGTCACTCAGAAGTTTCTAAATTTTTTATTTAAAGCTAACAAGTGAAAATGGAAACTACAAATAGCGGTGAGGGAGTTCCAACTAGAAAAACATAAACATCAACTATGTAACATACTCCCCCTTGATATTGGGAGGGCTCACAATATGATCTCTGAGTGTCAAAAACTAATCTTTCACAAGTGCCTTAGTGAAGATATCTGCTAACTTCTCTTTAGTGTTGATTTATTTTAATTCTACTTCCTTCTTCTACACCAAATCTTAGATAAAATGATACTTTAAATCAAAATTTTTTCTCCTACTATGATGAACTAGTTTTTTGGCTAATTTGATAGCACTAATTGTTCGAGTAAATGGCTTTTACCATTTACCCACTTAAGCTTACTTAGGTAGGATAGTTTAATTAACTATTTTGGGTAGTTTTGTTTCCTATATCGGAAATTTTTATAGCCATTACCCTTTTTTTCCTTTAAAAGGTTGTACCATATGTATTTTTATCATCTCAAATTTATTCACTCATCTTTGGTGAAATAGCTATGCTTCTCTCTATTTCATGAAGGGTTTTCTATTGCAAATGGCACTCCTGAAAGGTAGATGACACCAACATGATATCAGAATGCTGCTCTTGGGAGGTGCAATGTTTTTGTCTATCTCTTCCTAGTTCAGGTTTGGGCGTTGTTGTTTCTGGTTGAGTGTGGAGCCCATGATTTTCTCAATTGCTACTGTGAATTCTTCTGTTCCCCTACCGTTTTTCTTCTTCTGTTGATTGGCGTTTTGATTGTATCTCTATCGGCAGCATTATCTTTTCATTGTACAACACTCCATAGAGAAAGGATGAATGGAGGCACATTTTTTGTGGTGTGCAACCACTCGTTAATTCTAGTTTGGTGTGCTGTGAAACACCCCTCAGTTTCGGGTTGGCATCGTTTCCCTTGCTGAACAACTACTCAGTTCTGGCTTGGCATCATTTCTTTTGTTGAAGGAGCATTTCTTTCCTAGAGGGCGGAATCATTCTTCAAGAGACTTGTTTATGGAGGATATAGTTTTGAAACCTTATCAAGTTTCCCCTTAAAATTTAGGGTTCGAAAGTTGAACAGCCGAGTGGAGTGGGCCCCAGTTTTGAAGTTTTCAAAATTATGTTGGAAACTTTAATCCCACATTGGTAGCATGGAGTATGATTTTGTTATTTATATAGCATTGCAGTGTAGTTGGTTGTTGTGAGAAAGTCTCATAAGAGGTTATCTTGCTTGTGCACTTCATGGAGTTGCTTGGTTTCAACATGGAGATTAGGCAATGGGCTGCATCAAATTTTGCTATAAATCAGGTTTAATTTTTTTTTGGAAGTTTTTTATACTTTCTCAAAACATTTTTTTTTTAAATGTTTTGAAGAATTCAGTAATGGTTTCTTTGGAGAAAGGGAATTTTAGACAATGGAGTGATGTTCTCACTTGTCTTAGTGAAGAAAATCTGTTTCCATATTTGTAAAATGAAGTTCATGTTCTAGACACACGTAGTAGGTATATGATTTGGAAAAGATTTAGGGCTAGAGTCTATGGAGTTTAGTTTGAGCATATCAATGATCAGGACCTTTTGGATTCACTTTGTCATTTTGAGAGCTCTTATGCTCTCTGTACTTACCTTCAAGAATTATATGGAGATCATGATATTCTGCCATCTCTCGATGACCCTCCTTCTAATACCAGTGTGTCTCTTTATTCTTCAAAGAAGATAGACCATGCCTCTGATCCTTTGGAGGTTGTTGATACTTCAGATGGTTGTCGTCGTCAATCAGTTCGCCAGGCGCCCAGATTTCCGTCTCCATTGGAAAGACAGTCATTGAGACAATAGACATACGATCTATCCACCCTTTACAAACAACGCGATACGCTGCGCTGCGGCATTCACCATTAGTCCACGCCTGCAATCAGATCCACCATTCATTCTTCTTATGGGGCAGCAATAGTAAATTTCTGTAATGGTAATTGTAGACGGAGAGAAATTCTCATACCTTGAGGGAATCCCCCACATTGACAACAAATGAATGAGACAGAGGTTTGACGTTGAACCACTCGCCCTCCTGTGATCGTATCTGAAGGCCTCCCGCATCATCTTGATATAGGATTGTGAGGCACCCCCTATCTGCGTGACAAGGCAGTGTCTCCTCCCCGATATCTTTTTCTCGCGATGAATAGCGGTTTATGCGCAAGTTTGTTATGCACTTTTCGAAGTGAGAGTGGTAGAAAGTTTCGGCATCCAACCCCAGGCTTACAAGAATTATTTTTGTGATTTTTTGAGCAAGATCTGAGACACACAAACTGTACGTTGCCATCGTCTCGCTGCCAAACCATCATACAGAAACTCAAATAACGTACCCGAAATTTAAATTTCGTTCCGGCCATATCTTTCAAAACGAAAGAGAAATTATCGTTGCATAACCTGATAAATTAGGCTCAGAGTTAGAACAAGGAAAGAAACGTACCAGAAATTTAGATTTCGTTCCGGCCATATCTTTAAAAACATTTGGTCCAACGAAACTGAATTAGTTGAGTCAGGAAGACAGAATGTCTCAAAGTTAGAACGTCGATAGTAACTATCGAATGGCTTACAAGTTGCGGCTTTGTCCTTAACCTCGGTCGGCATGGATAATAAATCTCGGCTAACATTCCGAGACTTCTCCAGAAGCTCTACTGGAATTCCATGGTTGACAACGTAGAAAAATCCCCATTCTCTGCAGGCCTTTCTAAGTTTGGCGACCACAGGATGGTCTAGAAGCTGGCTCAGATCATCAGCTTCCTAGTCCTGACGAATTTCGGAGATGTCAATTACAGGTAGATCAACTTTAGATGCAATGGCTTCAAACGGAAATTTTAGCGCTGAAGACATTGTGTTATTGCTGCAATAACAGGAGAGAATAGTATGAATGTTGTTCTATGATGTTTCTACCGTTCAGTACAGTTCATTAGAGATGCCAAATACCGGTCTAGCTTGGACGCATCGCTAAGAAGAATGGCCGTCTCTATGGAATCTTCCGATTGGCATAACAAACATAACCCAAATAGACGAGATAGGTCCAAAAGTAAATCCTGAATAAATATATAAACTGCATAGAAAATTGCGAAGTAGTCTCTGGTTTGAGAATTGCTTATAAATTAAAAAAAGGGTGTAGTTTATAAATTAAAAAAAGGGTGTAGTTTTGGTGTATTTTTGTTTATTTTCAATGAATAAATTTATTACGCCGAAGGCGTTCCCTCAATGAAGTTTTCCAATCCATTTTCTCTATCCACGGTTAAAACAGGATGCAAGACCATCTAGAATAGATCTTGACCCTTCATTATTTCTTGGCGTTTTGCCTTATGCCCTATTCGCGCATTTACTGTGGGTGGGAGTTGGTGTACCCTGTGCGTTGCAGCTGCCTTTGCCCTCTTAGATGTATTTACTCTGGGAGTTGGGAGTTGGTGTACCCTATGCATTGCAGCTGCCTTTGCCTTCTTAGATGCATTTACTCTGGGAGTTGGTAAAAAATATCTGCCTTGTCGATGAAGTTTGATTGTTGACAGAAACATTACTCTGGGAGTCGGTAAAAAATATCTGCCTTGTCGATGAAGTTTGATTGTTGACAGAAACAGAGCATTGAGAACATTTTGCACAATCTTGAGGTAAGTCATTTGCCCTGGTTTGAATTATCTGCGATTCTTTTTTGTTTCGTCTCTATTTCAAAAGCTGCATATTGTTAGAATTTTTTAACTGGCCTCTTAATCTAAAACAATTGTTTTGTGAGGTTTTGTAGATTGCATTTGGTTTGCTTTATTCTAACAAAATAACTCATTCATTAGGGCTCGCTCACAAATAGACAGAAACTGTGCAGAATCTTCAGGTACTTCACTTGCCTTCATTTCAATCACCTTCTTTGGGGACCTGTAGACGGCTGGATCATTTCTATTTTTATTTATTTTTATCTGTGAAGCTATTCCGGGTAATTGTTTGTTGGCAGCCGCTGCAGTCCTTTGTACGCCGTTTTTCTATATGTTGAAAATATTGTTTGATTAGGGATAATGTTGTAATTTAAAGGATTATTCTCGCCACACTACCTCTGTGACCGGTTTGCTTCTCAGCCTGCATCGAATAACGCGAAGCGCTTTAAACCAGGCTTCCGTTAGAAGGAAAGAAAGGAGGGACGGAGGAGTCCTGTCATCTCCTCTAAACTAGGGACAACGCTAAAATAGGTGGGGAGGTGGGCAACGCGCTATAATTAGCTACGGAGCAATGAAGAAGGGAGTGGCTACACATGACGTCTGACATGGGTTTTTATATTTATCTCTTTTCGTCTTCTCTCCAATCTCCTGATTCGAGTCTTCTCCCCTGACTGTCCTTGCAATTTCTGAAAGTGGGCTATATATAATAGAGGTAAAGCGGTACAATTTTAGGGCATTTATTTTATATCTAAATTTCCACAGTATACATTCAAGTGAGGAGGGGACTTTTTAGGGACGAAAATAGGGATGCTTGGTAGATAATTAATTACTGTGTCTCTTCATCTGTTCCTGTAAAAACTCGCCAATGACGCATAATTATCCTGGGAAAATTTCTCTGCGATGACAGTAAAATTCATGCCCAGATGAGCCATAAAATACTCGCAGGGTTTACTGGTTTTTTTGGGTTAAAAGAATTAGGGTTTATTAGTTTTTCATACATTAGAGGCACGCGGGTTTCTTCCCAGGACACCTGATTTGCTAACCATGGGCTCTATTCGATACTCCCATAATACCTCCCTCTTATCTTCTCTAGCTGTTGCTTATGCCACAGATCCTCTTGCTGAAGCTACACCTCTTTCTGGTATATTGCTAGACTTTTTCTCATGCCTTAACTTCTGATCAAACTTTTAAATATTTGCAACTACCATATCTATAAACAGCTTCACATTGTGTTGCAACTTTGGCATAGGTGTTTGGTATTTGGTATCCTTCTTTCTTTCCTCTTGCATACGATTGAGTACTAGTGCTCCAATCTTGTGAAAATGCACATAAAGCTGTCATGAAGGAATTTACACTGTAAATGGTTTTGTTATTCAAACTCCTCATCATTTAAAACAAATCGACACTCCCTATTCATTTAGCTTTTGATCAATGGTATTAGGGAATGTTGAGGTCACTGACCCAAGATGGGACCATCAAACTTATTTGTTCGAAATATTTTATTAATTCCTCATACTTCCACAGGTCTGCTATCTTCCAGCCCTGCCTCACTAACATTTCATACATCCTCCATTTTGCAGCATAGATGGGCTTTGTTTATACTGTTTTCCTTGTATTCTCTACAAGTTAATCCTCTTAGTTTTTGTCCGTGCTAATAACCCTGTATAAAGACGTGTTTTCTCATTTCAATCAACATGTTTAAAGAAACTTCCTTTTGTCTACTATTATATTCAATCCAGTATTCATGCTGATTACCCAACTATTCTGTTCTCCTTGGCTGTGCTTCTGATCCTATAGAAAACATAGTTTAACCACTATCTGTAAAGAAATCCCTCAGTCTCAGACATTTTACTTAACCTAGCTTTCATGCTGATTACCAAGATTTACCGCTTATTTGATTCATGATGTTTGCATTTCCTCAATTTAGTATTTTAAATCTTCTTAATTTGAATTTCAGCAGTCTATCAGCATGTATAATCACTCTATGAATGCATAGAGTAGTATTAGGTACAGTTTATGATATAAATTTTTTTATTTGATTTGCATCTTATAAAGCAACTTATAAGTTAAATGTCTTTTACTGCTGCCTTTCATGTGATTGTCATTATCTCTGTGAAATATTTTATGGGAATCTCTACACGGCCAGATCAGGTTTGTTGTGTTTTATTTCATTATTACAGTTATGTTGTTATCTACTAAATGAATGCATTAATTTAATGTTCATTTTGCAGTATAAATTTTTGGCTAACTTTCTTTTCCTTCTTTTTGAGTCTATTCTGCTGACAGTTTTCCTCACAACATTATTTACTATTGAATGTATAGTAGCTGCTATTGAAGCCACAAATGCAATGGTTGCTAGAGCTATTTTCACGATGTCTACAATACGGATCAAATCATCTTCATTTGTTAATCTCTAATACATTGTTCTTTACAGAGCTTATGAATTCTATAGTTAATATTTCCTCGCATTTTTCTGCCATTTTCCTGGTTATTGTCCTTTGCAAAAATACCAATTATACTGATTCTTGTATTTTAAAGACAAAATGTCATAAAGAAAAAGGATTGGATGTTACTTAATACGTTGTTTTTTACAAAGCTTATGAATTATACAATGAGAATTTTCTCGCAATTTTCTGCCATTATACTGATTATTGTACTTTGCAAAAATACCCTGTGCTACTTTTAGATTATGATTTGTAGTTCAAAATCATATTTTGTTACTTAAAATGATATGCGACAATAAAATATATGTGCATAACTTCATTTATTTATAAAAGTTTGACACTTCACATTTTACAATTTCTATCTTTCAAATAAAATACCATAAACTAAAATATTGATCTCCACAAATCTTCGGCGTACCCATTGCACACGTAGGTGCGATTACTAGTATTATCAATTATAAAATAACGTTACATATATTGAAAAAAATGTTGGTGAAAAAGTCAGATCTCTATAGTTTATGAAGAATCTGAAGGGCAGACTTATTCCCGAATAAACTAGTTATGAAAGATAATAACATAGAGAAAGAAAAATAACAATAGCAAATAAATAGTGATAAAATCACTTACAACAGCATCAACCAAACAAATCTATTGAACAGTCATGAAATTCATACACTTATTTTGTGCAAAGACCAAAAACAAAACAATTCTATATTTTATTGCAATTCTATATTTTATTGTTTGCATAACTGTTACAAAACAACTTCATTGAAGCTCATATAAATAACAATATTTGCTATTGTTATTTTTCTTTCTCTATATTAGTATCTTTCATAACTAGTTTATTCGGGAATAACAAAGGAGGAGAGTCTAAAGCATCTAAAAAAGAACCGAAACATACATAAACTAAACATGCATCGAACATGCTTTATTTGTTGAGTTGGAAGATTGGAAATTACGATGATAAAAAAAGCCAATAAATTGAAACCTAAACTTAGAAAAAAGAACACTATGTTTAAAACTAAAAGTCTAAATCTATAAGTCACTCAGAAGTTTCTAAAATTTTTATTTAAAGCTAACAAGTGAAAATGGAAACTACAAATAGTGGCGAAGGAGTTCCAACTGGAAAAACAAAAACATCAACAATCTAACATACTCCCCCTTGATATTGGGAGGGCTCACAATCTGATCTCTGAGTGTCAAAAACTAATCCTTCACAAGTGCCTTAGTGAAGATATCTGCTAACTTCTCTTTAGTGTTGATTTATTTTAATTCTACTTCCTTCTTCTACACCAAATCTTAGATAAAATGATACTTTAAATCAAAATGTTTTCTCCTCCTATGATGAACTAGTCTTTTGGCTAATTTGATAGCACTAATTGTTGGAGTAAATGGCTTTTATCATTTACCCACTTAAGCTTACTTAGATAGGATAGTTTGATTAATTATTTTGGGTAGTTTCGTTTCCTATATCGGAAAGTTTTATACCCATTACCCTTTTTTTCCTATAAAAGGTTGTACCGTATGTATTTTTATCATCTCAAATTTATTCACTCATCTTTGGTGAAATAGCTATGCTTCTCTCTATTTCATGAAGGGTTTTCTATTGCAAATGGCACTCCTGGAAGGTAGATGACACCAACATGATATCAAAATGGTGCTCTTGGGAGATGCAGTGTTTTTGGCTATCTCTTCCTAGTTCAGGCTTGGACGTTGCAAAACCTTCTCTATTTTTGGTTGAGTGTGGAGCCCATGATTTTGTTAATTGCTGTTATGAATTCTTCTATTCCCCTGCCATTTTTCTTCTTTTGTTGATTGGCATTTTGATTAAATCTCTATTGGCAGCGTGTTCTTTTCATTGTACAACACTCCATAGAGAAAGGATGACTGGAGGCACATTTTTGTGGTGTGCAACCACTCCTTAATTCTAGTTTCGTGTGTTGTGAAACACCCCTCAGTTTCGGGTTGTCATCATTTCCCTTGCTGAACCACTACTCAGTTCTAGCTTGGCATCATTTCTTTTGTTCAAGGAGCATTTCTTTCCTAGAGGACAGAATCATTCTTCAAGAGACTTGCTTATGGAGGATATAGTTTTGAAACCTTATCAAGTTTCCCCTTAAAATTTAGGGTTCGAAAGTTGAACAGCCGAGTGGAGTGGGCCCCAGTTTTGAAGTTTTCAAAATTATGTTGGAAACTTTAATCCCACATTAGTAGCATGGAGTATGATTTTGTTATTTATATAGCATTGCAATGTAGTTGGTTGTTGTGAGAAAGTCTCATAAGAGGTTATCTTGCTTGTGCACTTCATGGAGTTGCTTGGTTTCAACATGGAGATTAGGCAATGGGCTGCATCAAATTTTGCTATAAATCAGGTTTAATTCTTTTTTGGAAGTTTTTTATACTTTCTGAAAACACTTTTTTTAAAAATGTTTTGAAGAATTCAGTAATGGTTTCTTTGGAGAAAGGGAATTTTAGACAATGGAGTGATGTTCTCACTTGTCTTAGCGAAGAAAATCTGTTTCCATATTTGTAAAATGAAGTTCATGTTCTAGACACATGTAGTAGGTATATGATTTGGAAAAGATTTAGGGCGAGAGTCTATGGAGTTTAGTTTGAGCATATCAATGATCAGGACCTTTTGGATTCACTTTGTCATTTTGAGAGCTCTTATGCTCTGTGTACTTACCTTCAAGAATTATATGGAGATCATGATATTATGCCATCTCTCGATGACCCTCCTTCTAATACCAGTGTGTCTCTTTATTCTTCAAAGAAGATAGACCATGCCTCTGATCCTTTGGAGGTTGTTGATACTTCAGATGATTGTCGTCATCAATCAGTTCGCTAGGCGCCCAGATTTCTGTCTCCATTGGAAAGATAGTCATTGAGACAATAGACATACGATCTATCCACCCTTTACAAACAACGTGATACGCTGCGTTGTGGCATTCACCATTAGTCCACGCCTGCAATCAGATCCACCATTCATTCTTCTTATGGGGCAGCAATAGTAAATTTCTGTAATGGTAATTGTAGACGGAGAGAAATTTTCATACCTTGAGGGAATCCCCTGTTAACCATATCAAACATCCGTTCTGTTGGCAAAATGATATATATGCACATGTGGCAATTGGTAAGAAAAGTCTTTATTTTGGCGTGGCATTTTTTTTGTGAAATATATGATGGCAATTGATAAAAGCAGGAAAATTAAAATGACACATCATAATGTTGTCGGCAGTAGTGATTGAGACCGTAATCTGACAGTCTGAACACATTATTTATTATTCCCAATTTTTTCTCGCCAAGTATTGACTTTGCATGGCGGACTCCAAATTGTGATTAAAAGAAGTTAAGGTTGTGGGTATTGTTTTAGTCTGTGCAAATGGTTTTCTGGTTCATTTCTTCTCTGCGAATAACAAGATGATTTAGTTCTGCAAAATAGAAAAGTCATTTGATGGGTCAAGATAATTTCGTTCTGCAAGGTCATTTGATGGGTATAGTTAAATTAACAGGCAGGTTCATTGTTTTTATTTTGAAATGAAGTTACAGGTCTATATGAATTTAACTTTCACAGAAAGAGTAAAAGATTTTCTTACATATTTGATCTTTGCTCACATGTATGAGGATCTGGGGAAAATTAAAAAGGAGAAACTTCTCAGGATTGGGCAGAGACTTGGGCATCACAGGTATGAGGTTTTGCATTTTTGATATCTTCTAAAGAGGGTTTCAAACCCAAAATATCTCTACATAGTTTTAGAAGATTGAATAATTTTTGGGTATTAAACCCAGGATATTATATACATTTTTTTTTTGTTTGTTCAAAACAAAAGGAAATGTTTAAGCATTTCCAGTCAGTTGCAATACAAAATGACATTATGGAAACTGTTTTTCGAGTATCTCAAAAGTGAAATTATATGGAAGCTTAATGATTACCAATTTTTCACAGAAACAAATTCGTAAACTAAAACTGTTTTGTTAGTTTCTCGAAAAGCATTTTAAAAAGGAAGTTTGTATAACAAACTCTAACTGGTTCAGTTAGATACATGTAACTGATCTGATTCGAAGCTCATTTCTATAAATATAGCACTTGTAATATTTATATACATGTGAGTGTGTGTAAAAAACATATTTATATGTATCTGAGGATAAGAGGCTTGAAAGTTTTTATCATAAACTTGTGTACATATATGAGTGACATATACACATTTGTATATGTATATGAGATGTATTAAAATTTCTGAGCAGTAGTTACTGCCGATTGTAAAGGATTGGGAATCAATAAAGGATACAGGTTCAAGGAGTGGTTTTTCTCCCTATGACAAAATCGTGAGGTTTTGGAGGGTTTTCCACTCGGCACAATTTGGGTGTCTCTTCATTTTGTGAGTTCCATTACTTTATGTTTATGATGAATGTTTACATTTCTCCTGCATAGATTGAATATATTCAGTTATGAGTTGCTTATTGCAAAAATTGTAATGAATTTTGAAATAAGGTAATAAGGTTCTGATTCACCCCCCCTCTCAGAACCTTGGCACTTCCAACATCCCCCACATTGACAACAAATGAATGAGACAGAGGTTTGACGTTGAACCACTCGCCCTCCTGTGATCCTATCTGAAGGCCTCCCGCATCATCTTGATATAGGATTGTGAGGCACCCCCTATCTGCGTGACAAGGCAGTGTCTCCTCCCCGATATCTTTTTCTCGCGATGAATAGCGGTTTATGCGCAAGTTTGTTATGCACTTTTCGAAGTGAGAGTGGTAGAAAGTTTTGGCATCCAACCCCAGGCTTACAAGAATTATTTTTGTGATTTTTTGAGCAAGATCTGAGACACACAAACTGTACGTTGCCATCGTCTCGCTGCCAAACCATCATACAGAAACTCAAATAACGTACCCGAAATTTAAATTTCGTTCCGGCCATATCTTTCAAAACGAAAGAGAAATTATCGTTGCATAACCTGATAAATTAGGCTCAGAGTTAGAACAAGGAAAGAAACGTACCAGAAATTTAGATTTCGTTACGGCCATATCTTTAAAAACATTTGGTCCAACGAAACTGAATTAGTTGAGTCAGGAAGACAGAATGTCTCAAAGTTAGAACGTCGATAGTAACTATCGAATGGCTTACAAGTTGCGGCTTTGTCCTTAACCTCGGTCGGCATGGATAATAAATCTCGGCTAACATTCCGAGACTTCTCCAGAAGCTCTACTAGAATTCCATGGTTGACAATGTAGAAAAATCCCCATTCTCTACAGGCCTTTCTAAGTTTGGCGACCACAGGATGGTCTAGAAGCTGGCTCAGATCATCAGCTTCCTAGTCCTAACGAATTTCGGAGATGTCAATTACAGGTAGATCAACTTTAGATGCAATGGCTTCAAACGGAAATTTTAGCGCTGAAGACATTGTGTTATTGCTGCAATAACAGGAGAGAATAGTATGAATGTTGTTCTATCATGTTTCTACCATTCAGTACAGTTCATTAGAGATGCCAAATACCGGTCTAGCTTGGACGCATCGCTAAGAAGAATGGCCGTCTCTATGGAATCTTCCGATTGGCATAACAAACATAACCCAAATAGACGAGATAGGTCCAAAAGTAAATCCTGAATAAATATATAAACTGCATAGAAAATTGCGAAGTAGTCTCTGGTTTGAGAATTGCTTATAAATTAAAAAAAGGGTGTAGTTTTGGTGTATTTTTGTTTATTTTCAATGAATAAATTTATATTATCAATTATAAAATAACGTTACATATATTGAAAAAAATGTTGGTGAAAAAGTTAGATCTCTATAGTTTATGAAGAATCTGAAGGGCAGACTTATTCCCGAATAAACTAGTTATGAAAGATAATAACATAGAGAAAGAAAAATAACAATAGCAAATAAATAGTGATAAAATCACTTACAACAGCATCAACCAAACAAATCTATTGAACAGTCATGAAAGTCATACACTTATTTTGTGCAAAGACCAAAAACAAAACAATTCTATATTTTATTGCAATTCTATATTTTATTGTTTGCATAACTGTTACAAAACAACTTCATTGAAGCTCATATAAATAACAATATTTGCTATTGTTATTTTTCTTTCTCTATATTATTATCTTTCATAACTAGTTTATTCGGGAATAACAAAGGAGGAGAGTCTAAAGCATGTAAAAAAGAACCGAAACATACATAAACTAAACATGCATCGAACATGCTTTATTTGTTGAGTTGGAAGATTGGAAATTACGATGATAAAAAAAGCCAATAAATTGAAACCTAAACTTAGAAAAAAGAACACTATGTTTAAAACTAAAAGTCTAAATCTATAAGTCACTCAGAAGTTTCTAAATTTTTTATTTAAAGCTAACAAGTGAAAATGGAAACTACAAATAGTGGTGAGGGAGTTCCAACTGGAAAAACAAAAACATCAACTATCTAACATACTCCCCCTTGATATTGGGAGGGCTCACAATCTGATCTCTGAGTGTCAAAAACTAATCCTTCACAAGTGCCTTAGTGAAGATATATGCTAACTTCTCTTTAGTGTTGATTTATTTTAATTCTACTTCCTTCTTCTACACCAAATCTTAGATAAAATGATACTTTAAATCAAAATGTTTTCTCCTGCTATGATGAACTAGTTTTTTGGCTAATTTGATAGCACTAATTGTTGGAGTAAATGACTTTTACCATTTGAGCACTTAAGCTTACTTAGATAAGATAGTTTAATTAATTATTTTGGGTAGTTTCGTTTCCTATATTGGAAAGTTTTATACCCATTACCCTTTTTTTCCTTTAAAAGGTTGCACCATATGTATTTTTATCATCTCAAATTTATTCACTCATCTTTGGTGAAATAGCTATGCTTCTCTCTATTTCATGAAGGGTTTTCTATTGCAAATGGCACTCCTGGAAGGTAGATGACACCGACATGATATCAGAATGGTGCTCTTGGGAGATGCAGTGTTTTTGGCTATCTCTTCCTAGTTCAGGCTTGGGCGTTGCAAAACCTTCTCTATTTCTGGTTGAGTGTGGAGCCCATGATTTTGTTAATTGCTGTTATGAATTCTTCTATTCCCCTGCCATTTTTCTTCTTCTGTTGATTGGCATTTTGATTGAATCTCTATTGGCAGCGTGATCTTTTCATTGTACAACACTCCATAGAGAAAGGATGACTAGAGGCACATTTTTGTGGTGTGCAACCACTCCTTAATTCTAGTTTCGTGTGTTGTGAAACACCCCTCAGTTTCGGGTTGTCATCATTTCCCTTGCTGAACCACTACTCAGTTCTAGCTTGGCATCATTTCTTTTGTTGAAGGAGCATTTCTTTCCTAGAGGACATAATCATTCTTCAAGAGACTTGCTTATGGAGGATATAGTTTTGAAACCTTATCAAGTTTCCCCTTAAAATTTAGGGTTCGAAAGTTGAACAGCCAAGTGGAGTGGGCCCTAGTTTTGAAGTTTTCAAAATTATGTTGGAAATTTTAATCCCACATTGGTAGCATGGAGTATGATTTTGTTATTTATATAGCATTGCATTTAGTTGATTGTTGTGAGAAAGTCTCACAAGAGGTTATCTTGCTTGTGCACTTCATGGAGTTGCTTGGTTTCAACATGGAGATCAGGCAATGGGTTGCATCAAATTTTGCTATAAATAAGGTTTAATTCTTTTTTGGAAGTTTTTTATATTTTCTGAAAACACTTTTTTTTAAAATGTTTTGAAGAATTTAGTAATGGTTTCTTTGGAGAAAGGGAATTTTAGACAATGGAGTGATGTTCTCACTTGTCTTAGTGAAGAAAATATGTTTCCATATTTGTAAAATGATGTTCATGTTCTAGACACACGTAGTAGGTATATGATTTGGAAAAGATTTAGGGCTAGAGTCTATGGAGTTAAGTTTGAGCATATCAATGATCAGGACCTTTTGTATTCACTCTATTATTTTGAGAGCTCTTATGCTCTCTGTACTTACCTTCAAGAATCATATGGAGATCATGATATTTTTCCATCTTTTGATGACCCTCCTTTTGATACTAGTGTGTCTCTTTATTCTTCAAAGAAGATAGGCCATGCCTATGATCCTTTGGAGGTTGTTGAGACTTCAAATGAGGTTGTGGCTGCCTTAGAGGTTCATGATTCTTTGTCAGAGATAGTTGATCCACCCTCATTGAGTACTTCTATCATTCTTGAAGAATAGGATTATTATTGTCTTCCTAATTGGGATTCCTATTTGTCAGAAATTGGCTCCTTCTTTGTGGAGTCTCACATTTCAGATTTCAAGGAAACATTTGAGAGGTTATCTCTCCTCTTTGATGACAGCTATTGCACAATTGTTGTCACTCCATCTTAGTCTCTGGAGAGTGTTTAGTATCAGTTTCTAGTAGTAATTTGTTTGTCACCTTCTATTGTGATTGGGCATGTTACTGATTAGTTCGTGACATCTGATGGTACCTTCAAATTTTGTAAATTTGAAGTGCCCATGTTGCAATTTTGATTTGCACACTTAGAAATACACCTGAAAAAATCTACCCCAATGACCTACTTTGGAGGGTCATAATTCATAACCAGTTGATTTTCTTGCAAAATCCCTTGGAAAGCCTACTCATGTGACATGTGTGTCTAATTTTAGCTTCCCGTGATGATTTTGATATAGTTTTCAAAAGCAAAGCTGAAGGGTTTTGGGACTATTTT
The DNA here is from genome assembly GCA_007258455.2 of Sequoia sempervirens. Taxonomy (NCBI): domain Eukaryota; kingdom Viridiplantae; phylum Streptophyta; class Pinopsida; order Cupressales; family Cupressaceae; genus Sequoia; species Sequoia sempervirens. The sequence continues at coordinate 127,594,214 of VDFB02379711.1, forward strand.
ATTGTTTACAAATTCTCAGGTCTATGAATTGGCCTCCTATTTAGTCTAATATTTGACAATAGGATGATCATCATGGGAAATGGATTGGTGCTCTACATTCCCCCCACATTCATATACTCCCTATTTGATTTTAGAGCCTTAGTGTCTGATTCGATAGTTTTACTAGGTCAAAAGCAAAGGTAGCTTGTCATATTTTGACAATCTAAATGTCTCAGGAAGGTCAAGTTTGACCCATAATATCTAGTGAATAATGTGGATTGAAGGAATTCCCTCCTGCACACATTCTAAGTAAACCTAAATGATTTAGTTTTTCCAATGTTAGCTTCCCAGATGCCGATTTTATAATTTTTTCAAGGGAGTGACTTGGTGTGCTTGAATTGGTTTCTGACAAGTGAAATTGTAGAAATGTCTGAGTATGCCACTTTGGCATTTAATATCTTGCACCTCGAGATCTGTTTTGCTAAGTTCTTTGCTGCACTGGATCATTGGGTCAGATTTATATAGGCCTGTACTTTTTTATAACTTCAAGGGATCATTTGACTGGTTTTCCAAGGAAATTCCAGAGGCCGCTTGACCTATTTTGACCATAGTACAAAGTGCCTAAAGATAGATTTTTATGGTTAACCATTTCAATTTTTTCATCTTAGACGCATTTAGAGGTAGCTTCAGATAAATCCATGGTTGAAATTTCAAAATGAAAAAAAATTTAGTCGAGCTCACAAGGGGACCCGACATGTGTTACATAGTTTGAGGAAGCTTGATCAGATATGCTTGGAATAATAATAGGGGGCACAAACATGCAATGTTGCAATCACCTCAAGTAAATTGCTTTCCTTCAAGGGTTTGAATGAAAGGTAAGTTAAATTTTATTCAAGTATAGGGTTTAAAAAGGTGGCACAACTAAGGCTGAAGAAGACTACCTTTTAGAAGGTAACATGGCAGAGTCTGCTTGACCTCATGCATGCAAAAGGTATAGAATTCTTCCATCAGAAAAATGAAGGGGGTGTCTCATGGGATAAAGTCACAACATCATTTAATCTGCTAGGTTGTTTGAATGATAGAATATTGAAAAGGGGTATGCAAGCTAATATTGTTTAGGTTTCTTATTAATGGGGAATGCATTCAAAATAAATGCAAACTCAGCAAATGCTCTATGTGCGATTAGAGACATGGAATTGAAAAGACAGGTGGCTGGCTTAAAGAAAGAACCACTCAAGATGCACGAGGTGAATCAGATTTGGAAATTGGAGTTGTTTTGCAGCCTTTTGCAATGTGCAAGTAAATTAGTCACACAATACCACATATAATGGAGGAGTTAAATGAAAGGATTCATGGGTTTACACAAATTGTGATATTTCTTGGTGTGTTACACATAGGATTTCTTTTAAAACTCAAAGTAAGCAAAGTGAATGTCTAACTGGTCATATTTTCAATGAAGCAACAAACCATAGAAGTAGGGATCTAATGACAAATCTTGATGTAATTCACAATAAGTGCCACAAGAATAGTTGTTTAGAATGCGTTGTGGCATGATCAATATTCCTTCCATCATTATGAAGATGAGAAAACATATGTGAGCATGCTAAGACCATGAGAGGATGGATATATGGAACACAACCTCACATTTTAGGAAGGTTCAAAAGTGTATGTTTTGTTGCAAATATGGTATCCAGTGTGTATGTTGAACAAGGTTAGTTTGATATTGCAAAGGGGAAATTCACATGGTATATAAAGTTGTTGCCAGAAATATCTTTAACAAAAGTGTGCAATGTACGAACCAGCCTAGCCTAAGTTCATTTTGCATAGAAGTAGTTTGTGTTGTGATGAAAGGACCCATCATGCTTGTTGATGATGTAAATTTGATGTTTTGATGCAAATATTTTAAATGGTATGAGAGGTTGCTATAGAAAACATCTTGGTTTTGATACCCAATGTGTGGGGAAACTTTAAATTCATTGTATTTAGCCTGAATACATTGATAAGTTGAATTATTTGTAGAGCAACGACCAGATTGGTGAGAGAATGATATATGGAGCATCTTTCAATTGTTGTTAAATGGGAAAATTTGGCACATATCCTCCTTCTGCAAGTGAATTAAACGCGTATAGTGAAAATGTATCAAAATTGTTTTAGGAAATTCTATTTTTTTTAACCCTAATTTTGTTGCTCTTAGATCAAGCACACTAGGAGCAAAAAATATTGATTTTTTCAACTCTAATACTTTAAATTGTAGGCTAAGGGGATGAGGAGAAGATGAACTACATGTTGACTATAGAAATAATTTGATCAATTCCACCATTATTCATCTAAAATTTGATGAAGAATGAAGGATTCAGGTGCGGAGAGTGAACATCGTGTGTGTTTGGTGCAGGGGCACCAAAGCAGAATTTTGTAAATATGGTCCTTGATAGGTTTTAGGGATGTTTTGAGTTTTTTACAATAAATAAGGTCATGTTAGACCATTTTATTATGTAAGAAGTCATTTTAGTTAGTTTTGGGATCATTTAGGAGTTCATGATGCATATTTGTCAAAATGATGTAAAATTGCAAAAGTGCAATATTGAAAAGTTGCAAAAATGTTCAAAATGGGAATACCAATGGTCAAGTTGGTTCAAATGGAAGTTGAGATGGTTTGAGTTAATTGGGAACTTTCCTCCTTGATGTAAAATGTTTATATTCATGATGTTTGGTCGGATGGAGGATTGGTTGTTCATTTTGGAAGAAGAAATCAATAAAACAACTCTTTATTTTATGTGTTTCCTTTGTATATTTATTGCTCCCAGCAATTGTACGGGTCTGTACAGTACTGTAATGGTATAGACGCTTATGAAATTGATAGAGGACTGAGCTAGCTACAAATTTTTTTTGGAGTGAATTATTTTCATTAGGTTTTATTAATTTTATTGCGTCTTTGCTAACTATGGTCTATAACTTGTGTTTTGAAGACATCAAAATGAATCAATGACTCATTCCACCTATTGTATTACTGTGGCTCGATGCAATAGGTCCTAAATGTTGGGAATAGATTTAGTGTAGGAATTTTGAGCAAGAAATAAGTTTTGGTGGAGTTTTGAATGTTGCCCTTGAAATGTTTGCATGGAATTTTAGCTTGAAATGAGTGGTTAGAGGGTGTATTTTGCATAATATAACATGATAAAGGTTGGGTGATGAACTATTTAGCATGTTCAAACATAATATAAAGTGTTTGACGATTTGTTGTGGTGAAATTTATTTCAGAATGTTGATTTTCATTAATCCCCTCCTTAAACTACAAAAAATGAGGGTTTTGTAACTTGGTGACTTGGAGGGCATTCTTTCTCCTAAAAGTTGGTGTTTTGGGCTATTTGAGACCTATGGAGAAGGTTTGCATAGAATTTTATAGTTGGGAAGGTGATTGAATAGGTATTTCTTTGTAAATGTGGCCTAATTGGCCTATTGGGATAGCATAGAAGCCCTGAATTGAGAATGTTGGTCAAAAGTGACCTATAATTCTTTTGAGATATGTTTTGTATTGGAATAAAGGGTGTATAAAAAGGTGAGTGGTTTGTGGGTTAGAAGAGACAATTGAAAGAAAAGTTTAAATAACCAGGTTTGCACACCTACAAGAGAAGTTGTGAAGTTGTGTATTGGAAAACACCCTAGTTAGGGTGTGGTTGGTAGAAGATTTGTTGAGAATAGATTGAATTGTGATCTTGAGAGTAATTCCCCTTGCTCTACATCAATTGGTATCAGAGCTTAGGGATTATCTCTGGAAGTTGAAAATTTATAGTGAAATATTGAAGGTTGAAAGGAAAAATTCCTCCAAAAGGAAAAGCTATGGCTAACAAAATGATTGAATTGAAGGAAAGACTTGTTGCTCTGGAAACAAGGAAGAGAAGAGATGTGGACATGGGTAGTGAGAGTGACTATGATGAAGAAGGGGAAGAAGAATTTGAAGATGTGGAGGAAGAATTATATCTTGAAGACCAAAGGATGGCAAAGATACTGAGGCATGTTAAAAGAGATAAACATAAGGTAAATATTGATGTGCCTAAATATGGTGGTAATCTAGATGATGAAGGATTTTTGAATTGGATTGCAGCCTTAGATAACTACTTTGAGTGTGAAGATGTTCCTGAAGAACAAATGGTGAAGATTGAAAAGAAAATGTTGGAGGGTCATGCACTATTGTGGTGGGATTATAAGCAATATGAAAGAAGAAAAAGAGGTAAATCAAAGATAGTTTCTTGGGAAAAAATGTTAGCCAAAATGAAAGGTAAGTTTTTTCCTTCTAATTATGTTATTTAGATGTTTACATATACTGGAGAATTTTACAAGTTCAGTATTAGGTCTTGTCATAATAAAGATGAGAATGAAAAGATTGCTAAGTATTTAGGTGGATTGAGATTTAACATTCAGTATGAACTAACCTTGGAAAATCCAAGAACTGTTGAAGAATGCTATTAGATGGCTATAAGGGCTAAAGAAAAGGTGAAAAGAAGGAAAGAAAAGAAAAATAGAGGTAGAGGCAGGACTTCAAGGGGAAGAGATACATATTCTACTTCAATACAATCAAGTGAAAGCCAAGAAGCTACACACAAAGGTCAAGAACAATTTGTTGATCATAGAGGTGGATTCAAAGGCTCAAGGGGAAGATTTTCTAGAGGTAGAAATTAAAATGTATTTTCAAGTAGATGTTATCATTGCAATGAGTTTGGTCATCCAACATACAAGTTCCTTGAAAATAAAGGTTCTACTTCAAGTGGTGGTGAAAGGAGAAGTGATAAGAGAGTGCAATTGGTTCAACAAGATGAATGTGAAAGTGTAAATTATCCTAGTGACATTGCTACTCCAAAAGTTGGGGAGTCAATGATGGTGAGAAGAACATTACTCCAAGCTTCCAAGGAGAAGGAGATGGCTCAAAGAAGAAAATTGTTTAGGAACACTTGAAAAAGAAAAGGTAAGGTATGTAAGGTAGTAATAGATTTTGGTTCTACAGATAACTTGGTGTCAAGTGAAATGGTTGAAAAGTTGAAGCTAGAAAGAATACCTCATAAAACAACATATAAGGAATCTTGGGTGAGTGATGATCAGTCCATTTTAGTTAATGAAAAAGCTCTAGTTGATTTTCAAATTGGTGGATAAAGAGATAAGGTTCTTTGTGATGTTTTTTCAATGAGTTGTTTTCATTTGCTACTTGGAAGGCCATGGTAGTTTGATAGGAATGCACTTTATGATGGTAGAAATAATACATATCAAATTGAGAAGGATAGCCTTACTTTCACACTAATAGCACTACAGGAGGATGATAAAGAAAAGGGTAATACAACAAAGGTCATCATGTTTGGAAAGAAGGAGATTGTGAAGCTTGTGGAAGATAAACAAGAAGTGAAAATGAGATTTGTAGCCACTTCAAGGCTAGAAGATGTGAATACGGTGAATTTGAAGAATGATGCAATGTTGAAGAGGAAAGAATATTATAGTTTGATGTAAAAAATCTAAGAAGGTCAAGGATGAACTCCTTGAGAAGGCCCAAAATGGGTTAAAAACGTGTGATCTAATTCTGATTGGGATAGTGTTTTATCCTCTAGTTGCAAAAGAGGTGAAGGGGTAGTCAAGTATTGTCAAGAAAGAGGTTACTAAGATTGATGGAACAGTGGTTTATGGGACTGATAAGACAAAGATTGATGAGGAAGAGAACCTGATGAAAGAGGTAGAGGGGATAAGTGGAATGAAACAAGTTGACAAGCGAAGGAAATAGAGTGAGTTTGATTGTGTTTCAAGAGTCCAAGAATGGATAACCAAAGGAAAGGTTGATAGAGGACAATGTGTAGGTATAAATTAAAGTTCTTCATTAGTTTCAAATGGTAGAGGACAGTTTGTAGAGATAGAGCAACACACAAGTGGCAACAAGTTCAAGGGTCAATGGACAAGTTTACCAATTAAATGAGCATCAAAGAAAAGAGCTTTTGCAGATCAAAGAGATGAATATTTTAGAGTTGGAAAAGTTGTAATTCAATTTCCAAGGGACTTGGAATCCTTTTTAGGCTGGGTGTATGGTGTAGGGGCACCAAAGTAGAACTTTGTAAATATGGCCCTTGATAAGCTTTAGGGGTGTTTTGAGTTTTTTCCAATAAATAAGGTCATGTTAGACCATTTTTATTATGTAATAAATCATTTTAGTTGGTTTTGGGTTCATTTAGGAGTTCATGATGCATATTTGTCAAAATGATGTAAAATTACAAAAGTGCAATATTGAAAAGTTGAAAAATATTCAAAATGGGAATACCAATTGTCAAGTTGGTTCAAATGAAAGTTGAGATGGTTTGATTCTATTGGGAAATTTCCTCCTTGATGTAAAAATTAAATATTCATGATGTTTGGTCGATTGGAGGTTTGGTTGTTCATTTTGGAAGAAGAAATCAATAAAAAAAACTCTATTTTTTGTGTTTTCTCTATAAATTTGCTTCTCCTAGCAATTGTACAGGTCCGTATAGTATTGTAAGGGTCTAAAAGATTATGAAATAGATAGAGGAATGAGTTAGATACAATTTAGCTTTGGAGTGAATTATTTTCATTTGGTTTAAAAAAAATTATTGCATCTTTACCAACTGTGGTCTGTAACTTGTGTTTTGAGGGTTTTAAAGACATCAAAATGAATCAATGACTTATTCCACCTATTGTATTATTGTGGCTCAGTGGAATGGGTCCCAAATGCTAGGAATAGATGTAGGTTTAGAAATTTTGAGCAAGAAATAGGGTTTGGCAGAGTTTTGAATGCTTCCCTTGAAGTGTTTGCATGGAATTTTGGCTTGAAATGAGTGGTTAGAGGGTTGAGTTTGCATAATATAACATGATAAATGTTGGGTGATGAAATATTTAGCATGTGTAGACATAATTGAATTTTTTTGAGTATTTGTGGCAGTGAAATTGGTTTGGGAATGTTTATTTTCCTTAAACCCCTCCTTAAACTAGGAAAAATGAGGGTTTTGTAACTTGGTGACTTGGAGGGCATTCCTTCTTTTGAAATTTGGTGTTTTTGCCTATTTGAGACCTATGGAAAAGGTATGAGTATATTTTTCAATTAGGAAGGTGATTGACTAGGTGTTTCTTTCTAAATTTTTCCCAATTGGCCTATTGGGATAGTGTAGAAGCCCTAAATTGAGAGTATTGGTCGAAAGTGACCTACAAAAAAGGTCTCTAAAAAGGTAAGTGGTTTGTGGGTTATAAGAGATAATTGAAAGAAAATTTCAAATAACCATGTTTGCACACCTACAAGAGAAGTTGTGAAGTTGAGTTAGAAAAAACCCTAGTTAGGGTTTGGATGGTAGAAGAGTTGTTGAGAATATATTGAATTGTGATCTTGAGAGTAATTTCCCCCTACTCTACATCAGTGTTGAACATAATGTATTACATCTCTTATGTTTAAATCAAGCATTACTATGAAGATCAACCAAACCTTTAAGGTATTGTGTCTGTTCAACATATAAAGGAGAATTATATGTTTACTTTGTGCTTGATAATTTGGCATACAGGTATCTAAAAGAACATTGTTAGGATCACCCTCTTAGGTCGCATAGAGCCCAAAGCGTAGGGGAGAAGTTGGTTTTAAATTTAATATCTCCTTCATTGGCCAAATCTCTCCTTGAATTTTACCACTAGGCCTGGTGCCCCTTTAGGATTCAAGTGGATAGCAGATTTGAGTACCGACAAGTTGGTGACTCTGTTGGGAACCATTATTTCTCCGCTGGGGACTAACATAAAGATATTCAGATTGAAGATCATCTTGCCTTAAAAGAGACAAATTATTTGTTAGGGGATTATGTTCTCAAGCCTAGTTTTGTTTCAATGAGCCAATATTCAATAGTATGGAATGAGTTTGTTCTGTTTCATTGAAAAACTTGCACGTGTTGAAAAGAATCCGCATATTTCATAAATATTTGAAAAATTTCTCACTATATGTGGGTGGTGACTTCGTTGATATCTGTACTAGTATGAATTATTGCAAGATGGAATGAAAAGTTGATGGAAACAAGTGTAGAGAGTTATATGTGGCTCTATTGATTAATGAAGTTTAAAGTAAAACCTACTTATGAAGGGAACTTCATATTGTTGAAGTTGGTTTCTCTATAAAGGAAGTGGTGACTCCATGCATAAGAACCTGATGAAGGCATGGAGAAAGTTCCAAATCTGTAGAGTTTTTAGTCAAGGCCACAATTCAAAATTAATTACACTATATCTAGCTATTCTTCCCCTATTTTGGTTTTCAATGAAGAATAAATATGTGAAAATCATGTTGAAATGATCTGGTGAAAATTAGGTTTCCCTATTATGTGAGTTCACTAATATATTTTGATCAATTTTTCAATGATGGCCCATCAGAATTTCGACGGCTGTTTGTCGCTGTTATTGTGTTGAAATTTTGATGGCATTTGAAACATCGAAATTCTAGCCCAGCATGTCGAAATTCCAACGGGCCATCATCGAAAAATTGATCAAAATGTATCAATGGTTAAGCATAATTAGAAGGATGATAGATATTTTTTATACTTCTAAGGTGTAATATGTGATATTTGGGATGGGTTGAAGAAGTATTTTTATTCCTGAACTATGCATCTTAGAAATTTTAAAGCATGGATATGTTCAAGCTCCAAAATGTGATCAAAATTAAGGAATGAGGAAGTAGACAAATCAATTATGGAATTGAATTTGAAAGATTGGATAATGGTATAGGAGAAATGTATTACTCTCCTATAGTTCCCTGAGGAACATCAAATAAAAACATGCAAGGCATGCATCTCTTATCATGTCGTCAAAAGAAGTTCTCTATTGAGAAATATAAATCATTAAGTTTTAATGGTATTCAAGGTTTCCCTCATTAAGTTTTAATGGTATTCAAGGTTTCCCTAACAAAATTCTAAGTGATGTTAGGAAAAATTTACCTAAATTTATAGGGCACAATTCAAAGTTAGCATCTAAACACTTGAATACATTTATAGATTTCATGGGTTATTTTGAAATAGATCATGAGGATATTGTCATGAAACTTTTTGCTCAGTCTTTAAAGGAAAATGTTGGAGACTGGTTTTCATATTTACTAGTCTATTTTGTAGCTTGGTGGAATGGTTTTATGGTTGAATTTATGGAGCAATTTGGTGAAAGGGTTAATCCTATCTTCGTAAGGAAAAGAGTTATGGAAATCCAAAAGGATGAAGATGAGTTGGTTCCTGCTTTCAACCTCATATTTGAACAAGTAGTAAGAGATATTTCTCAATACCTAAGACCTAGTGATGCAGAATGTTTGACTATATATTTAGGTGCATTTGATAATGAAATGAGTTATTTGATAAAGGATAAGGAACCCAAAACATTATAGCAGGCTTGTCACATTGCTATGGATATTGAAAATATTGTGAAATATTCAATGATGAGAGGGTATATCACTGCAAGTGTTTCTTGTCTTGGTTCACAACAAGTGAGTGGATCTCCTAAAGATGAAAGAGATGATCAAGGTGATAATGCTTTAGATATCTCATCTTGTTCACTCACACAACATGTTACTCATGGATTGGTTCAGGATAAACTTCAACAAAGTTTAATTAATAATGAATAGGAGTTTTTAGTCCAAAGACTATCTGACATGAAAAGATATGAGGATTAGTTTCCATATGAGATGTTAGCAAGGTTCTTAGATTGCCCGCTATAAATTCCTAAGGGGTTACAACCTACAGATTCAAATTGTATTGACATATTTTGCAACATTTATGAACTATTTCTTAGTGCCTTTCCTAAGGAATTGCCTCTAGATTTTGATCAGACACTTGATTGGATCGGGATTGTTGATGAGGCTAAGAATGATTATATACAAAGAATGAGGTTTCAAGCTCATAGTGGTAATTGTCATGGTGAATTTCAAATGTTTACTCAAGCGATGAATAAGGATGTCTGAGAAGAAGAACATCTATCTAGTAGTGTGGGTGATGAAATTGTCATATTTACAAAAACTACTAATATACCCTTGAAGGTTGGTGATCGGGATAATAAAAATAAAGATTTTGATTGCTCTTAGGAGGAATATGAATCTCTTAATGAGATTGACCTAGAGATATCCTTCTTTCCTAAAGGATTCAACTTTGCCAATCTTTATTAGTTTTTTCCCTCACTAGTAAATGAACAAAGTTAAAATGAAGCACTCATGTAATGCAGTCCAACAACATCAAAATTGGAGTGTTACAACAATATGATCAATGATGAATTTCAAGACAAGAATGATTGTATTCAGTAGCTTGTGTACGAGTTAAATACCAAGAGTGATGAAATTAAAAATGATAGCCAATAGTGTCATGTCATTAATGGCTTATATCAAAGAGGAATGAATTGTAAAAAGTTCACGGAAGAGATGGATATGATTATTTTCAACAGGGATCTTATTAAAGAAAGGAATGAAGAAACTTGTTTGGCTATTAAAGGTTCAAGGTATAATGAGTACCACAAATATGAGTCATCAAACTTTTCAATTGAAGACATACTTGAATACCATAATTTTGATCACATCAAGCCTTAGATGCTTGACTCATCCTATTATGTTTCTAGCTTCAATTTGAGCAACAATTGGAGTAAAGGACTGGAGTATGCAAATGAACTAGAAAATGAAATAATCTTTGGTGCCTGGGATGGTAGTGATGATGCTCTTTGCAGAAATATCCCTATTATGAATGAAAGAAAGAATGTTATGGGGTTTGATGAGTCGAATTCCCAAGATAATGGAGTATTTGGCAACATAGCTGGTTTCTAGTATTTTGATGAATATGAGCACCATTTTGAAATGAAGCCTATGTATGAACATTTCTTGTTTGTCAAACAAATTGAATTTGTATGCCTGAACGAGATCCTTGGAAGGAGTGTATGTGAGGACTTCTAGCTTAATGAGCAGAAGGAATTTGATACCAGTTTGAATGATGATAATTGATCAAATGGATTATGAATTTTTCACTTTCCCAGACCAATTGGATGGGAATTTGGTGGAATATAATGGTAAGCTGGGTTAGATAGAATGCCACACTAATAATATATTCCAGTTAACACCTTACTACAATTCACAAAGGGACATGAATGAAAGAATTGATAGCAAGTTTAGGAACATGTCTATAGTGGTTGAAAGTAGTGGCCACAACATGATTAGTTGGTGGACCCTTCATGGTAGTGTTTTTCCGCCTTAGCATGGTTCAAATGGTGGAAAATAGGGTTTTTGATAGAGGAAGGCACCGGTTTTAAGGTTGGTTTGGCCCTGTAACATTTTTAAATGTTGTACATATGTTGTCTCATTTAGTTTTGGTGTTCTTGCTTTGTCCTTGGTTTTGGTTCTCTGTTCTTGGTCTGATTCACATGAGATTTTGGACTCACTTTGTTCTAGAGAAACATACATCCCCAACTAGAGCCACTGATGGAACCCTCAAAATTTTGGCTCCATTTCTAAAAATGTTTCATTTTTAATAAGGCCTCTCATATTTGGACTTTCGAGTTTTGTAGTATTGTTATTTTGTAGTCAATTTCACCCAGGAAACCCTAAAGTCTAAACCCTTGCAATGATCTAATTTTTTGTTGACCTTATGTGTCCCATTGTTGGTCATATTAAAACATCTTATGTCATTGATGATCATGGAGTAACTAGTCCCTCATGCCTAGGTTAGAGTTTTTCCCTTTTTATAAGATTGAATTAAAAGCCTCTTTGGCCTTTACATCCTTTACATTTTATGACTAAAAATATTATGAAGACCTTTTTCCTATGTCATCCTAGGATGGTCCCCTTCATTAGAACAACTTATGGGAACACACTTAAAAGTTTTCACTTAAGTCCCTTCAGCCATCTCTCTTTGTCACTCATCACAGATAGTTTCTAAAAGGTATGTTTAAATTCACGATAAGCAATGAGCAGTATTTCTTTGGTTTTGCTCATCATGAATAGCATTGGGAGCTCTTGGCATGAATCAATGATGTGAAACGCTCTTGCTTCTCCTTATATTTTTTATTTTTTGCTTATCGCTAATAACTCTTGAACCTTGAGTATTGAATTAGTGATTAGCGATGGCCTTTGAACTTTTGTTCTTCTCTTCATCGTTCATCACAGATGGTTGTGTGATTGTAATTTTTAAATAGTGATGAGCAATATGAATTATCTCTTATGTTTCACATATCATGGATGGCTTTTGAATTTTAACTTTTGTATTAGGGATACACGATGCAAGCATTGTATGTAATCGTTGGGATCTCTCATCATTGATTGCTTCCAAATTTTATGAGGAGAATTAGTGAAAAGTGATGGCCCTGGTGCTTTTGTATGTTTCTCCTATCGCTCATCACACATCCTTTCCAAAACTTAAGTTTCAAAATAGTGATGAGTGATGGAGTCATATGTTCAAATTTCTTTCACTGATTTGAATTGATCTTATGAGATATGTCTTTTATATCATTGATTTTCATGTAGGTGCACGTGTCTTAATCTTGCTTCATTATTTTATCTCCCATCATTGATGTGATCCAAAGTTAAAAGTTAAATTAGTGATGTGTGAGGAGGAAAGTGAACCTAATCGAGGATAGGATATATTTTAAAGGGCTAATATTTCATTGTGTGGATGCTTGCATCACTAATAGAACTAGTGAAGGATGAAATGTGTCAACAATAAGCGACAACTACTGAATGAAAAGACAATGTGGTAGAACCTGAGGACATCATGTCAATACTATCGTCACTGATTGAAGAAAGTAGTGAGGTAAGTGGATAATCATTGAGGTGGTTTTAAAGTAGAATGATCCAACGAGTTGAAGTTCATCATGTCAATACTATCGTCACTAATTGAACCCTAGAAAGATGAGGCAAGCCTACGATGAGGGATGGAATGTATGAAGGATTGTTCTCTTCAAATTTTGGATTTGTGTACTTTAATGATATTAATGAAGGATCACGGATTGAGTTGGTGATGTACTATTATTGTCATATCATGGGTGACTAATGAGGATTAAGGGTAGACATGGAAATTTTCTAAGGTGGCATCACCATTTTCTAGTTGTTGATGGGTGTTTTAGCACTTCTCAACATAGGTAATGCATAGGTGTACTACCTATCTTGAAAGTCAATCTCCAACAAGTTGTTGAATATTGCCCCAAGGTCTCTCGAGTGTCAGGTCATGACGTGTATGGAATTTCTCAGTTGGTTCAATGTGATTTTGTTGGTAATCATAGGGCATACTTACATGAGTTAAATTGGAGGGGAATTGGATCTCAAAATGGAGTTCTTAAGATGGGAAAGTTATTGCACAATTGTTGCAGGTTCAAACAGCAATCTGGAACTCCTATTTCAACTTCAAATTTGGCTTTACAATGTGCAATGAACCTTGTTCAAAGTGACTATTAAGAAAAAGGGAAAAAGGGCAGGGAAGAGAAGAAGTCCCTAGATCTGAAACTAGAAATGAATAGTGATAATGGAGAATGTTGTTGCAGAAAGCCTTCCCAAAACAAAGTTCCACTTAACCAAATCTACTTATAGTTTCGTGAAACCTATGCAATCTTCTAAGGTCTGCATATTTTCAACCTTTCATTCACCATAAGCATGGATAAAAGATAGAAATTTAGTGTAGCTTTAGACTTATTCCTAGACTAACTTTACACGATTATCTATCATCAATAAACAACAAAAAAGTATGGGAAAGGAAGGTTTCCAACACACAACAAAATTCTTCAATATCAATGCACAACATTAACTAATCTACTAAAACAAGTTAAAACACATGGAGTTCAACAAAGTTAATCTACTCAAATTCACTAACTATGAGAAGAAGAATCACACAACATGAAGTTGGAACTCAAGAATTTACCAAATTAATGAATTTCTATTAACATTCTAGCAAAATGTCTTTACAACAACTCAACTCCTCTTGAAAATGAGAGGAGATCCCCTATTTATAATGTCCAAAAATAAAAATTTATTGCCAAGATTTAATCTCATTTTGTGGCCAAGATTCACTACAAATTATGGTTTCACCTACCCCCAAATATTTGACACTACAAACTTACAAATTGTCATTTAGTCAATTTTGTCCTCATGTGGCAGCACTATAGCTCTTTTGTCTTCTTGTTGATCTCCTTTTTTTGTAGCTACTTTGTGAGGAACTCATCATCGATAATGGGATTTCCTTCATTCTTCTTCATAGTGGTGTATTCCAAAAACTTTATGATCAATGCCTGGAGTTTGTCTCACTCCAATATACCTGACTAGTTCACTTGGGAGTTCAACCTCCTAGATTTTCTTTGTATCTCATCCCATTCCTTGTCACATTTCTACATATTCTTTAGCACCTGCTCAAACTGAGCGAAGGCTCAGGCAGCAAAACTCATAAAATCAGGCATAACTACATTAGTCGTCCTTCTTTCCATCTTCTTGTGAAATTATGGCTTTATTTTCTCTGGGTCTAGTTCAATGGTGGGCACATCAAAATCTGTCATCAGTCTTAGATATTCTTCATAGGATGCCCTGATTTCTTTGTCCCAATCAATATCGAGCTCTACTTCATGGAGCACTCATTGTGATACTTCCTTTCTATGGTCCAAGCTTAGTTTTCATGTCTCCATAAGCCAATGGTCACCTTCTACCAAAGAAAACTCCTTCTCCCAGAATCTATCAAGTATCTTGACAATAGCCTCAAGCTTGGGATATGTGATTTTGTATAACCCTAGGAAGTCAGTGCAAAAATTCCTTATTCCCTCGAGTATCTTGTGTACTTCCAGGAACTTGTTTGTTGTCTAGACAATGTGGCATGTTCCCATACTTCCATTGTAGAGGACCTACCGAAACCAATCCTCTATGGCCTTTGTCCAGTTCTTTCTCTTCTCGATCTTATCAATATGGTCCTTGGACAACAATTGTGGTGGTGATGATGATGTGGTGGGAAGCTCCTCGGCTGACAACCATTGTTGAATGTAAGTTGTTAGATCAGCCACCTTTTCCTTTAGTTCCTCCTTGGAAGTCTTATCTTTGTTCATTTGATGCATGATAGTAGCGACAAACACCGGAAGATACTTGATATTCTATTACCTTTTTGTTGTCCCCAAATTAAGGGTAGAAATATTATAGCTTACCCCTTCTTCCTCCATCACTGGAGTGGCTATTTGTAGAGTCCTAGATCTAGATACGTCCATTATCCAGTGAGATCTGACCTTTGGCTTCTTCTTCTACTTTGTGCTTATCTAGGCCTAAGCCAAGATGGCCTGTAGTCTTGCCTTTGGATCCATTGGGGTCAGGGTCTTCTTCTCCTATTGCTTCTTGAGCCACTTAGACATCTAAGATTCCCCTTTTAGTGATTCGTGATCACCTTATTCTTCATGGGTGCATTGAATTTCCAATACTTTATCACCTAGAGTCTCTTGTTCTGTCTTTTCTTCTTCCTCCTCATTGGAATCCTGAATAAATACAATTTATTTTCTTAGGGATTCAGTAGCTATGTGTTCCTTAGGGTTGTCATGCCCTTCAATGGTTTTCTCCTTGTATAAGAGAGAATTTGCACTCTATGTGCAATTCCCCTTTTTTCCTTTATCCACCTTAGAAAACCAAAGTGGGAGGCTTAATTCCACTTAAGCCCATTGATGGCAGTCCAATTGGCACCTATTTTGTGTGTTGGTAGGGGCATTTCTGTCAAGGATGCCCGTGCAGCGCGCAGACATCCATGTGGTGTGTTTACGTCCTTGGAAGATTCCTGTGGCTGATCCAGTAGAGGCATTACACTTCTCATTGGCAGTGAAGTAGGAATGCCTCCTTCGCTCGACCGACCCGAATATGGTCATTTTCTTAATTCCTTCTTCATATTCATTCCTTCAACAAGCATTTCAACTTGACACATCTTCTTTCAAGAATTGTGCTCACTCTTGACCACTTCAAGCATTCAATCCAACACTTTTAGCGGCATTCCAAGCATTCCATTGTAGCAAAGCCTCACTTTGTAACTTTAGTAGAGCACATTTGGGGCCACGCCATTGTAGTAGAGGCTTGAGTTCCTCTCATTTCTCCCCCAAGAAGCCTTGAGTGCTCTTGATGGAGGTGGTGTGCATGTTGTGAGAAAGATCAGTTGGCAAGCGAATTCCTTAGTGAGATTCTTCTTACTCTCCTTACATTTGTTTTTTTTCTTTACAACATTAAAGAATACATTGTTTATTTACTTGTTACATTCTGTCATTTTAGTTGAGTAGCTAGGCTGTTAGTCATTTTGCGTGAGTTCGACCTTGTCTCTGTTGTTGTATGACCATATGGACTACAACGCACTTTCAAGATGCCAGCACGCCGCACTATAGTCCAAAGACCGCGCTGATGTCCTCAGGCAAAGAGCTCCTTGAGGCTCAAAGTTGAACCCAAAAATTGACTCACCTAGCCCCACCTTGCAACTTGGGATTGTAGAGTTATTATAGGACATAATAGTCCTCATCATTCTCATCCTCATAACCCTAAACATTTCTCTTAACTGAGGTAAGTTCAGGAAGCCTCTCGCATCTTGACCCTCCATGACTTGGGGTCTTCCATGCGGTGGTCCACCTCTTACAATTTTGGTGAACCCGACGTGAACCAATATTTGTTCATTTGTTTGTGTTAAAGCTTCCCTTGGATTCTTCATGGTTGTTGTGACCTTGAGCATTGTGAAGGTTTATGAGCATCACAACCTAGTCCACAACTTTTGGGCATATTGTAAGAAGAAGTGTACGACACCTCATGATGGATAGGACGAAGGTATCACGTGGTCTCTCTATAGGTCTTTTCTCTGGTCTCACCATTAGTTTGGCCATGTAGGAGAAGTTATTGAGGAATGAGATGGGATTCGCTGATGAAACTAATCACATTCTCACTCCTCCTGCATTTCCCACACCATTATCGGTGGAGGAACATGAGGCCATTCAAATCCCTGTTGAGTATGTGTCTGCCCTTACAAAAGGGTTGGGTGACCTTGAAAACCACTTGGAAAGAAACCTGAAGATGCCTAGGGCCACTCAGGTTGTTAGTGATTTAAAGCATATGATGGGTAAAGATCAACCATGTGTGGAGCTTCTAAGTAGTCTCTTTTGTATTGCCGAAGTGTGTGCTCCATCAAGAAACCCTAGCTTTGCACAAGAAGTCACCTTTTAAGAACATGAGGGAAAATTAGGGGTATTAATGCCTCCCACCTCTTTCTACATGGCTGATGTGGTCCCTTCAATTAGTATCCCTTCTATCCCTAATCAACCAAAAATTATCAAGGTGAATAAGGTCTCATTGGGCTTTAGCTTTACCCCTTATGTCACCTTTGGTGGTGAAGGCTTTAGTAGTGGTAGTGAATTTAGTAGTAGAGGTGGTGTTGGCGGAGGTGGTTCTAGCGGAGGTCATGGTGGTGGTTCCGGTGGAGGCCATATTGGCGGTGGTGGCTCTAGTAGTGGCTTTGGCAGAAGTCACACTGGTGGTAGTCCTTGAGATGGACTTGGTGGTGGTTCTGGAGGAGGTTCCTCTAACCCTTTATCTTCTAACGACCCTATTCTAAACACTCTGCTTTAGAACATGGGTAAGATGCAGAGCCAGTTAGCGAGCCTTTCCCAAGCCTCGGCCCAGCCTGTCTTCTAGCCTTTCTTCTTGCATAGCCCATTGTCGGTTGCCATCTTGAATACTACCTTCCCTCAAGGAATGGATATCCCTAAATTTGAGAAGTTTGGTGGTAAGCAAGATCTGTAGATGCACATGTTTGCCTTTAATGGTCTATGCACCAAATTCTTCCATCATAATGCCTTGATGGCTAAACTATTCCATCAATCCCTCAAGGACACAACACTCGAGTGGTACTAGATTCCTTTCCTGAAAATTCTATTTTTTCATCTAACCAAAGTTGGTAAATCAATTCCTTAGACAATTCCAAGCCAACATCGGGCCAAAGATTAACTTTTCAGATCTCATCTGATGTAAGCAAGGAGTCAGTGAAAAAATTACTAATTTCATAGCACGTTATCAAGTGCTTCTTTCACAAATCTAGTATCAACTACTTGATTCTAATGTGTAGAAGGTGTTCATAGGAAACTTATAAAGGCCTTGGTAAGAGAAGTTTTCCCTAATGAAATATCCTTCTTTCACGCATCTATGTGCAACTTTATGAGAGTACCAACAAACAGTTGCTTAGTTTGGGGGACCCTCTTTGCATTCCCATTCTAAGGGAAAATCCATCGTATCAATCTCTAGGAAAGGAAAAGACATTGTGAATATAGTAGCCTTTGTTAATGACAATGGCCTCAAATGCAACCAAAAGTTCACAAAAATGTCAGAATCTTACACTTCCATCTTGCAAAAGTTGTTGAAGGATAAGATCATAACTTTGCTGACCCCTAAACCTATTAAGGAACCTTACCCTAATTGGTATGATGGAAGCACTTATTGTCAATACCATCGTGTTAACCGACATGATACCGAATGTTGTATGCGATTGTGTCATGAAATACATGATCAGATTGAGGACAGTACCATTCATCTTGATGGAAACAAACAAAACACTAACAAATCAGTGGAAAAGGAAAATAGTGAATTGCAGATATACACAGACCTATTTCCATCACACTCTACTAACATGATTGTTGATCACATTAATTATTTTTCTCAACTCAAGGCCTATGTTAACATGGTCATAGTAACTTCCACCATTCCACCTGCACCCAGTTCACCGGATATTACATTTAAATCATAAGATCTACCCTTAAACAACAAACCCTCACCTCTCTACATTCCTGCTCATGTCAATGGTAACATTGTGATAGGAGTCTTGAAAGACCCTGCGAGTCATGTGAATGTTATCACTAAGGAAACATTGGTATTAAATTCACTACAAAAGGAGAAGTATGGAGAAATGAAATCTACCATCTGTACTCACAATGGTATGAGTCTTAAACCATATGACTCGATTACTTTGTATATCCTAGTTGGACCCAGGACTATTGACATAGTCTTTGATGTCATCCCAGAGTCAGACCTATTCAAAGTAAAGCTACACATTCCTTGGTTAGCTTCCATAAATGGGATCGCCTCTCTTATCCACAAATGTTTGAAATTTTCCCACAAGGGTGTTGAGCATTTAGTGCTTGATACCGGATATTAGCCTTTGGTATCTCGTTGTGGATATTCCTTGGACCACTTCTAGCCCTCCCCGATTGGTCTGCTTCCTCTGAGAATGGACCTACTTTACAAGAACTATGTGAAGTACAAAACTGGGGGAAATGGGCAGCCAAAGTGGAACCTTCCTACAACAGAAGAATTGATCACTTCCTCTACCCAAGAAGAGAAGAAGGAGCCCAAACTAACAACTACTCCTCTAAAAGAGAACGAGAAGTCCTCGTCAGCTCCCTCCCCTTCCCACAAAGGCAAAGAGAAGGCTATATCGTCCACTCCCTCTTCCCTGAAGAAATAGGAGAAGCCTATGACGACTCCCTCTCCCTCTTGCAAAGGTAAAGGAAAAACAACCTTTTCCAGGACTGCCTCATTTTCTCCCCTTTCCTTTGAAGAGTTCTAGTTGAGTAGACCTGGTGGCTACCCACTAAGTCAAATGATCCCTCCTTGGTGTAGGCCCAAGATTAGGATCACAGATCTCCCTAATGAACTTCCTAGACCATGGTATTATTTATACAACACAAAGAAAAGCTCTCATAGAGAATTCAATCAATGACCTCCTACTACTCCTACTTCTAAAGGAGTGGGTGGAAAGAGACCCACTATTGAAGCTCTCAAGTCGACTCCTCTTGTCACTCACCAGCTTGCTCCCATACAAGAACCTATTCCTCAGCTTGAAATGGTCGTAGTGGACATTCCTATGGTCGATCAAGAACCTCCTGTCCCTTCTCAAGCTCTAGCCTCTAACTCCAAAATCTGTAGAAACCACCTTGCACATGAGCACAAGTTTTGGCGAAAGGCTCTCTTGGCTAAACAACCGCTCTTGTCTCAAGACTTCCTACAACATCTTCTTCCTCCCTTCCTTTTGTTTCTCTTCAACCTAATTTTCTCCTGACTTCCATTCTGAGCTCGAATGCACCTAACCTTAAACGAGTAAGGTGTTTATCATTCCTTTATCAGAATTTCCTTTGTTGATGACTGTTCCAAATATTTAGCCCTTCCCAAAGCCTGTGGATATGGTTAATACTTCACTCATATCCGTTGCGGCTATTTCTTCCTCTTGCTCTACACACTTAGCTTTGTCTATGGGGATTTTATCTCCTCCAACAAAGAAAGAGGTGAAGGCTAGTCCTTCTAGCAATGAAGGATGTAAGAGGAGCCCACCTTCTTTGCAAGGTGGTCCTATGATGACTTGTTTTGTCCTTGTGACAAAACCATTCCAAACTTCCACTGAGCTCATCACCACTTCTGATTCATTCAAAAAACTTAGTGGTGGACCTCAAGCATAGCCTACATTGTCTACTGAGAATAGGCATGATGCTCCTATGGGATGCATGTTTAATTTTGTTGATGAAGTCCTGGTCCTATCAACGATCTTCGCGATATCGCTAACTTTGACTCCATAGGAGCTTGACAGAGAGGACCTTGAGGGGCCCTCTTCCTTGGCCCTTTTTGTGGGAGAGTTGGATGCTACTCCTCTTAACATTCCACCCTTGCAATCTCGTCCTCCTTCCCTTTACAAGGATTTAGATTGGGAAGCAGACAACCTCTTGGTTGATCAATGTTAGGAGGAGGCCATTTTCTTGATCTTTTGTGTGTGTGTATTGTGATGTGTTCCCTCTACCGTGCTCTATGTGTGTGGATGACCCTTGTCACCATCATCATGAACCTCGCTATTTGTATCATCATTCTTCCATGTTTCATTGATTTTTGATAAATTGGGGATGAATGCAAAGAATGGGGGCATTAGGCTTCCCTTCCATGTTGACCCAATTTTTTATTTTTTACTTTGTTTTCTCATGCATTCTTCCTAATTTGGTTGGGGATTGACGATCTTTTTCCTTGCATTGTTACCTATTATTATATGAGCTCAGATAGATTTGACCCTGCTAAACCATATCCCCTTGTGCCCTTTGTTTCTATTTGTATTTTCTCTTTTTCTTTCCCTTTGTCTTTCTCTCTTCCTTGCTTGAGTTGTCCCTTCTATGTGTGAAAATGTGCTTCTTTAACACTTCTATTTTTAGAAAATGAATTTGTTTCCAACAAATATTTTCTTGAAAGTCTTCACATTTTCCTTAGAATCGCATTATCAACTTGGAACCCTAACGTAACGTGTTTCCTTCATCATAGGTTCGTAAAGAAAGGACTTGAAGACCTTCCTCCGAAGTGGGAACAATTCTAACTTCCCCTTGCATGGGGCATATCCTTCCTTTCAAATTCCTTGATGAAGTGAAATCTTTCGAAAGATTCCTTGATGACGAATCACTCTAAGAAGAACAACTACTTTTGGATTGTGTGTCCTTGAGTGGACCCCCCTTTCTTCTTCACGGTGGGTTCCTAAGGGACCCTTCTTTTGAAGCCTTTCCAACAAATGGATTCTTTCATGTCTAGCCTGGGGGCCCTGACTAGGCTCATTCTATTCGCCCTTTCGTGTCTAGCTCAGGGGCATCCTGACTAGACCTTACCTTTCAAGCAACCGTCCAGGTGGATCCTCTCCTTTTGAAGGGTTCCTGGGGACCCCTTTGTTTTTACTTATTGGCGGTCTGCGCGTTGACCAACCACTTTTGACATGTTCTATCTACAGGTATATGTGTCACCACTTTTGACATGTTCTATCTGTGGGTAGACGTGTCACTGCTTTTGACATGTTCATTCTATGGGTAGACATGTCACCACTTTTGGCATGTTTTATCTACGGGTAGATGTGTCGCCACTTCTTGACTCTGCGGAGTCCTCTTTGTAAGGTTCCTCCATGAGATAGATCTTGGGGATACCTCCCCAAGACCGAGAACTTGTTGGGTGCATTCCTTTCGGCTTCCTCCATGTGATAGATCTTGGGGTGGCACCCCTACAGGATTGAGTACCTGTAGGGTGCTTCTTTCAATATTCCTCATGCTTGAGTTTGTGGAGAATACCTTCCCTATAGGACTTACCTACAGGGTGCTTCCTTCATGCGAGAGATCTTGGGGGTTGCCTCCTTATAGGTCCATGGGCCTATAACATGCTTTGTTGTTCCAACTTCATAGTTATGAGCAGCTATGGAGTCCTTTTCTTTTCCTGCCTTCAAGTATGCCAGACCGAGTACTTGCTTCCTTGACAGTTTAGGTATACTTTTTTAACCCTAGTCTCTTCTTGATCTACTTTACCGAGCACAAATCAATACTCGTGCATGCTAAAGTGGGGGAAAAATGTATAGGAATGAATTTTCACTCTATGTACAATTCCCCTTTTTTCATTTATCTACCTTAGAAAACCAAAGTTGGATGCTTAATTCCAATTAAGCCTACTAATGATAGTCCACTTGGCACCTATTTTGTGTGTCAGTGGGGAGTTTTTGTCGGGGACACCCACTGGGCACATAGACATTCGCATGGTGCACTTACATCCCTGGCATATTCCTGTAGCTAAGCTAGCAAAGGCTTTACACTTCTCATTGGTAGTGAAGTAGTAATGCCCCCTTTGGCTGACCAACCTGAATATGGTTATTTTCTTCCTTCCTTCTTCATCTTCAGTCCTTCAACAAGCATTTCAAATCTACACATTTTCTTCTAAGCATTGAGCTCACTCTTGACCACTTCAAGCATTCAATCCATCACTTTTAGCAACATTCCAAGCATTCCACTACAACAAATCCTCACTACGTAACTTTAGTAGAGAACATTTGGGACCACGCCATTGCAGCAGAGGCTTGAGTTCCTCTCATTTCTCCCCTAAGTAGCTTTGAGTTCTCTTGGTGGAGGTGGTGTGTGTGTTGTGAGAAAGATCAGTTGATGAGTGAATTCCTTGGTGAGATTCTTCCTACTCTCCTTACATTCACTTTTCTTCTTTACAACATTATAGAATACATTGTTTATTTACTTGTTACATTTTGGCCTTTTAGTTGAGTAGCTAGGCTATTAGTCATTTTGGGTGAGTTTGACCTTGTCTCTGTTGTTGTTTGACTGTATGGACTACACCTCACTTTCAAGATGCCAATGTGTTGCATTGTTGTCCAGAGACCATGTTGACATCCTCGAGTAGAGAGCTCCCTGAGGCACAGAGTTGAACCTAGAAATTGGCTTGCCTAGCCCCACCTTGCAATTTAGGATTGTAGAGTGATTGTAGGTCATCATATTCCTCATCATTCTGATCCTCATAACCCTAAACATTGCACTTAGTTGAGGTAAGTTAGGGAAGCCTCTCGCATCTTAACCCTCCATGACCCGGGGTCTTGTATGCGGTGGTCCCCATCTCTTACACTTATCTTCCACTTGTTCATGCCCATGTTCTTCATGATGTTCCTCTCCAGGCCTTTCCTTTGTTTTAGCATCCTCTTGAGGCTTGTCTTTTTCTTCTTTCTCTTCTGAGAGAGGCATCTCATTATCACGCTCAAGGCATTTATCTTATTCCCTAGTTGGAGGCTCAGTGTCTTCCTCCATTTTCTCATCTGTATTTCTACTTCTTCTTTGACAATCTTGAGCTGTTGAGCCAACTATTCCTCGAGCTCTAGGTCAAAATTTTCCATAATATACATGGTTTCGGGCTCTTCAATTTCTTCTTCAGATGACTATGCCTCTTCCTTCTCTCCCTCATGCAACACTTCATCAATTACTAGTTGTTTGTACTTGGGATGCTCATGGTAATCATCCACTTCTTCTTCCATCTCCTTAGTAGCTTTCCTTTCTTGCCTCTCCAATTCTCCTAATATTAGCTTTGTTATTTCTATTGTGGGTGGTTCAGCTGGAGGAGAAGGGACAAGGATATTAGCAACAACTTGTGCCAAGGAAACTCATACTATCAGGTCCATTAGCACCCTAGACAACTCTATTTGAATATTCTACATATGTCAGGAAAAATCTCTTTAGAGCGAGATAGTTGGCATTAGCATTGTTGTAGTGGCCAGTGGAAGATATGATGATGGGGACATGGAAGAGGAGGAGAGCGAAGAAGTAGTAGTAGAAGAGGAAGATTCTATAACCATCACTTGTGTAGCAGGTGGGGTAGAAGCAAGGTCAACTGAGATATCCACCATGGGTGGAGAAGTGGCAACCATTGCCTTTGAAGTAGGTCAAGGAGAAATGGTGGTGGTTACGGCAACAACAGTGAGTGCGAGAGAGGAGGTAGTAGGTGGGGACTTTGGCTGTTCGACCTCTTGTTCCTCTCCTTCATGGAGTGGTTCCTCTTGAATGGTAGGCATTTCCATAAAATTGCCTGATGTTCTTGGCTTCTTGGAGGGTTCACCCTCTGATTCTTTTCTTGAGTAAACCCTTGGTTTAGGCTATCTCTCAGCCGACTCTTTTCTCTTCCTTAGCTGTGTAGCTAGAGGATATTTTGAAGTTTCTCCTATCGAGGGAACAACAACAATAGAGGCATTTTTAGTCTCACTTCCAAGTGGCTCCTCAAATTCACCATATGTTAGGGTGACTCCCTACAACTTCAATTGGGCAATCTTCCCATCGATCCATTCCTTGGTTCTTGCCTTGATGGGCTCCATCAGAATTTTGAGGTCATTGACCTCTTCCTTCTTCTAATCAATTAGTGGTAGTGGTAGGTTAGTGATAGCATCATATCTCAGATTTACCACAGTGTCATCATCTTCAACACCTTGATCTGAGACAGGAAATAGGTTGACTATCTTGACAAAATCGGCCATCATACACATGTAGTGCCTCAAGTGTACTTATTTTTCATCTTTGTAGTTGGACCAAAAGTCCTCCACATTATGTATATGGGTGTACTCAAGCCCAACCACCCTCTTCAATTTTCCATTGGGGTCCATTCGTGACCGGGGAGTATGGAAAATTTCCAAGTTGTACTCAACTAAATCTTTATCAGAGTGCTCCACACACTGCAATGCAGGAAGGACATTCTTTCCTTGACCAAATGTGACTAGATATGGGATCCCCTATCTATGCTTATTACTTAGGAGGGCATGTGCATGTTGCAGATGTCAAGAGAGCTCAAACAATATTATCCAGTAATTTGGGTACCGCGACAACTTGTATGGTTTCCCTAAGAAACCCTCAGCTCAGATGTATGTGAATTTTAGAAGTTGGATGAACAAGAATCTAAACTAGCAGATGTAAGCATTTGCACTATGGGTGATTCTCCTTTCAAAATCACCTCCAAGCAGTCTGATAATATGGCCTATGAAGGTGTCATTGACTTTGCAATAATCCCTCTTGAAATTTTGAAACTAGAGTTGGGGATACTTATCATACACCTTGGGCTCCCTCCTTGGTGTCTCGCTTGGAGCCACAAAATCACTTGACAAGTTAGCCAACCTGCATCAAGATGTGGTCATGGAATAGGGTCCACCAAGGAGGTCAATCTATTTTGACATGTGGGTCGAAATCACTTTGATGTTTTGGAGGTGTTAAGTGCATCTTTTAACCACATGGGAACAAATGCTCATTTGGCCATTTGAGGCTCTATCGTTACAAGAAAATTGGAAAGGAAGCAATCCATAAGTGGTGTTCTACCATGTGGGGCCTACAAGTTTGGTAGATAGTATCATGGTCCTCTTGACATTCAAGTTCTTGTGGTTCAAAAGGTGTGGGAAGACATTGGTTCACGACCATTTCAAAATGGCAAAAGCCAGGAGGTGGTCCTGATGGGGAGCCCCACATGATCTAGTTCACATAGAACTTGGGCCTTCCTACTTATTATCAAGTAGTCAGAGGGAGATGGTAGGAACAGGACCTTTATAGTGAGCTGACAAAGGTCCGTGGACATTTGTAACAGTGAGAGTGAGATGGAAGTCTGCGACCAACCACCCGCAAGAGGCGATCTGCCTAATGTTTGTAACTTAATTGCTTTCACTTTTGAGCTTGGATGGACGCGACAGGTGTGGAACCTGTAGTGTAGAAGGTTGATGTGTAAAGGTTGTTTGGAATGATGGTCAATTCATGGCAATCCACACCCAAAGGTCTGCAGGGTGAGGTCTGCAAAATAATCATTACTTATTTATCTTCAGTGTAAGAGCATTGGATGGCATTATTAAGATTGGGACCTGCCTGCAGAAAGGATGTTAGGACTTTCCATTTTTAAGAAGTCCTTTATGCGGTGGGAAAATGCCAATGAAGGTCCACATTGAATGATCTACATTGCATAGGTTGTTGTTTTTGGTTTGGACGGTAGGTCCAAGGGCCGAGTCTGATAGGCAGAAAGATGGGCCACAAAAGTTATTTGAAATGGTGAAGCTAGGGCATAAACCTCCAAGCGAAAGTTCACAAGGAGAAGCCCTCAATGGACTAAGAATTTTGTGAATTTTAGCTAAGTTTGGGGCGGCCGATCAAGGGAGCCCTCCCATGAGGGTGGGCTTGGTGAAGATGTTCATCATTTCAAGTTCAAGCACTATCAAAGGAAGGTGACAATGTTGGTTAGGGTGTGGGCCTGTAGGGAATGGATACCCTGGTCGATGAACAAACATGAGGACCTCAAGTCCTACATGCAGTATATGGGGTAATTTTTGAAGTTTATTAAGATTTCAACTCATGGGTCTTGTTCGCCTAGGCCTGGTCAAGTTAGATTTCAAGTTTTCTCCCTTTAGATTTAGCAATTTTATATAGAAATTGAAGAAAACTTAAACATGGCTCACGACATAAACCCTACCTCTAAAACTCGATGAAGGTGAATGAGCAATCAACTAGCAAAGGCTTCAGATTGGTAAATGCTTAGCAGGCATGATGACGACGTTGGTAGGGGCTCTCTAACTTGTTTTTGAACTCCTGAAAAGTGAAAATGATAGCTCGAGATGGGCTATTTATAAAATTTTGAGCATTTAATGCCCCTCATAAATGTGGGTATGGTGGTACTTAGGGTTGGTAGGCAGTCATTTTGAAAATGGCTATGGGAATTGTGGAGTCCACTAGGTGAATGATAGTCAGAAGTTAGCCATTTGGAATGTTGGGCATTGAAAAGAGAAAACCAAGTTGCAGGTCCCACGAGGTAGGAGGACATCGAGAGAAATTCATTTGGAATGACAAAGAAGAGAGGGAACCCCACGTAGGGTGGCTCACAAGGGCAGACCCACATTGCCTGGAAGACTCCAGTCTTAAAGAATGAAGGCAAACAACAAAGGATGTTCCGCAAAGGCCTAAAGGCTTGAAAATTTGAGTGTGGCATAACATGGTCAAATCAATATGATTCCTCTAAGACTCATTGACCACTTAGGACACAAAATAAGGGGCACACAAAATGAGGTAGTGACAAAAGTGACCCAAAGAGAGGGTACCTATTCCAAACAAGGCATGTGTTCTATAGGCACACCAAATGGTGACTCTACTAGAGAATGCTCTTGAGCATTCTAAGGATAAGTGTTCACTTAGAACACAAAATCTTCGGTTTTGCACACCAGCGGCTAGTTTTCATAAGTGAACTAAGGGGCTTGAGGGAGAACAAAATCCTTAATTGAATCATATCACAGAAGCATCTCAAAAGTGTGCAAATAGTGAATTCATTTTCTTTCCTTGGAAACCATGACCAATAGCTACTAATCAGGCTAAGAAAACTACATTAATTATCCAACACCAAAAGTAACTCGGACATTGCCCCGCTGCCAGTCAGGCATCCATAGCCTCGACGGATTTTTCATTGTGATCCCATGAACATTGCTCTACTGCACACCCACATGGTTGCTTGATTTTCAATATTTATTACTTTCTTTTGATATTAAATTTTGATACTACTTCTTTTGCTAAACTGAGCAATCATCAAAGCTTATAGTGGGCTTGGACCCATAGTGGTCACTAGAGCAGATTTAAGTCTTTTCACTTCCCGCACCTTGAAAAAGGCCACTACATAGTTCTTTGGAAATAGTTAGTGTATTTCATGCAGGATCCCAGATGAGTGTGAAAGAGTTCAATAAAGAGTTGAGTTCTAGGTCAAGTGTGAGTTCAAATAGGGAAAATGCTCCATAGAAGCAATCAAGGACCAAGATTTGGGTATGGGTAGGATCATGATGGGCCAAAAAGTTGCAATATAATGGGTATTTGTAGGGTATGTGGCTGACGATTTTTCTTTTACACAAAATTAATGAAACAAAAAGGGTTTTTAAATGATATTATTAGCTTTCCACCAATATAAATTATGCTTTACTTTCAATTTAATAAATAATTATTATTCATTTTCTATTTGAATTATGACTAAAGTCCTAATTGATAGGCTGATTAAAAAACATCTATAGCTTTCAAACACTATCACATTTTTTAAATCCATAACATGCATCACATTCTATGCTTCATATACTATAGGATTAAAAAAAAAAGAATTTCATGAAGTTTTGACCAAGTTAAGGTGGTTAGATGTACGATTTTTATATTTTTTAAAAGTTGTAATAAAAAAATCATAATTAATTATTTACTAGGAAAAAAATTACAAAAAAATGCATCACATCGGGACATGAGTCCTCTACTTATATCTAAAATATTATAAAAAAATATTATCATTTTATAGTGGTTAGGTGGTCAGTATTACCTTATTTTTCCTTGAAATTTAAGTAATTACGCAATGAAATTTCAAATTTTCACTAAATATATATATATTTTTTAAAATAAACCTAGTAACTTGGAAGCTACATTTAATTTTCTACAAATTCTATTCTTACTTATTTTTTAAATAATATAGATAACTTATTCAATTTTTTACGTCAAGTTGCCTAACTCTGATTTTTCTATTTTTTTTGCCACTTAAGGGCCTATTTTTTCCATGATGATCCTGCACATACCCAGTAAGAGTTCATAATTATCTAAAGAACACTAAGAGTGGGTAGCTTAGTGAACTATTCATTGAATGAGCATGGCCACCACATTAGGAACAAAGAGACACTTTCAGCAAAGCAAAAGCATCCAGGAACGAGCAAAACAAAAGCAACACGAAGCAGAAAAACAACAAAGCAACCTAAACTAACCTATATACATATATTTATTAGAGTAGCTCAGGAGAGCTCAAGCTTGGAAATAATGCTTCAAGTGCTACCTATTGATAGGAAATGGGACATCTTCATTGGTTAAGGTCTTGAAGTGAAAGTCATTATCACCAAGGATTTCAACAATTTGAAAGGGTCCAAGCCAAAGCTTGTTAAATTTGTCATATCCCCCTTTCTTCTCATGGGCCTTGTCCTAGCATAGGACCAGATCAGCAATTCTTAAGGACTTGACTTTGGCTCATCGACCGAACCATCTTTCGACCATGCCCTGATGTTTGGAAAAAAATTCAATAACACGGTCACACACTTCTTCTAAATGTAGCAGCTAAGCCAAGTGAGCCTCTCTTCGATCCCCCTCTTTGTAAAAGGTATTGATGAATTGGAGGGTGGGGATTTTTAGGTGAATCAAGAATAAAGGATCTAAACCATAAATGAGGTGAAACGGGAAATATCCCAATGAGGCCTTATGGTGTGTATGATCTACTCAAAGAGAAAAATAGATTTAGGTGTGCCAATCCTTAGGGTTCTTGTGAAGTAGATTTTTGATGAAGGTGATGAGGTTCTTGTTTCTAGATTTTGCTAGGCCATTTCCCTAAGGATAGTAGTTGGATGAAAACTTAAGGGAAATTCCATAGTCGAAGGACCAACTAGCGAATTTAAGTGAGGAAAAGGCAGGGCCATTATCGTATACTAAAGCATATGGACAATCAAAACGATTTAGAATAAAACTTTCAAGAAAATTAATAGCTATCTCTATTGTACATTTCCTACATGCAATAGCTTGTGTCCATCTAGTACAGTAATTAGAGGTTAGAATGTACCTATGATCCGTAGATGATGGTAGGCTTACTGAACCAATGAAGTAGAGACCCCATTGTACAAACAACCTTACCTCCAAGATTGGTTGCAATGAGACAACAACATTCCTTTCTCTAGTTGTGGTAGTCTGGCAGACATGGCATGTGTGAACATGACTGTGAGCATCCTTGAAAATAGTTGTTGAGTAGTAACCTTCTCATAGGATTTGATGACCAGTAGAAGGACCAGATCCATGACCAGTACCAAATTTGTTGTGGAATTCCTTCAAAACATGTGCTGCTTCTTCTTTTCTCAGGAAGTGAAGGTACACTCCTTCATGATTTCTTTTGTAGAGGAAAAATCCTTGCAACATATAACTGCTAATCTTAAGTCTGAGGGCATGCTTTTGAACTCCCTATAAATGAGGCGAGCATTTGTTATTTAGCAAGTAATACACAATGTTTTTGTACCATTCTCCGGGAGAAACATCTTCTAGTTGATACTACTGAATCGTAAGCTCAAGTCCTGCTTCAACTGTTGTTTCAGGTATTGTTTGGGTAAGTTCCCATCCTCTTACCAACTTCATCGGTTGAATCTCCATGTCGTACTCTTGTAGCAAGGTGACCCATTTTTCTCTTCATTCTCCTAGCTCATTCTGCATTAGTAATGTATTCACGATTGGATTAGGGGCGATGGAAAATGCCTTGTTCCATAGGATCTGATGTCTAAATTTTTTTACTCCTCTAACAAGAGCATATGCTTGCTTCTCCATGCTATGGTATCTTAATTCAACATCCTTTAAGGAAGCACTCATGGAAGCAATTGGGTGCTCATTTCCTTCACCATCCTTTTGAGTCAAAATGATGGCACATGAATGATCTAAAGCAAAGGAGTATATGTAGAAGGGCTTGAAATAATTAGGGCTAACTAGCATAGGTGCTTTAGAAATGGCTTTCTTGATCTCCTCGAAGGCCTACTTTGCCTCCAAATTCCACTCAATTTTGGCATCCTACTTCAACATGGCGTTAAATGGCTTGACAATTTCAGCAAAGCCTATGATGAATTTTCTAACAAAGTTTATCTTTCCAAAGAATAATTTCAATTGTTTCTTGCTACCTGGCAATTGGATCTTCAATAGGGGCTAAATGTGTTTAGGGTCTATGGAGATTCCTTGTTTTGAAATAAGATGCTGGAGTAACTTTCCTTCAATGACTAAAAAGATGCATTTCTTCGGGTTAAGGGAAACCCCAAATTCTATACATCTCTGGAAAACTTTGCACATATCATAAACATGATCATATTTCTTCTTTGAGAACACTATAAGATCATCCATGTAAATGATGATTCATTTTATGATTAGGTCCTTAAGGGCTATATCCATCTCATGCTGGAATGTGACACTAGCATTAATGAGTCTGAACGACATTCTTCTATATGCAAAGGTTCCCCACTTGGTGGTGAATGTTGTCTTGTGCCGGTCTTCATATTGCACCATAATTTGGTTATGTCTAGAGTACCCATTGAGGAAGGACATCATATGTGATCCATTAACAATTTGTAATACCTCATTGAGTGAGGGCATGAGAATTATCCTTCTCTAAAGCTCTGTTCAGATTGTGGAAGTCCACACACAATATGATTTCCCCAATCTTCTTCATAATTGAGACCAAATTGGCACCCATGTCGAGTGCCTAACTAGGAAGATGATTCTAGCTAACAACAAATTTTGCACTTCTTTATAAATGATGGGCTTCAACAATGCATTGATGGGATGTTGTCGTTGCCAAAATGGTCACACATCTGGCTTTAAGGGGATAGTGTGTGTAATGATGGAGGTATCATATGTCTTCAAATCCCCATGACTCCATGCTACCACATCATGATACTTTTACAAAGCACTAATGATTCCTTTCTTCTCTTCTAGCATGCATACCTTGCCAATGAATACATTTTTAAATTCCTAAAATGTTATGAGGTTGTGGGTGTCACACTAGTTGTTTATGGAATCTTTCTTTTCTTGTTGATCTTGTTCTCGGATCTGATCTAGGTCAAATATGTGCTCAAGTTGAACCATGCCTCTAAGGTTAGTATTTGTTTAGAGGTTGATAATCCCTTCTATATCCAACTCAACTTTCTTTGGGTTAGCTTCATCAATTATCTAAGTTGCAAACATGTTGGAACTAGTGATAAACTCTAGGATATGCTTATCATCATTAAACACTTGGAAATGGGTTACGTTGTTAGGCATAGATGGGGTGGAAGTTAACTCTATGGTGAATTGTTTGAGACCAGACAAGGAGAGTGCCTGTAGCGTGCTAGTTGCTTGGGCCAAGCCATCAATAGTATGGTTATGAGAATGAGGGATTAGCTATATGTTGAATGCATCTAGGCTTCCTAAGAGATCCAAAACTCTATGCCTATAGTTTTCTAGCCTTCTATCATGGTAAGAGTATAATTTCCTTACTTGTTTTACTACTAGTTTTGAATCACCAAAGACTTGCAGCATTTTAACTTTCTTCCTTAAAGCCATTAACAGACCATAGATGAACACTTCATATTCTACTACATTATTGGTACAACAAAACTAGATCCTATGAGTGGTGAGGTAGGTCTCACCTATAGGATTGATGAGTTTGAATTCTCCTCTAGATCCTTGCTTGGACTTGGATCCATCAAAATTTAGTGTCCAAAACTTGGATGGTTCTTTGACTTCTGGGCCAATCAGGCATGCATCCCCCCTTAGTTGTTTACCTTCATTTGTCATTCCTAGAATAGAAGCCAGTTCATCATGATTGGTGGTAGGTTGTTCAGTTGGTGGGTCCTTTTGAGATGTGGCCTATCCTTTGATGTGATCCACTACCATCTAACACAAGAAACAATCAAATTTAGAGTGGGAAACATTATGAACCCTGCACTAGCTAGGCAACAATAGCTCTTAGAAGTCCATCCTTGCTCCTAGACTAAGCTAATCTTATATGAATTTTTCCAAGAAGTCTTGCAATCCATCTAGTAGTCCTAAATTACCATCTTTGTAGGACTTGTCATCTTCTGATTCTATCAGCACTTGTGTGCTCTGGGGTGCCCAAGTTAAATTAGTAGGAGGGCTACATTGCGCCAAGAAGACCTCTCTAGTCATCTCTTCTTCTTAAGGCTCCAATTCTTCTTGATATGCTATAGGAGAATAATTTCCCAGCTCAGTTTCAACAAAAAATATCTCATTAGTGTTGTTATATTCTATGATCATTAATTTCATGTGCGGTTCCCAATCTACATGAATTTGGTTTGGAAGCCCCTTCCATGGCAGCCACATGTGAGAAAAATCGGTTGCGGCATACCCATTTAGTGCTTGGGTGAAGTCTCATCCCAAGATTATTTTGTATGTGTCAAGAATTTCAATAACCTACTGCACTCTTGGGTCTGCAACAATCTGCATTAGGATATGATTGATTTACCCAATGATGTTCACTTCAGTCTTGTCTAGCTGAGTTACTTTTCTTCTTGAAGGATTGTGGAAAATCCAAAGAGCCTTGCATACAAACAAAGGCATGACATTGGACGATGCTCTCGATTCAATAAAAAATTTGTGCAAGTTCTTCCCAAATATTCTAATTGTTGTGAGAAAGGGTGGTGTTTCTAGCTTTCCTTGGAATAACCCTACAAGTGTGTCACCCTAGGCCACTTGGTTCTTATCCTTCTCATTGGTCTTTTCCTTGGTTTGCACCAGACTTTTCTCCTTTTCAGGTTACTTCCCAACTTACTGATTGGAAGGGATGTCCTTCTTTTTACCTATGATTTCATGAATTACAGGATCATGTGTGGGTTCTTCAAAAGAAACCTTCTTGGATAGTGTTTCTTGTGTTTCCTTTGAGGAGGGGATTCTGTTAATCACCCTAAAGAAGGCATGCCTAATCATAGGAACCTTAAGCAATGCAAAAGTAGATAGACTTATCCAGATTTCTTGAATTTTTCAGCAACATATTCCCTCATTTGCTTAATTTCAGCCTTGAAGGATCTACCTATGGGGGAGCTCATTGGGTGGCTTTGCATTTTGCCTGACTGCATGTTTTTGTTCAAATATTATGTAGGTACATAGGGATAGCTAGGCTTGTTGCTAGCATTGGGGTCAGGTGGGGTGCTAAATTTCTTGGGTGAAGTAGAGGTAGTGAATGACCCACCTATTTTTCTATTTCTTAAATTATAGGAAGAGGTTATCTGATGGAACATTTGAACTTCATCTTTGCGAGACTCTTCTTCATCTACTAGACCATTATCTATTGAAGTAAATAGCTGGGATAAAGCTTCTTCATTACTTACCTCTTTTACTTTTTTGTTCCTTGGGGAGTGACCACACTTTTGAGCTCATTGCTCTTGCTTCATGGAAATGGAGCTTGATTGACCATGAGCACAGAAGAATAGTATGGCTCAAATAGAACTATTTATCTACAGCCAACGCTATCCACAACATTTTGAACTTCTACTTGAAAAATATTTGCGGCCATAAGGAACTTAGGGTAGTCCAACTCAAAGTGTCTTTTCGTCTTATGGATCTAGCACCATCTAGATAAGGCAACCTCGACAAGATACAATCCACTGGTCATCTTCTTCATACTAGCAGGCTGATCAAGAGGAGTCAGAACACCTCCATTGTTTGGTCTCATTTTCCACATCCTATTTTTTCTTTGTGCGAGTCTCATCTCAAAATTTGGGCTAGAGTTTTTCCCTCACTCATAATTTTTCCCGAAAAAAGCACCAACTTCATGGATATCCATGTTTTCTCGATTGAGGTTAGCATGAATGCTATGTTGAGAAGCTTGCAGCTTGTTGTTCTAATTACACAAGTTTGTCATCTCCATGGAAATTTTTGTGATCATTTCCATTAGTTCATCCAACCAGTCCTTCTCAGTATTGCTTGGTTGTGGTGTTTGATTTTGGAGGAAGACGGGTTGTGCTGCTAGCTGGTTTTGCTAAGTAGTGGGAAAGTTAGGCCCTTGTAGGTATAGGGGCACTTGAGGCTACTATGAATACACTTGTGGCTATTGGGGCTACAAATAATGAGGCACCAAAGGTGCTTGATTCATGATTTGTACTACATGAGGAACTATGAGAAACTGTGGCACCTAGTTCATAAGAGGTGTATGGTGTTGGAGTACTTGATTGAGCCCTTGAATCCGCATAGGATGGGAATCTTTCCCCATGGAAGGCCATGGACCAAAAATGATTTTTCCCAAGTTCATGTTGGCTTTGATTGCCTTGACATAAGCATCCACCAGTCTAGCAGGTTGTGGGTTCATTATTTTCACAAACGTTGTAGTGAGATTGTCTAGGGAAGTGTAGTAGATTGGAAAAATAGCAACATCATCAAGTACATATGGAGTTTGTAACCTCATGTACACCTGATGGAACTAGTCATTGAAGTATCCTATTGGCTCATTAACCTCTCTACAAACAAACATGAACTATTGATATAATTCTAAAGGATTGACCGAGACCATGTATTTCCTCAAGAAGGCATTCTTCAAAAGGTCCCAAGTGGTGATGGTCCTTGTTGGTATATTGATGTACCAATAGAAGGCTTCTTCTCCCAGAGAATAATGGAAAAGTCTACATGTTGCATCCTCATGATCAATCTGCATATCCTTCAGTGTTGTTTGAAATATCTTGATGTGTTCTTCTATTTTCCTTTGTAGATCCCGAGGATTGAACTTCATGCAGACACCCTTCGAGTTCTTAGACATGTCATGGTACACATTGAATAGTAGTGGAGAGGGGTTGTTCCCCACCCAAACCATGAGGGGAGGTAGAAGTGGTACCCACTGTTGAACTAGAACTTGGGGTTGCGCAGGGGCAATGACATTTGGGACTGCTCTTTGGACTTGGAGGATAGGGACAAGGGCAACACACCGGCTATCAAAAATAGGTGGTTGGAAGGAAACTTGGAATAGCTAGAGGGGAGAGGTGAAAGTGGAAGTGAAAGGATGAGTGTGTGGCTGATGGAAGGAGGATGGAGGTGAAGATGAAGGTGAAGTGGATAGAATGGAGAAGGAAGAAGAGATTGTGTCCCCTCTCTTAGTCTTTCTAGCCCTTGTAGGGGGTTGCAGTTCTTGAAATTCCCCTTT
Organism: Sequoia sempervirens; assembly: GCA_007258455.2. Lineage (NCBI taxonomy): Eukaryota > Viridiplantae > Streptophyta > Pinopsida > Cupressales > Cupressaceae > Sequoia > Sequoia sempervirens. Next base: position 127,630,164 of record VDFB02379711.1, read on the forward strand.
GTTGGGTGTTGACCTTAAAACTCTCTGGAATATTTCATGGGAGAATGATCCAATTCAATCTAGCTTAACTCAAAAGGGCCCTCCTTCTAGTGCTAGTTCTATTGATGGGTGTTATAACATTTCTCAACATAGGTAATGCATAGGCGTACTACCTCTGTTGAAAGGAAATCTCCAACAAAAATTTGATAAAAATTACCCCAAGGTCTCTCGGGTGTTAGGTCATGTTGTGCATGGAATTTCTCAGTTAGTTTAATGTGATTTTGTTGGTAATCATAGGGAAGACTTACGTGAGTTAAATTGGAGGGGAATTGGATCTCAAAATGGATTTCCTAAGATGTGAAAGTTGTTGCACAATTGTTGTAGGTTCAAATAGCAATATGGAATTCCTATTTCAAATTTAGATTTGGCTTTACAATGTGAAATGAACCTTGTTCAAAGTGCCTATTAA
>VDFB02379711.1:127630711-127695711 GCA_007258455.2 Sequoia sempervirens
TATTGTGTTGAAATTTTGATGGCATTTGAAACATCGAAATTCTAGCCCAGCATGTCGAAATTCCAACGGGCCATCATCGAAAAATTGATCAAAATGTATCAATGGTTAAGCATAATTAGAAGGATGATAGATATTTTTTATACTTCTAAGGTGTAATATGTGATATTTGGGATGGGTTGAAGAAGTATTTTTATTCCTGAACTATGCATCTTAGAAATTTTAAAGCATGGATATGTTCAAGCTCCAAAATGTGATCAAAATTAAGGAATGAGGAAGTAGACAAATCAATTATGGAATTGAATTTGAAAGATTGGATAATGGTATAGGAGAAATGTATTACTCTCCTATAGTTCCCTGAGGAACATCAAATAAAAACATGCAAGGCATGCATCTCTTATCATGTCGTCAAAAGAAGTTCTCTATTGAGAAATATAAATCATTAAGTTTTAATGGTATTCAAGGTTTCCCTCATTAAGTTTTAATGGTATTCAAGGTTTCCCTAACAAAATTCTAAGTGATGTTAGGAAAAATTTACCTAAATTTATAGGGCACAATTCAAAGTTAGCATCTAAACACTTGAATACATTTATAGATTTCATGGGTTATTTTGAAATAGATCATGAGGATATTGTCATGAAACTTTTTGCTCAGTCTTTAAAGGAAAATGTTGGAGACTGGTTTTCATATTTACTAGTCTATTTTGTAGCTTGGTGGAATGGTTTTATGGTTGAATTTATGGAGCAATTTGGTGAAAGGGTTAATCCTATCTTCGTAAGGAAAAGAGTTATGGAAATCCAAAAGAAGATGAGTTGGTTCCTGCTTTCAACCTCATATTTGAACAAGTAGTAAGAGATATTTCTCAATACCTAAGACCTAGTGATGCAGAATGTTTGACTATATATTTAGGTGCATTTGATAATGAAATGAGTTATTTGATAAAGGATAAGGAACCCAAAACATTACAGCAGGCTTGTCACATTGCTATGGATATTGAAAATATTGTGAAATATTCAATGACGAGAGGGTATATCACTGCAAGTGTTTCTTGTCTTGGTTCAGAACAAGTGAGTGGATCTCCTAAAGATGAAAGAGATGATCAAGGTGATAATGCTTTAGATATCTCATCTTGTTCACTCACACAACATGTTACTCATGGATTGGTTCAGGATAAACTTCAACAAAGTTTAATTAATAATGAATAGGAGTTTTTAGTCCAAAGACTATCTGACATGAAAAGATATGAGGATTAGTTTCCATATGAGATGTTAGCAAGGTTCTTAGATTGCCCGCTATAAATTCCTAAGGGGTTACAACCTACAGATTCAAATTGTATTGACATATTTTGCAACATTTATGAACTATTTCTTAGTGCCTTTCCTAAGGAATTGCCTCTAGATTTTGATCAGACACTTGATTGGATCGGGATTGTTGATGAGGCTAAGAATGATTATATACAAAGAATGAGGTTTCAAGCTCATAGTGGTAATTGTCATGGTGAATTTCAAATGTTTACTCAAGCGATGAATAAGGATGTCTGAGAAGAAGAACATCTATCTAGTAGTGTGGGTGATGAAATTGTCATATTTACAAAAACTACTAATATACCCTTGAAGGTTGGTGATCGGGATAATAAAAATAAAGATTTTGATTGCTCTTAGGAGGAATATGAATCTCTTAATGAGATTGACCTAGAGATATCCTTCTTTCCTAAAGGATTCAACTTTGCCAATCTTTATTAGTTTTTTCCCTCACTAGTAAATGAACAAAGTTAAAATGAAGCACTCATGTAATGCAGTCCAACAACATCAAAATTGGAGTGTTACAACAATATGATCAATGATGAATTTCAAGACAAGAATGATTGTATTCAGTAGCTTGTGTACGAGTTAAATACCAAGAGTGATGAAATTAAAAATGATAGCCAATAGTGTCATGTCATTAATGGCTTATATCAAAGAGGAATGAATTGTAAAAAGTTCACGGAAGAGATGGATATGATTATTTTCAACAGGGATCTTATTAAAGAAAGGAATGAAGAAACTTGTTTGGCTATTAAAGGTTCAAGGTATAATGAGTACCACAAATATGAGTCATCAAACTTTTCAATTGAAGACATACTTGAATACCATAATTTTGATCACATCAAGCCTTAGATGCTTGACTCATCCTATTATGTTTCTAGCTTCAATTTGAGCAACAATTGGAGTAAAGGACTGGAGTATGCAAATGAACTAGAAAATGAAATAATCTTTGGTGCCTGGGATGGTAGTGATGATGCTCTTTGCAGAAATATCCCTATTATGAATGAAAGAAAGAATGTTATGGGGTTTGATGAGTCGAATTCCCAAGATAATGGAGTATTTGGCAACATAGCTGGTTTCTAGTATTTTGATGAATATGAGCACCATTTTGAAATGAAGCCTATGTATGAACATTTCTTGTTTGTCAAACAAATTGAATTTGTATGCCTGAACGAGATCCTTGGAAGGAGTGTATGTGAGGACTTCTAGCTTAATGAGCAGAAGGAATTTGATACCAGTTTGAATGATGATAATTGATCAAATGGATTATGAATTTTTCACTTTCCCAGACCAATTGGATGGGAATTTGGTGGAATATAATGGTAAGCTGGGTTAGATAGAATGCCACACTAATAATATATTCCAGTTAACACCTTACTACAATTCACAAAGGGACATGAATGAAAGAATTGATAGCAAGTTTAGGAACATGTCTATAGTGGTTGAAAGTAGTGGCCACAACATGATTAGTTGGTGGACCCTTCATGGTAGTGTTTTTCCGCCTTAGCATGGTTCAAATGGTGGAAAATAGGGTTTTTGATAGAGGAAGGCACCGGTTTTAAGGTTGGTTTGGCCCTGTAACATTTTTAAATGTTGTACATATGTTGTCTCATTTAGTTTTGGTGTTCTTGCTTTGTCCTTGGTTTTGGTTCTCTGTTCTTGGTCTGATTCACATGAGATTTTGGACTCACTTTGTTCTAGAGAAACATACATCCCCAACTAGAGCCACTGATGGAACCCTCAAAATTTTGGCTCCATTTCTAAAAATGTTTCATTTTTAATAAGGCCTCTCATATTTGGACTTTCGAGTTTTGTAGTATTGTTATTTTGTAGTCAATTTCACCCAGGAAACCCTAAAGTCTAAACCCTTGCAATGATCTAATTTTTTGTTGACCTTATGTGTCCCATTGTTGGTCATATTAAAACATCTTATGTCATTGATGATCATGGAGTAACTAGTCCCTCATGCCTAGGTTAGAGTTTTTCCCTTTTTATAAGATTGAATTAAAAGCCTCTTTGGCCTTTACATCCTTTACATTTTATGACTAAAAATATTATGAAGACCTTTTTCCTATGTCATCCTAGGATGGTCCCCTTCATTAGAACAACTTATGGGAACACACTTAAAAGTTTTCACTTAAGTCCCTTCAGCCATCTCTCTTTGTCACTCATCACAGATAGTTTCTAAAAGGTATGTTTAAATTCACGATAAGCAATGAGCAGTATTTCTTTGGTTTTGCTCATCATGAATAGCATTGGGAGCTCTTGGCATGAATCAATGATGTGAAACGCTCTTGCTTCTCCTTATATTTTTTATTTTTTGCTTATCGCTAATAACTCTTGAACCTTGAGTATTGAATTAGTGATTAGCGATGGCCTTTGAACTTTTGTTCTTCTCTTCATCGTTCATCACAGATGGTTGTGTGATTGTAATTTTTAAATAGTGATGAGCAATATGAATTATCTCTTATGTTTCACATATCATGGATGGCTTTTGAATTTTAACTTTTGTATTAGGGATACACGATGCAAGCATTGTATGTAATCGTTGGGATCTCTCATCATTGATTGCTTCCAAATTTTATGAGGAGAATTAGTGAAAAGTGATGGCCCTGGTGCTTTTGTATGTTTCTCCTATCGCTCATCACACATCCTTTCCAAAACTTAAGTTTCAAAATAGTGATGAGTGATGGAGTCATATGTTCAAATTTCTTTCACTGATTTGAATTGATCTTATGAGATATGTCTTTTATATCATTGATTTTCATGTAGGTGCACGTGTCTTAATCTTGCTTCATTATTTTATCTCCCATCATTGATGTGATCCAAAGTTAAAAGTTAAATTAGTGATGTGTGAGGAGGAAAGTGAACCTAATCGAGGATAGGATATATTTTAAAGGGCTAATATTTCATTGTGTGGATGCTTGCATCACTAATAGAACTAGTGAAGGATGAAATGTGTCAACAATAAGCGACAACTACTGAATGAAAAGACAATGTGGTAGAACCTGAGGACATCATGTCAATACTATCGTCACTGATTGAAGAAAGTAGTGAGGTAAGTGGATAATCATTGAGGTGGTTTTAAAGTAGAATGATCCAACGAGTTGAAGTTCATCATGTCAATACTATCGTCACTAATTGAACCCTAGAAAGATGAGGCAAGCCTACGATGAGGGATGGAATGTATGAAGGATTGTTCTCTTCAAATTTTGGATTTGTGTACTTTAATGATATTAATGAAGGATCACGGATTGAGTTGGTGATGTACTATTATTGTCATATCATGGGTGACTAATGAGGATTAAGGGTAGACATGGAAATTTTCTAAGGTGGCATCACCATTTTCTAGTTGTTGATGGGTGTTTTAGCACTTCTCAACATAGGTAATGCATAGGTGTACTACCTATCTTGAAAGTCAATCTCCAACAAGTTGTTGAATATTGCCCCAAGGTCTCTCGAGTGTCAGGTCATGACGTGTATGGAATTTCTCAGTTGGTTCAATGTGATTTTGTTGGTAATCATAGGGCATACTTACATGAGTTAAATTGGAGGGGAATTGGATCTCAAAATGGAGTTCTTAAGATGGGAAAGTTATTGCACAATTGTTGCAGGTTCAAACAGCAATCTGGAACTCCTATTTCAACTTCAAATTTGGCTTTACAATGTGCAATGAACCTTGTTCAAAGTGACTATTAAGAAAAAGGGAAAAAGGGCAGGGAAGAGAAGAAGTCCCTAGATCTGAAACTAGAAATGAATAGTGATAATGGAGAATGTTGTTGCAGAAAGCCTTCCCAAAACAAAGTTCCACTTAACCAAATCTACTTATAGTTTCGTGAAACCTATGCAATCTTCTAAGGTCTGCATATTTTCAACCTTTCATTCACCATAAGCATGGATAAAAGATAGAAATTTAGTGTAGCTTTAGACTTATTCCTAGACTAACTTTACACGATTATCTATCATCAATAAACAACAAAAAAGTATGGGAAAGGAAGGTTTCCAACACACAACAAAATTCTTCAATATCAATGCACAACATTAACTAATCTACTAAAACAAGTTAAAACACATGGAGTTCAACAAAGTTAATCTACTCAAATTCACTAACTATGAGAAGAAGAATCACACAACATGAAGTTGGAACTCAAGAATTTACCAAATTAATGAATTTCTATTAACATTCTAGCAAAATGTCTTTACAACAACTCAACTCCTCTTGAAAATGAGAGGAGATCCCCTATTTATAATGTCCAAAAATAAAAATTTATTGCCAAGATTTAATCTCATTTTGTGGCCAAGATTCACTACAAATTATGGTTTCACCTACCCCCAAATATTTGACACTACAAACTTACAAATTGTCATTTAGTCAATTTTGTCCTCATGTGGCAGCACTATAGCTCTTTTGTCTTCTTGTTGATCTCCTTTTTTTGTAGCTACTTTGTGAGGAACTCATCATCGATAATGGGATTTCCTTCATTCTTCTTCATAGTGGTGTATTCCAAAAACTTTATGATCAATGCCTGGAGTTTGTCTCACTCCAATATACCTGACTAGTTCACTTGGGAGTTCAACCTCCTAGATTTTCTTTGTATCTCATCCCATTCCTTGTCACATTTCTACATATTCTTTAGCACCTGCTCAAACTGAGCGAAGGCTCAGGCAGCAAAACTCATAAAATCAGGCATAACTACATTAGTCGTCCTTCTTTCCATCTTCTTGTGAAATTATGGCTTTATTTTCTCTGGGTCTAGTTCAATGGTGGGCACATCAAAATCTGTCATCAGTCTTAGATATTCTTCATAGGATGCCCTGATTTCTTTGTCCCAATCAATATCGAGCTCTACTTCATGGAGCACTCATTGTGATACTTCCTTTCTATGGTCCAAGCTTAGTTTTCATGTCTCCATAAGCCAATGGTCACCTTCTACCAAAGAAAACTCCTTCTCCCAGAATCTATCAAGTATCTTGACAATAGCCTCAAGCTTGGGATATGTGATTTTGTATAACCCTAGGAAGTCAGTGCAAAAATTCCTTATTCCCTCGAGTATCTTGTGTACTTCCAGGAACTTGTTTGTTGTCTAGACAATGTGGCATGTTCCCATACTTCCATTGTAGAGGACCTACCGAAACCAATCCTCTATGGCCTTTGTCCAGTTCTTTCTCTTCTCGATCTTATCAATATGGTCCTTGGACAACAATTGTGGTGGTGATGATGATGTGGTGGGAAGCTCCTCGGCTGACAACCATTGTTGAATGTAAGTTGTTAGATCAGCCACCTTTTCCTTTAGTTCCTCCTTGGAAGTCTTATCTTTGTTCATTTGATGCATGATAGTAGCGACAAACACCGGAAGATACTTGATATTCTATTACCTTTTTGTTGTCCCCAAATTAAGGGTAGAAATATTATAGCTTACCCCTTCTTCCTCCATCACTGGAGTGGCTATTTGTAGAGTCCTAGATCTAGATACGTCCATTATCCAGTGAGATCTGACCTTTGGCTTCTTCTTCTACTTTGTGCTTATCTAGGCCTAAGCCAAGATGGCCTGTAGTCTTGCCTTTGGATCCATTGGGGTCAGGGTCTTCTTCTCCTATTGCTTCTTGAGCCACTTAGACATCTAAGATTCCCCTTTTAGTGATTCGTGATCACCTTATTCTTCATGGGTGCATTGAATTTCCAATACTTTATCACCTAGAGTCTCTTGTTCTGTCTTTTCTTCTTCCTCCTCATTGGAATCCTGAATAAATACAATTTATTTTCTTAGGGATTCAGTAGCTATGTGTTCCTTAGGGTTGTCATGCCCTTCAATGGTTTTCTCCTTGTATAAGAGAGAATTTGCACTCTATGTGCAATTCCCCTTTTTTCCTTTATCCACCTTAGAAAACCAAAGTGGGAGGCTTAATTCCACTTAAGCCCATTGATGGCAGTCCAATTGGCACCTATTTTGTGTGTTGGTAGGGGCATTTCTGTCAAGGATGCCCGTGCAGCGCGCAGACATCCATGTGGTGTGTTTACGTCCTTGGAAGATTCCTGTGGCTGATCCAGTAGAGGCATTACACTTCTCATTGGCAGTGAAGTAGGAATGCCTCCTTCGCTCGACCGACCCGAATATGGTCATTTTCTTAATTCCTTCTTCATATTCATTCCTTCAACAAGCATTTCAACTTGACACATCTTCTTTCAAGAATTGTGCTCACTCTTGACCACTTCAAGCATTCAATCCAACACTTTTAGCGGCATTCCAAGCATTCCATTGTAGCAAAGCCTCACTTTGTAACTTTAGTAGAGCACATTTGGGGCCACGCCATTGTAGTAGAGGCTTGAGTTCCTCTCATTTCTCCCCCAAGAAGCCTTGAGTGCTCTTGATGGAGGTGGTGTGCATGTTGTGAGAAAGATCAGTTGGCAAGCGAATTCCTTAGTGAGATTCTTCTTACTCTCCTTACATTTGTTTTTTTTCTTTACAACATTAAAGAATACATTGTTTATTTACTTGTTACATTCTGTCATTTTAGTTGAGTAGCTAGGCTGTTAGTCATTTTGCGTGAGTTCGACCTTGTCTCTGTTGTTGTATGACCATATGGACTACAACGCACTTTCAAGATGCCAGCACGCCGCACTATAGTCCAAAGACCGCGCTGATGTCCTCAGGCAAAGAGCTCCTTGAGGCTCAAAGTTGAACCCAAAAATTGACTCACCTAGCCCCACCTTGCAACTTGGGATTGTAGAGTTATTATAGGACATAATAGTCCTCATCATTCTCATCCTCATAACCCTAAACATTTCTCTTAACTGAGGTAAGTTCAGGAAGCCTCTCGCATCTTGACCCTCCATGACTTGGGGTCTTCCATGCGGTGGTCCACCTCTTACAATTTTGGTGAACCCGACGTGAACCAATATTTGTTCATTTGTTTGTGTTAAAGCTTCCCTTGGATTCTTCATGGTTGTTGTGACCTTGAGCATTGTGAAGGTTTATGAGCATCACAACCTAGTCCACAACTTTTGGGCATATTGTAAGAAGAAGTGTACGACACCTCATGATGGATAGGACGAAGGTATCACGTGGTCTCTCTATAGGTCTTTTCTCTGGTCTCACCATTAGTTTGGCCATGTAGGAGAAGTTATTGAGGAATGAGATGGGATTCGCTGATGAAACTAATCACATTCTCACTCCTCCTGCATTTCCCACACCATTATCGGTGGAGGAACATGAGGCCATTCAAATCCCTGTTGAGTATGTGTCTGCCCTTACAAAAGGGTTGGGTGACCTTGAAAACCACTTGGAAAGAAACCTGAAGATGCCTAGGGCCACTCAGGTTGTTAGTGATTTAAAGCATATGATGGGTAAAGATCAACCATGTGTGGAGCTTCTAAGTAGTCTCTTTTGTATTGCCGAAGTGTGTGCTCCATCAAGAAACCCTAGCTTTGCACAAGAAGTCACCTTTTAAGAACATGAGGGAAAATTAGGGGTATTAATGCCTCCCACCTCTTTCTACATGGCTGATGTGGTCCCTTCAATTAGTATCCCTTCTATCCCTAATCAACCAAAAATTATCAAGGTGAATAAGGTCTCATTGGGCTTTAGCTTTACCCCTTATGTCACCTTTGGTGGTGAAGGCTTTAGTAGTGGTAGTGAATTTAGTAGTAGAGGTGGTGTTGGCGGAGGTGGTTCTAGCGGAGGTCATGGTGGTGGTTCCGGTGGAGGCCATATTGGCGGTGGTGGCTCTAGTAGTGGCTTTGGCAGAAGTCACACTGGTGGTAGTCCTTGAGATGGACTTGGTGGTGGTTCTGGAGGAGGTTCCTCTAACCCTTTATCTTCTAACGACCCTATTCTAAACACTCTGCTTTAGAACATGGGTAAGATGCAGAGCCAGTTAGCGAGCCTTTCCCAAGCCTCGGCCCAGCCTGTCTTCTAGCCTTTCTTCTTGCATAGCCCATTGTCGGTTGCCATCTTGAATACTACCTTCCCTCAAGGAATGGATATCCCTAAATTTGAGAAGTTTGGTGGTAAGCAAGATCTGTAGATGCACATGTTTGCCTTTAATGGTCTATGCACCAAATTCTTCCATCATAATGCCTTGATGGCTAAACTATTCCATCAATCCCTCAAGGACACAACACTCGAGTGGTACTAGATTCCTTTCCTGAAAATTCTATTTTTTCATCTAACCAAAGTTGGTAAATCAATTCCTTAGACAATTCCAAGCCAACATCGGGCCAAAGATTAACTTTTCAGATCTCATCTGATGTAAGCAAGGAGTCAGTGAAAAAATTACTAATTTCATAGCACGTTATCAAGTGCTTCTTTCACAAATCTAGTATCAACTACTTGATTCTAATGTGTAGAAGGTGTTCATAGGAAACTTATAAAGGCCTTGGTAAGAGAAGTTTTCCCTAATGAAATATCCTTCTTTCACGCATCTATGTGCAACTTTATGAGAGTACCAACAAACAGTTGCTTAGTTTGGGGGACCCTCTTTGCATTCCCATTCTAAGGGAAAATCCATCGTATCAATCTCTAGGAAAGGAAAAGACATTGTGAATATAGTAGCCTTTGTTAATGACAATGGCCTCAAATGCAACCAAAAGTTCACAAAAATGTCAGAATCTTACACTTCCATCTTGCAAAAGTTGTTGAAGGATAAGATCATAACTTTGCTGACCCCTAAACCTATTAAGGAACCTTACCCTAATTGGTATGATGGAAGCACTTATTGTCAATACCATCGTGTTAACCGACATGATACCGAATGTTGTATGCGATTGTGTCATGAAATACATGATCAGATTGAGGACAGTACCATTCATCTTGATGGAAACAAACAAAACACTAACAAATCAGTGGAAAAGGAAAATAGTGAATTGCAGATATACACAGACCTATTTCCATCACACTCTACTAACATGATTGTTGATCACATTAATTATTTTTCTCAACTCAAGGCCTATGTTAACATGGTCATAGTAACTTCCACCATTCCACCTGCACCCAGTTCACCGGATATTACATTTAAATCATAAGATCTACCCTTAAACAACAAACCCTCACCTCTCTACATTCCTGCTCATGTCAATGGTAACATTGTGATAGGAGTCTTGAAAGACCCTGCGAGTCATGTGAATGTTATCACTAAGGAAACATTGGTATTAAATTCACTACAAAAGGAGAAGTATGGAGAAATGAAATCTACCATCTGTACTCACAATGGTATGAGTCTTAAACCATATGACTCGATTACTTTGTATATCCTAGTTGGACCCAGGACTATTGACATAGTCTTTGATGTCATCCCAGAGTCAGACCTATTCAAAGTAAAGCTACACATTCCTTGGTTAGCTTCCATAAATGGGATCGCCTCTCTTATCCACAAATGTTTGAAATTTTCCCACAAGGGTGTTGAGCATTTAGTGCTTGATACCGGATATTAGCCTTTGGTATCTCGTTGTGGATATTCCTTGGACCACTTCTAGCCCTCCCCGATTGGTCTGCTTCCTCTGAGAATGGACCTACTTTACAAGAACTATGTGAAGTACAAAACTGGGGGAAATGGGCAGCCAAAGTGGAACCTTCCTACAACAGAAGAATTGATCACTTCCTCTACCCAAGAAGAGAAGAAGGAGCCCAAACTAACAACTACTCCTCTAAAAGAGAACGAGAAGTCCTCGTCAGCTCCCTCCCCTTCCCACAAAGGCAAAGAGAAGGCTATATCGTCCACTCCCTCTTCCCTGAAGAAATAGGAGAAGCCTATGACGACTCCCTCTCCCTCTTGCAAAGGTAAAGGAAAAACAACCTTTTCCAGGACTGCCTCATTTTCTCCCCTTTCCTTTGAAGAGTTCTAGTTGAGTAGACCTGGTGGCTACCCACTAAGTCAAATGATCCCTCCTTGGTGTAGGCCCAAGATTAGGATCACAGATCTCCCTAATGAACTTCCTAGACCATGGTATTATTTATACAACACAAAGAAAAGCTCTCATAGAGAATTCAATCAATGACCTCCTACTACTCCTACTTCTAAAGGAGTGGGTGGAAAGAGACCCACTATTGAAGCTCTCAAGTCGACTCCTCTTGTCACTCACCAGCTTGCTCCCATACAAGAACCTATTCCTCAGCTTGAAATGGTCGTAGTGGACATTCCTATGGTCGATCAAGAACCTCCTGTCCCTTCTCAAGCTCTAGCCTCTAACTCCAAAATCTGTAGAAACCACCTTGCACATGAGCACAAGTTTTGGCGAAAGGCTCTCTTGGCTAAACAACCGCTCTTGTCTCAAGACTTCCTACAACATCTTCTTCCTCCCTTCCTTTTGTTTCTCTTCAACCTAATTTTCTCCTGACTTCCATTCTGAGCTCGAATGCACCTAACCTTAAACGAGTAAGGTGTTTATCATTCCTTTATCAGAATTTCCTTTGTTGATGACTGTTCCAAATATTTAGCCCTTCCCAAAGCCTGTGGATATGGTTAATACTTCACTCATATCCGTTGCGGCTATTTCTTCCTCTTGCTCTACACACTTAGCTTTGTCTATGGGGATTTTATCTCCTCCAACAAAGAAAGAGGTGAAGGCTAGTCCTTCTAGCAATGAAGGATGTAAGAGGAGCCCACCTTCTTTGCAAGGTGGTCCTATGATGACTTGTTTTGTCCTTGTGACAAAACCATTCCAAACTTCCACTGAGCTCATCACCACTTCTGATTCATTCAAAAAACTTAGTGGTGGACCTCAAGCATAGCCTACATTGTCTACTGAGAATAGGCATGATGCTCCTATGGGATGCATGTTTAATTTTGTTGATGAAGTCCTGGTCCTATCAACGATCTTCGCGATATCGCTAACTTTGACTCCATAGGAGCTTGACAGAGAGGACCTTGAGGGGCCCTCTTCCTTGGCCCTTTTTGTGGGAGAGTTGGATGCTACTCCTCTTAACATTCCACCCTTGCAATCTCGTCCTCCTTCCCTTTACAAGGATTTAGATTGGGAAGCAGACAACCTCTTGGTTGATCAATGTTAGGAGGAGGCCATTTTCTTGATCTTGTGTGTGTGTGTGTATTGTGATCTGTGTTCCCTCGTACTCATGCTCTGTCATAATAGTGGTTTACAATTCCTGAGAGGAACGAATTTTAGCTGAAATCACATATTTTTAGAAAATATAATGATTTAAGCCTTAAAAAGTTCCATTTTAAGGATTCCAATTGAAGAGGGTTTGATCAAATCACCTTAGATCAAACCCCCTTGGATAGAACCTCGCTAGTTTTAAACCATACCTATAAATGCGTCTCCTTTACACCTATCAAAATGCTGATAAAAAATCACTTTTGATTTAGATTTTGGGGATCAAATGAATTCATTTAAAATTTATTTCAAATGATTATGGTATTCCTCGAACAAGCTATCCAATGAATATAATTTTAATATGTTTTGGTTTTGTTATGTATTTGTTTTTTAAGTTTTATTAAACATAGGTTTTTCATCGAAAATGAATTTCTTTGTTCTTAACATGTGGAAAAATAGAAGATTATCAAAAAAAAAATTGAAAAATATGAGTGCACCAGATATTGAAGTCCTTGATCCAACAAAAAAATAAAATAAAATTTTGACATAGACAAAAAAAGTTACGCGTTATACAGTCACGTTGTGTCTTAATTGTAATTTGTTTGACTTTGAAACTTGATTAAGGAAAAATATTCAATAAAAACTATCTAACCAAGTGGAAGCACTAGATATCAAAGTTACAAATCTAAATTTGAAAATTATAATTTTATCCTTCATGGAAAAAAATTTATCGTTATACGGTGTCGTCACTTTTTAAAAATGTTGTTTTCTGAAAAAAAATCTATTTTCGTGGGAGATGGAAAAAGAGGTGCAATTTGATTCCAAAATTTTGAAAAAATATTTTTAGAATCTGAGACAAAATTTGATGAGACTCTAGTTTGCACCATCTTCAAATTCCTCACAGTTTAGCCGCTATAGGTGCCCAAATGTGAAGATTTAGTTAAAAATAATAATTTCAGTGTCCAGTTTGGCCAAAAATTGTAAACCACTATTATGGGATCACCTAGTGCCTGGATGACCCTTGTCACCCTCATCATGAACCTTCTACTATCCGTATCATCATTCTTCCATGTTTTTGATTGATTTTTGATAAATTGGTGATGATGCAAAGAGCTGGGGGCATTTAGGCTTCCCTTCCATGTTGACCCAATTTTTTATTTTTACTTTGTTTTCTGTGCATTCTTCCTAATCTGGTTGGGGATTGACGATATTTTTCCTTGCATTGCGGTTACCTATTATTATATGAGCTCAGATAGATTTGACCCTACTAAACCATATCCCCTTGTGCCCTTTGTTTCTATTTGTATTTTCTCTTTTTCTTTCCGTTTGTCTTTCTCTCTTCCTTGCTTGAGTTGTCCCTTCTATGTGTGAAAATGTGCTTCTTTAACACTTCTATTTTTAGAAAATGAATTCGTTTCCAACAAATCTTTTCTTGAAAGTCTTCGCATTTTCCTTAGAATCACATTATCAACTTGGAACCCTAACAGAATGTGTTTCCTTCATAATGAGTTCGTAAAGAAAGGACTTGAAGACCTTCCTCCGAAGTGGGAACAACTCTAACTTCCCCTTGCATGCGGGGCATATCCTTCCTTTCAAATTCCTTGATGAAGTGAACATCTTTCAAAAATATTCCTTGATGACGAATCACTCTAAGAAGAACAACTGCTTTTGGATTGTGTGTCCTTTGTGTGGACCCCCCTTTCCTCTTCACGATGGGTTCCTAAGGGACCCTTCTTTTGAAGCCTTTACAATGAATGGATTCTTTCACGTCTAGCCTGGGGGTAGCTCAACTAGGCTCATTCCATTCACCCTTTTGTGTCTAGCTCAGGGACAGCTTGACTAGACCTTACCTTTCAAGCAACACGTCCCTTAAGTGGATCCCTCTCCTTTTGAAGGGTTCCTGAGGGACCCCTTTGAATGTTTTACTTATTGGTGGTCTACGTGACCAACCACTTTTGACATGTTCTATCTACAGGTATATGTGTCACCACTTTTGACATGTTCTATCTGTGGGTAGACGTGTCACCGATTTTGACATGTTCTATCTGTGGGTAGACATGTCACCACTTTTGGCATGTTTTATCTACGGGTAGACGTGTCGCCACTTCTTGACTCTGCGGAGTCCTCTTTGTAAGCTTCCTCCATGAGATAGATCTTGGGGGATACCTCCCTGCAAGACTAAGAACTTGTAGGGTGAATTCCTTTGAGCTTCCTCCATGTGATAAATCTTGGTGGTGGCACCCCTACAGGACCGAGTACCTGTAGGGTGCTTCTTTCAATATTCCTCATGCTTGAGTTTATGGAGAATACCTTCCCTATAGGACTGAGTACCTACAGGGTGCTTCCTTCATGTGAGAGATCTTGGGGGTTGCCTCCTTATAGGTCCATGGGCCTATAACATGCTTTTTTGTTCCAACTTCATAGTTATGAGCAGCTATGGAGTCCTTTGCTTTTCCTACACCTTCAATTACGCCAAACTGAGTACTGCTTCCTTGACAGTTTAGGTATACTTTTTTAACCCTAGTCTCTTCCTGATCTACTTTACCAAGCACAAATAAATACTCGTGCATGCTAAAGTGGGGGAAAAATGTATAGGAATTAATTTTCACTCTATGTACAATTCCCCTATTTTCATTTATCTACTTTAGAAAACCAAAGTTGGATGCTTAATTCCAATTAATCCTACTAATGGAAATCCACTTGGAACCTATTTTGTGTGTCAGTGGGGGAGTTTTTGTTGAGGACACCCACATGGCACATAGACGTTTGCATGGCGTGCTTATGTCCCTGGCATATTCCTACAGCTAAGCTAGCAGAGGCGTTACACTTCTCATTGGCAGTGAAGTAGTAATGCCTCCTTTGGTTGACCAACCTGAGTATGGTTGTTTTCTTCCTTCCTTCTTCATCTTCAGTCCTTCAACAAGCATTTCAAATCTACACATCTTCTTCCAAGCATTGAGCTCACTCTTGACCACTTCAAGCATTCAATCCATCACTTTTAGCAACATTCCAAGCATTCCACTACAACAAATCCTCACTACGTAACTTTGATAGAGCACATTTGGGACCACGCCATTATAGCAGAGGCTTGAGTTCCTCTCATTTTTCCCCTAAACAGCCTTGAGTTATCTTGGTAGAGGTGGTGTGTGTGTTGTGAGAAAGATCAGCTGATGAATGAATTCCTTGGTGAGATTCTTCTTACTCTCCCTACATTCACTTTTCTTCTTTACAACATTATAGAATACATTGTTTATTTACTTGTTACATTTTGGCCTTTTAGTTGAGTAGCTAGGCTATTAGTGATTTTGGGTGAGTTTGACCTTGTCTCTATTGTTTTCTAATTGTATGGACTACAACGCACTTTCGAGATGCCAGTGTGTTGCGTTGTTGTCTAGAGACCGTGTTGACATCCTTGGGTAGAGAGCTCCCTGAGGCACAGAGTTGAACCCAAAAATTGGCTTGCCTAGCCCCACCTTGCAACTCAGGATTGTAGAGTGATTGTAGGACATCATATTCCTCATCATTCTGATCCTCATAACCCTAAACATTGTGATTAGTTGAGGTAAGTTAGGGCAGCCTCTCGCATCTTAACCCTCCATGACCCGAGGTCTTGTACGCGGTGGTCCCCGTCTCATACACTCATCTTCCACTTGTTCATGCCCATGTTCTTCATGATGTTCCTCTCCTGGGCTTTCCTTTGTTTCAGCATCCTCTTGAGGCTTGTCTTTTTCTTCTTTCTCTTCTAAGAGAGGCATCTCCTTATCATGCTCAAGGCGTTTATCTTATTCCCTAGTTGGAGGCTCAGTGTCTTCCTCCATTTTCTCCTCTGTCTTTCTACTTCTTCTTTGACACTCTTGAGCTATTGAGCCAACTCTTCCTCAAGCTCCAAGTCAAAATTTTCCACAATATACCTGGTTCCTGGCTCTTCAGTTTCTTCTTTAGATGATTGTGCCTCTTCCTCCTCTCCCTCATACAACACTTCATCAATTACTAGTTGTTGGTACTTGGAATGCTCATGGTAATCATCCACTTCTTCTTCCATCTTCTTAGTAGCTTGCCTTTCTTGCCTCTCCAATTCTCCTGATATTAGCTTTGTTATTTCCATTGTGGGTGGTTCAATTGGAGGAGGGACAGGGATATTAGCAACATCTTGTGCCAAGGAAACTCATACTGTCGGGTCCATTAGCACCCTTGATAGCTCTATTCGAATATTCTGCATATGTCAGATGAAAGCTTTTCAGAGTGAGAGAGTTGGCATTGGCACTGTTGTAGTGGCCAGTGGAAGATAAGATGATGGGGACATGGAGGAGGAGAGTGAAGAAGTAGTAGCAAAAGAGGAAGATTCTATAACAATCACTTGTGTAGTAGGTGGGGTACAAGCAAGGTCGACTGAGATATCCACCATGGGTGGAGAAGTGGAAACCATCACCTTAGAAGTAGGTCAAGGAGAAATGGTGGTGGTTACGGCAACAACAATGACTACGAGAGAGGAGGTAGGAGGTGGGGACTTTGGCTGCTCGACCTCTTGTTCCTCTCCTTCACAGAGCGGTTCCTCTTGAATGGTAGGGATTTCCATAAAACTGCCCGATGTTCTTGGCTTCTTGGAGGGTTCACCCTCTAATGCTTTTCTTGAGTAAACACTTGGTTTAGGCCATCTCTCAGCCGACTCTTTTCTCTTCCTTAGCTGTGTAGCTAGAGGAGATTTTGAAGTTTCTCCTATTGAGGGAACAACAACAATAGAGGCATTTTTAGTCTCACTTCCAAGTGGTTCCTCGAGTTCACCATATGTTAGGGTGACTCCCTACAACTTCAATTGGGAAATCTTCCCATCAATCCATTCCTTGGTTCTTGCCTCGGTGGGCTCCATCAGAATTTTGAGGTCATTGACCTCTTCCTCATTCCAATCAATCAGTGGTAGTGGTAGGTTAGTGATAGCATCATATCTCATATTTACCATAGTGTTGTCATCTTCAACACCTTGATCTGAGACTGGGCATAGGTTGACTATCTTGACAAAATAAGCCATCATACGCATGTAGTGCCTCAAGTGTACTTCTTTTTCATCTTTGTAGTTGGACCAAATGTCCTCCACATTATGTAGATGGGTGTACTCAAACCTGACTGGCCTCTTAAATTTTCCATTGGGGTCCATTCCTGACCGGGGAGTATGGAAAATTTCCAAGTTGTACTCAACTAACTCTTTGTCGGAGTGCTCCACACACTGTAATGCGGGAAGCACATTCTTTCCTTGACCAAATGTGAGTGAATATGGGATCCCCTATCTATGCTTATTACTTAGGAGGGTGTGTGCACATTGCAGATGTCAGGAGAGCTCAAACAATATTATCTAGTCATTTGGGTACAGCGACAACTTGTATGGTTTCCCTAAGAAACCCCCAGCTCAGATGTATGTGAATTTTAGAAATTGGATGAATAGGAAGCTGAACTAGCAAATGTAAGCATTTGCACCATGGGTGATTCTCCTTTCAAAATCACCTCCAAGCAGTCTGATAATATGGCCTATGAAGGTGTCATTGACTTTGCAGTAATCCCTCTTGAAATTTCTAAACTAGAGTTGGGGATACTTATCATACACCTTGGGCTCCCTCCCTAGTGTCTCACTTGAAGCCACAAACAAGCCTCTATATTGCATCCAATTAGCCAACCCACATCAAGATGTGGTCATGGAATAGGGTCCACCAAGGAGGTCAATCCATTTTGACATGTGGGTCAAAATCACTTTGATGTTTTGGAGGTGTTAAGTGCCTAGCTCATTCTGCATTAGTAATGTATTCACTGTTGGATTAGGGACAATGGCAAATGCCTTGTTCCATAGGATCTGATGTCTAAATTTTTTGACTCCTCTAACAAGAGCATATACTTGCTTCTCCACGCTATGGTATCTTAATTCAACATCCTTTAAGGAAGCACTCATGGAAGTAATTGGGTGCTCATTTCCTTCACCCTCCTTCTGAGTCAAAATGATGGCACATGAATGATCTAAAGCAAAAGAGTATATGTAGAAGGGCTTGAAATAATTAGGGCTAACTAGCATAGGTGCTTTAGCAATGGCTTTCTTGATCTCCTCGAAGGCCTGCTTTGCCTCTGAATTCCACTCAATTTTGGCATCCTACTTCAACATGGCATTAAACAGCTTGACAATTTTAGCAAAGCCTGTGATGAATTTTCTAACAAAGTTTATCTTTTCAAAGAATGATTTTAGTTGTTTCTTGCTGCATGGAAATTGGATCTTCAATAGGGGCTGAATGTGTTTAGGGTCTATGGAGATTCCTTGTTTTGAAATAAGATGCCAGAGTAACTTTCCTTCAATGACTAAAAAGATGCATTTCTTTAGGTTAAGAGAAACCCTGAATTCTATACATCTCTGGAAAACTTTGCACAGATCATAAACATGATCATATTTATTATTTGAGAACACTGTAAGATCATCCATGTAAATGATGATTCATTTTTTTATTAGGTCCTTAAGGGCTATATCCATCTCATGCTAGAATGTGGCACTAGCATTAATGAGTCTGAACGACATTCTTCTATATGCAAAGGTTCCCCACTTGGTGGTGAACGTTGTCTTGTTTCGGTCTTCATATTGCACCATAATTTGGTTATATCTGGAGTACCCATTGAGGAAGGACATCATTTGTGATCCATTAACAATCTACAATACCTCATTGAGTGAGGGCATGAGAATTATCCTTCTCCGAAGCTCTGTTCAGATTGTGGAAGTCCACACACAATCTGATTTCCCCGTTCTTCTTCATAACTGGGACCAAATTGGCCACCCATGTGGAGTGCCTAACTGGGAAGATGATTCTGGCTAACAACAACTTTTTCACTTCTTTATAAATGATGGGCTCCAATAATGCATTGATGGGATGTTGTCGTTGCCAGAATGGTTGCACATTTGACTTTAAGGGGATAGTGTGTGTAATGATGGAGGTATCATATGTCTTCAAATCCCCATGACTCCATGCTACCACATCATGATACTTTTACAAAGCAATAATGATTCCTTTCTTCTCTTCTAGCATGCATACCTTGCCAATGAATACATTTTTAACTTCCTAAAATGTTATGAGGTTGTGGGTGTCACACTAGTTGTTTATGGAATCTTTCTTTTCCTATTGATCTTGTTCTCGGATCTGATCTAGGTCAAATATGCGCTCAAGTTGAACCATGTCTCTAAGGTTAGTATTGGTTTAGAGGTTGATAATCCCTTCTATATCCAACTCAACTTTATCTAGGTTAGCTTCATCAATTATCTAAGCTAGAAACACGTTGGAACTAGTGATAAACTCTAGGATATGCTTATCATCATTAAACACTTGGAAATGGGTTACATTGTCAGGCACAGATGGGGTGGAAGTTAACTCTATGGTGAATCATTTGAGACCAGACAAGGAGAGTGCCTACATCGTGCTGGCTGCTTGGGCCAAGCTATCAATTGTATGGTTCTGAGAATGAGGGATTAGTTGTATGTTGAATGCATCTAGGCTTCCTAAGAGATCCAAAACTCTATGCCTATAGCTTTCTAGCCTTCTATCATGGTAAGACTATAATTTCCTAACTTGTTTTACTACCAGTTCTGAATCACCGAAGACTTGTAACATTTTAACTTTCTTCCTTAGAGCCATTAACAGACCATAGACCAACGCTTCATATTCTGCTACATTATTGGTACAATAAAACTAGATCCTATGAGTGGTGAGGTAGGTCTTACCTATAGGATTGATGAGTTTGAATTCAGCTCTAGATCCTTGCTTGGACTTGGATCCATCAAAATTTAGTGTCCAAAACGTGGATGGTTCTTTGACTTCTGGGCCAATCAGGCATGCATCCACCCTCGGTTGTTTATCTTCGTTTGTCATTCCCAGAACAAAAGTCAGTTTATAATGATTGGTGGCAAGTTGTTCGGTTGGCGAGTCCTTTCGAGATGTGGCCTATCCTTTAATGTGCTCCACTACCATCTAACACAAGAAAAACTCAAATTTAGAGTGGGAAACATTATGAACCCTACACTAGCTAGGCAGCAACAACTCTTGGAAGTCCATCCTTGCTCCCAAACTAAGTTGATCTTATATGCATTTTTCCATGAAGTCTTGGAATCCATCTAGCAATCCCAAATTACCATCTTTGCAAGACTTGTCATCTTCTGATTCTATCAGCACTTGTGTGCTCTAGGGTGCCCGAGTTAATTTAGTAGGAGGGATACATTGTGCCAAGAAGACCTCTCCAGTCATCTCTTCTTCTTGAGGCTCCAATTCTTCTTGATATGCTATAGGAGAATAATTTCCCAGCTTAGTTTCAACAAAAAATAGCTCATTAGTGTTGTTATATTTTGTGATCATTAATTTCATGTGTGGTTCCCAATCTACATGAATTTGGTTTGGAAGCCCCTTCCATGGTAGCCACATGTGAGAGAAATCAGTTGTGGCATACCCATTCAGTGCTCGGGTGAAGTCTCATCCCAAGATTATTTTGTATGTGTCAGGAATGTTAATAACATACTGCACTCTTGGGTCTGCAACAATCTGCATTGGGATACGATTGATTTACCCAATGATGTTCACTTCAGTCTTGTCTAGCTGAGTTAATTTTCTTCTTGAAGGCTTGTGGAAAATCCAAAGTGCCTTGCATACAACCAAAGGCATGACATTGGACGATGCTCTCGATTCAATCAAAAAATTATGCAAGTTCTTCCCAAATATTCTAATTGTTGTGAGAAAGGGTGGTGTTTCAAGCTTTCCTTGGAATAACCTTATAGGCGTGTCACCCTGGGCCACTTGGTTCTTATCCTTCTCATTGGTCTTTTCCTTGGTTTGCACCAAACTTTTCTCCTTTGCAGGTTGCTTCCCAGCTTGTTGATTGGAAGGGACATCTTTCTTTTTACCTATGATTTCATGAATTATAGGCTCATGTGTGGGTTCTTCGAAAGAAACCTTCTTGGATAGTGTTTCTTGTGTTTCCTTTGAGGAGGGGATTCTGTTAATCACCCTAAAGAAGGCATTCCTAATCATAGGAACCTTAAGCAATGCAAAAGTAGATAGACTTATTTTGGCTTTCTTGAATTTTTTAGCAACATATTCCCCCATTTGCTTAATTTTAGCCTTAAAGGATCTACCTATGGGGGAGCTCACTGGGTGGCTTTGAGTTTGGCCTGACTGCTTGTTTTTATTCAAATATTATGTAGGTACATAGGGATAGCTAGGGTTGTTGCTAGCATTTGGGTCAGGTGGGGTGCTAAAGTTATTGGCTGAAGTAGAGGTAGTGAATGACCTGCCTATTTGTCTATTTCTTAAATTATAGGAAGAGGTTATCTAATGGAACATTTGAACTTCATCTTTGTGAGACTCTTCTTCATCTACTGGACCATTATGTATTGAAGTAAATAGCTGGGATAAAGCTTCTTCATTACTTACCTCTTTTACTTTTTCGTTCCTTGGGGAGGCAACCACACTTTCGAGCTCATTGCTCTTGCTTCATGGAAATGGAGCTTGATTGACCACGAGCACAGAAGAATAGTATTGCTCAAATAGAACAATTTATCTATAGCCAACACTATCCACAACATTATGAACTTCTACTTGAAAAATATTTGCGGCCGTAAGGAACTCAGGGCAGTCCAACTCAAAGTGTCTTTTCATCTTATGGATCTAGCACCATCTAGATAAGGCAACCTCGGCAAGATACACTCCACTGGTCGTCTTCTTTGTACTAGCAAGCTGATCAAGAGGAGTCAAAACACCTCCATTGTTTGGTCTCATATTCCACATCCTATTTTGTCTTTGTGCGAGTATCGTCTCAAAATTTGGGCTAGAGTTTTTTCCTCACTCATAATTTTTCTTGAAAAAAGCACCCACTTCATGGTTATCCATGTTTTCTCAATTAAGGTTAGCATGAATGCTACATTAAGAAGCTTGCATCTCGTTGTTCTAATTATCCAAGTTCGTCATCTCCATGTAAATTTTTGTGATCATTTCTGTTAGTTCATCCAACCGGTCCTTCTCAGTATTGCTTGGTTGTGGTGTTTGAATTTGGAAGAAGACGGGTTGTGCTGCTAGTTGTTTTTGTTGAGCAGTGGGAAAGTTGGGCCCTTGTAGGTATAGGGGCACTTGAGGATACTATGAATACACTTGTGGCTATTGGGGCTACAAATAATGAGGCACCAAAGGTGCTTTATTCAAGATTTGTACTGGATGAGGAACTATGAGAAACTATGGCACCTGGTTCATAAGAGGTGTATGGTGTTGGAGTGCTTGATTGAGCCCTTGAATCTGCATAGGATGGGAATCTTTCTGCATGGAAGGCAGTGGACCAAAAATGTTTTTCCCCAAGTCCGTGTTGGCTTTGACTGCCTTGACATAAGCATTGACCAGTTTGGCAGGTGTTGGGTTCATTATTTTCACAAACGTTGTAGTGAGATTGTCTAGGGAAGCGTAGTAGATTGGAAAACTAGCAACATCATCAAGTACATATGGAGTTTGTAACCTCATGTATGCCTGATGGAACTGGTCATTGAAGGATCCTATTGGCTCATTAATCTCTCTGCAAACAAACATGAACTATTGATATAATTCTAAATGATTGACCGAGACCGTGTATTTCCTCAAGAAGGCATTTTTCAAAAGGTCCCAAGTGGTGATGGTCCCTGTTGGTATATTGATGTACCAATAAAAGGCTTCTTCTCCCATAGAATAATGGAAAAGTCTACTTGTTGCATTCTCATGATCAATCTGCACATCCTTTAGTGTTGTTTGAAATATCTTCATGTGTTCTTCTATTTTCCTTTGTAGATCCTAAGGATTGAACTTCATGCAGACACCCTTCAGGTTCTTAGGCATGTCATGGTACATGTTGAATAGTAGTGGAGAGGGGTTGTTCCCCACCCGAGCCATGAGGGGAGGCAGAAGTGGTACCCACTGTTGAAGTAGAACTTGGGGTTGCATAGGGGCAACGACATTTGGGACTGTGCCTTGGACTTGGAGGACAGGGACAAGGGCAACACATCGGCTATCAAAAATGGATGGTTGGAAGGAAACTTGGAATGGCTAGAAGGAAGAGGTGGAAGTGGAAGTGAAAGGATGAGTGTGTCACTGATGGAAGGAGGATGGAGGTGAAGACAAAGGTGAAGTGGATAGAATAATGGAGGAAGAAGAGGTTGTGTCCCCTCTCTTAGTCTTTCTAGCCCTTGTAGGGGGTTGCGATTCCTAAAATTCCCCTTTGTTGGGTGTTGACCTTAAAACTCTCTGGAATCTTTCATGGGAGAATGATCCAATTCAATCCAGCATAACTCAAAAGGGCCCTCCTTCTAGTGCTACTTCTGTTGATGGGTGTTTTAGCATTTCTCAACATAGGTAATGCATAGGCATACTACCTCTATTAAAAGGAAATATCCAACAATAAGTTGTTGAAAATTACCCCAAGGTCTCTTGGGTGTTAGGTCATGGTGTGCATGGCATTTCTCAGTTAGTTCAATGTGATTTTTTTGGTAATCATAGGGATGACTTACATGAGTTAAATTGGAGGGGAATTGGATCTCAAAATGGATTTCCTAAGATGTGAAAGTTGTTGCACAATTGTTGTACGTTCAAATAGCAATATGGAATTCCTATTTCAAATTTAGATTTGGCTTTACAATGTGAAATGAACCTTGTTCAAAGTTCCTATTAAAAAAAAGGGAAAAAGGGTAGGGAACATAAGAAGTTCCTAGATCTAAAACTAGTAATGAGCATTGATAATGGAGGATCCTGCTACATTCAACCTTCCCAAAACAAAGTTCCACTTAACCAAATCTACTTATAGTCTCACGAAACCTATGCAATCTTCTAAGGTCCACATATTTTCAACCTTTCATTAACCATAAGCATGGATAAAAGATATAAATTTAGTGCAGCTTTCAACTTATTCCCAGACTAACTTTACATAGCTATCTATCATCAATAAACAACAAAAAGTATGGGCAAGGAAGGTTTCCAACACACAACAAAATTCTTCAATATCAATGCACAACATTAACTAATCTATTAAAGCAAGTTAAAACACATGGAACAAAAAAGTTAATCTACTCAAATTCATTAACTATGAGAAGAAGAATCATGCAACATGAAGTTGGAACTCAAGAATCCACCAAATCAATGAATTTCTATTAACATTCCAGCAACATGTCTTTACAACAACTCAAATCTTCAAAATGAGAGGAGACCCCTTATTTATAGTGTCAAAAAAGAAAAATGAATGGCCAAGATTCACTAAAAATTAGGGTTTCACCTACCCCCAAATATTTGACAATATAAAATTACATTATGTCATTTAGTCAATTTTGTCCTCATGTGGCAACACTGTATCTCTTTTGTCTTCTTGCTGATTTCCTTTTTGTTGTAGCTACTTTGTGAGGAACTCATCATTGATCATGGGATTTCATTCATTCTTCTTCATAGTGGCATATTCCAAAAACTTTATGATCAATTCCTGGATTTTGTCCCACTCCAATATATCTGACTAGATCACTTGGAAGTTCAACCTCCTATATTTTCTTGTTATCTCATCCTAGTCCTTGTCACATTTCTACGTATTCTTTATCACCTACTCGGACTAAGCGAAGGCTCAAGCAAAAAAACTCATGAAATCAGGCGTAAGTACATCAGTGGTCCCACTTTTCATCTTCTTTTGAAACTATGGATTTATTTTTGCTAGGTCTAGCTCAATGGTGGGAATATCAAAATATGCCATCAGCCTTAGATATTCTTCATAGGCTACCTTGGTTTCTTTGACCCAATCAATATCAAGCTCCACTTCATGGAGAACTCATTCCAACACTTCCTTTCTATGGTCCAAGCTTAGTTTCCATGTATCCACAAGCCAATGGTCACCTTCTACCAGAGCAAACTCCTTCTCCTAGGATCTATTAGGTATCTTGAGAATAACCTCAAGCTTGGGATATGTGATTTTGTATAACCCTGGGAAGTTGGTGTAGAAATTCCTTATTCCCTTGAGTATCTTTTGTAATTCCAGGAACTTTTTTGATGTATAGAAACTATGGCCTATGCCCATATTTCCATTGTAAAGGACCTGTCAAAACCAATCCTCTATGGTCTTTGTCCATTTCTTTCTCTTCTCAAGCTTATCAATATGGTCCTTGGATAAAAATTGTGGTGGCGATGATGATGTGGTGGGAATCTCCTTGGTCGATGACCTTTGTTGAATGTAAGTTGTTAGATTAGCCACCTATTCCTTTAGCTCCTCCTTGGAAGTATTATCTTTGTTCATTTAATGCACGATAGTGGTGATGGATCCCTAAAGATGGTCAATCTTCTATTCCCTTGTTGTTGTCCCAAAATCAAGGGTAGAAATATTATAGCTTACCCCTTCTTCTCCCATTGATGGAGTGGCTATTTGTATAGTCCTAGATACAGATGCATCCATTGTCAGGTGAGATCTGACCTTTGGATTCTTCTCCTTCTTTGTGCTTATCTTGGTTCAAGCCAAGATGGCCTCTAGTCTTTCATTTGGATCCATTGGGGTCAGGGTCTTCTTCTCCAGCTACTGCTCGAGCCACTCAGGCATCTCATATTCCCCTTTCAGTGATTCTTGATCACCTTCTTCATCATGGGTGCGTTGAATTTCCAATACCTTATCAGCCAGAGTCTCTTGCTCTGTCTTTTCTTCTTCCTCCTCATCGGAATCTTGAATAAATACAGTTTCTTTTCTTGAGGATTCAGTAGCTACATGTTCCTTGGGGATGTTGTGCCCTTCAGTGTTTTTCTCTTCTTTCTCTTGGTCATGCCCATGTTCTTCATGATGTTCCTCCCTTGGGGTTTCCTCTGTTTCAGCCTCCTCTTGAGGCTTGTCTTCTTCTTCTTGCTCTTCTAAGAGAGGTATCTCCTTATCATGCTAGGGGATTTTATCTTGTTCCCTAGTTGTAGGATCAGTGTCTTCCTCCATTTACTCCTTTGTATTCTTTTCTTCATCAGAGGGTTGTCTTTCTACTTCTTCTTCGATGCTTTTGTGCTATTGAGGCAACTCTACCTCGAGCTCTAGGTCAAAAGTTTCCACAATACATCTAGTTCCCAGCTCTTCAATGTCTTCTTCAAATGATTATGTGTCTTCCTCATCTCCCTCATGCACCACTTCATCAATTACTAGGTGTTGGTACTAGGGATTCTCATGGTAATCATCCACTTCTTCTTCCACCTCCTTAGCAACTTCCCTTTCTTGCCTCTCCAATTCTTTTGATATTAGCATTGTTGTCTCCATTGTGGGTGATTTAGTTGGAGGAGGGATAAGGTGATTAGCAACAACTTGTGCCAAAGTAGCCTGTACTATCCTTCCGAGAGCGAGAGAGTTGGCATTGGAATTGTTGTAGTGGACAATGAAAGATATAATGATCAGAACATGGAGGAGGAGGAGAGTAGAGAAGTAGTATCAAAAGAGGAAGAGTCTTTTACCATCACTTGTGCAACAAGTAGGGTAGAAGCATGGTGGATTGACATATCCACCATAGGCAGAGAAGTGGCAACCATCGCCTAAGAAACAATTGGAGGAGCAACAGTGGTGGTTATGGTAGCAACAGTGATTGAAAGGGAGGAGGTAGTAGGTGGGAAATTTGGCTACTCATCCTCTCGTTCCTCTCCTTCATGGAGTGGGTCCCCTTGAATGGTAGGAATTTTCATAAAATTGCCCGATGTTCTTGACTTCTTGGAAGGTTCACCCTTTGATGCTTTTCTTGAGTACACCCTTGGTTTAGGTTATCCCTTAGATATCTCTTTTCTCTTCCTTAATTGTGTAGCTGGAGGAGGTTTTGAAGTTTCTCCCATCGAGGCAGTAGTAGTAGTAGAGGCACTGTTAGTCTCACTTCCAAGTTGTTCCTCAAGTTCACCATATGTTAGGGTGACTCCCTATAACTTCAATTGGGAAATCTACCTGTCGATCCATTTCTTGGTTCTTGCCTCAATTGGCTTCATCAAAATGTCGAGGTCATCACCCTATTTCTTGTTCCAATCAATCAGTTGAAGTGGAAGGTTAGCGACAACATCATATCTTGGATCTTCCACCATGTCTTCATCTTCCACAACTTGATCCAGCAGCGGAAATAGGTTCACTATCTTGAAAAAAGAGGTCTTCATACACATGTAGTGCCTCATGTGTACTTCTTTTTCATCTCTACAGTTGGCCCAAAATTCCTCCACATTATGTCAATGGGTATACCCATGCCTAACCACCCTCTTCAATTTTCCAACGGTTTCCATTCGTGACCACGGAGTATGGAATTATAAGTGGCAATCAACTAACACTTTTTCGGAGTGCTCCACACACTGCGATGTAGGAAGCACATACATTCCTTGACCAAATGTTAGGGGATATTGGATCCCCTATCTATGCTTATCACTTAGGAGGGTGTGTGCACATTGTAGCTGTCAGGAGAGCTCAAGCAATATAATCTGGTCATTTAGGTCTCGGGGTAGCTTGTACGGTTTCCTTAAGAAACCCTCAGCTCGTATGTATGTGAATTTTGGTAATTGGATGAACAGGAAGCTAAACTAGTGGATGTAAGAATTTGCACTATGGGTGACACTCCTTTCAAAATCACCTCCAAGTATTATGATAATATGGCCTATGAAGACGTCATTGACTCTATAGTAATACCTTTGAAATTTTCTAAATTGGAGTTGGGAATACTTATCATACACCTTGAGCTCCCTCGATGTCTCACTTGGAGCCACAAACAAGCCTTTTTACTGCCACAAATTTCTCATGCAAGCAATGACTAATCATTCCTTCCTAATAGAATTTGGTAGTGCCTGAGAGGATTAATTCTATGAAGTATAGCACCCACTCCTAAAAGTAGGCTGTAGTTGGGAGGCCCATAACTCTGCTCAACATGGTTACCAAGTCATGGTAATCCTCATAGAAGTCACTTCAAAAGTGCTCTTTGGGCACTTTATTTGCACTGCCCCTCTCTTCTTTTAATCACTACTAATTAATGAGCTTTTTGCATTTGAGGGGGTCTTCATCCCATGTCTTCTTGCCATATTGTTTGGATTTTTCCTCCATCTCTTTGAAGGTAGGGATATGGAAAGTCTTCCCTATTGGCTTGGCCCACAAATCAGCTAAAACATTTCCATCCCTATGTACAATTGTTCTGGAATCTTCTTGATATGCTTCCCTGCAGGCCATCAGAAGCTCGAGAGTAATAAGGGAAGGAAATAAACCAGAAGCCTTGGCTATCCCACTACTTCTAATACTTTTAGAAATTTCTATTGTGGGGTTGATCCTGACCCTTCACTTGAATTCATCGATATCTATGTGTCCCAAATTATTATATGAGATCTCCCTCCAATCTATGGTGACCTTAGAGTTGAACGGTTCCCCTTGGAACTTGTACTTCATTTGGTCTTTATATTCTTTACCTCGGGGTGCTTTAGTTGGCTTCTTTCCCTTTTCTTTCTCCATGACTGCCTATGAAGGTCCTGCACCTGGTTCCATATATCCTACGAGTGAGAGACTAAGAAACACATTCAAGCATGAAAACATAGGGAAAGTTAGCCAAAATCCTGCAAATCGATGTTACATTTGATGATTCATCACTTAAAAATCCTAACATTTCTTTTAGATTGACAATAGCCTTTCACTGGAAGAAGTTATAACAATGCGAGCCCAGGGGTGTGGACTTCCCTGGGCTGGTGGATGTTTTGAAGGTAACTATAGAAGGGACGATCATTAGGGCATGACGGCCCGCATGTCCCAACTCGTATCAAGATCTGGTCATGGAATAGGGTCCACCAAGGAGGTCAATCCATTTCGACACGTCGGTCAAAATCACTTTGATGTTTTGCAAGTGTTAAGTGCATATTTTAAGCACGTGAGAACAGAAGGTCATTTGGCCATTTGAGGCTCACTGTTAAAATGATGTTGGCAAGGCAGCCATTTGCAAGTGATGTTTCACCATGCAGGGCTCGTGGGTTTGGCCAATGGTATCTTGGTCCTCTTGATGTTCAAGTTCTTGGGGGTCCGAAGGTGTGGGAAGATGTTGAGTCATGGCCATTTGAAATAGTGAAAGCTAGGTGGCGGTCCTGGTGGGGAGCCCGACATGATCAGGTCTGCATGGAGCTTAGGCCTTCTTACTTGTTATCAAGCAGTCAGAGGGAGATGGTAGGGTTTGGCCCCACATATCAGGCTGATGAAGGTTCGCAGACATTTGGAATGGTGAGAGAAAGACAGATTTATGGGACTAGCCACCCATAAGAGGTGATCCGCCTGAGGTTTGTCACTTAATTGTTTTCTCTTTTGAGCTCAGACGGATGCGGTGGGTGTGGAACCCATAGTGTGGAAGGTCGACATGTAAAGGCCATTTGGAACAGTTGTCAAGTCACGGCGATCCGTGGCCAAATGTTCATAGGGCCAAGCCTGCAAAAGCATCATTACTTAGTTATTTTCAGTGCAGGAGCATTGGACATCATTGGTAAGATTGGAACCCACAAGTCGGAAGGATGTTAGGAGTTTTCCATTTTTAAGAAGTCATTTATGCGGTGGCGAAATGGCAGAGGAGGTTCGCTTTCAATGATCTGCATCACATATTTTTTTTTTTTGGTTTGGATGGTAGGCCGAAGGGTAGATTCTGATGGGAAAAAAGATGGGCCGTGAAAGTCATTCAAAATAGCGAAGCTAGGGTGGAAACCTGTAAGAAAAATTCTATAGGGAGAAGCCTGCAATAGACTAAGAAGTTTGTGAATTTTAACTAAGTTTGGGGCAGCCAATCAAGGGCGCCCTCTCGCGAGGGAAAGCCCAATGAAGATGTTCGTCATTTCAAGTTCAAGCACTATCAAAGGTAGGTGATGGTGTTGGTTAGGGTACGGGCCCATAGGGAATGGATTCCCTAGTCGAAGGAGGGTTGTGGGGACCTCAAGCCCCGCATGCAACGTATGGGGCAATTTTTTTAGTTTATTAAGATTTGAACTCATGGGTTTTGTTCGCCTAGGCCTGCTCTAGTTAGATTTTGAGTTTTCTCCATTTAGATTTAGAAATTTTATATAGAAACTGAAGAAAAATTAAGCATGGCTCACAGCAGAAACCATACTTGTGAAACCTGATGAAGGTGAATGAGAAATCAACTAGCAAAGGGTTGAGGTCAAAAAATGCACTTAGCGAGCATGATGAGAACGTTCGCTAGGGCTCTCTGACTTGTTTTTGAACTTCTGACAAGTGAAAATGATAGCTCAGGATGGGCTATTTAAAAAATTTTGAGCATTTAATTCTCCTCATAAATGTGGCTAGGGTGGCACTTAGGGTTGGGAGGCAGTCATTTTGAAAACAACTATGGGAATGGCAGAGTTCGCTAGGTGGACGATACTCAGAAGTTAGCCATTTAGAACATCAAGCAATGAAAAGAGCAAACCAAGTTGTGGGTCCTGTGAGGTAGGAGGATATTGAGAGAAAGCCATTTGGTATGGTGGAGAACCAAGATAATGTCACATAGGGTGGCTCGCAAGGGCAGACCTACATTGCCCAGAAGACTCCAATCTTAAGGAATGAAGGCAAACAATAAAGGAAGTTCCACAAAGGCCTAAAGCCTTGAAAATTTGAGGGTGGAAAAACATGGTCAACTCAAGATGATTCCTCTAAAACTCATTGACCATGTAGGATAGAAAACAAGAGGGCATGCAAAACAAGGCGATGACAAAAGTGACCTGTCATAGTGAAAAGAGAGGGTCCTCCTTCTGAATGAGGCATGTGTGCTATAGTCACAACACTAGGAACAAGTTGTAAAAGACAAAAATGATGCTCAAGGTTGCCATTGATGAAGTTTTAAATCCTCAAAAATTGATAGTTCAGATTCAAAACTAAGCTACTAAGTTATCAACTCACTCGTGTGATGATCTCTTCAATCATTAATTGCAACATGCTCCAAATGGTCTATTTAATGCACAATGTCTGGTGTTTGATCTCACCATTTTTAGTTCTCTAAAATTATGAAGTGTAGGTCATAGAAGGAATGTGTGAGTGTTGAGATTCCAACTATAGAGGTGTTGTTGCTTTTATTTTGGGTGAGTTGGTGTTTCATGTGAGCTCCTTTTAATTCATGCTTCTTGCTCAACTAGAAATTCCATTTTTCTGGGGCTAGTTGTGATAGTCGAGGCTAGTGGGTATGCTTTCCTACAAATTTGATTTGAAAGCTTTTAAGTTGGTCAATTTATGCTCAATTTATATTTTCTAGCCAACTAGGAGGTCTAGCTGACTTAGCATGTTTGAGTGTCACGAGGAAGTGCTATGGTAAAAAGGAAAACCATTGTCTAGAGTACTTACAACTTGAGAAATATTACCATTTCTGAATAATGGGTCAAGTTTGATGGAGAGGAGCATGTTGAACCTATGAATAAGGCCAAGAAAAGGAATAAGGATCATAAGGCTTGCTTGGAAAAAAATAATTCTCCCACTGTGCTTTTTGATAGCCCTTTAGATGGTGAAGGTGACACTAACTAGAAATATGACCATTACCTTCTCTCTCTGGTGTTGTATGATGACTTTGATGATGATGTTGTGTTGGTTCCTCTGATGCATCACGAATAAGGAGTGTTCAAGCATCCTCTAATGTTGAAGACTTAGAGTAACGTCTCCTCCTTCTTTTTGTTTTTGATGACACCATGGTTTCTTCATTAGGAATCACCTCCTTCAATGTGCTTGTGGTATTGGTCTTTTACTCTTCCATACTAATGTGGAAGTCCTCTAGTTGGTATGGTAAGGAATATTTTTCTCAACATGGACATTGTGGCAACAACTAACGGTACCCTGTAGATGAATTCTCTCTTTTGTCCTCCCTTATTCTAAAATGATTGCATGTAACTTCCTAGGGAGTTTCTCAAAATCGATTAAAATTAGGTTTTGAAATGAAGTATGAAATGTAATCGTAATTCATCCAGATGCTTGTGGCTCCCATATTTATAAAAGGGATTTCATGGCTGATTACAAGAGTTCAAATTTTTTTGAGTCTCAAAAGGGTCTAGGTAAAAGCTAAGCTCAAAGAGAAACAAAATATAAATATATAAGTTGATGAATAAATAAGTAGCAATTTTAGGGTATGAGTCATAATGTATTTTGATCTTAAAATGGTTTTGCAAAGTAATATTAGTAATGAAAGTAAATACTAGTTCTAAAATATGTGCTCTCCTGTGTATTTGCCTCACAAATTATGAATGAGATTATTAATGATAATTTCATTTGTCTTATGTCACTTGCACCAAATGAATGCGTTTATTTGTTCTTTAATTCAATGAGTTGATTTAATGTCAAAATAAGGTCATGGCTTTGTGGGAAAAGGATATAGGGTTCGGTAAGTAGCAGTATTTTAAACATAGTGAATTGGCATGCCACAAAGTAGCATGCCAATAGTCCTCTGATTACTGAGTTATATTGTAGTTGTATTACTGATTAATTTCAAAGTATGACTCCATTATTCCCTTAGACAAGGCATTGGTCCTTTTGTTAGTTTTTCTTGTAACTAATTGAGCTTTTGATGAACCTAGCCAGATATTTGAAATAAGAATGAATCAATAAGCAAAAACTTTCAGTTACCAAAGTAGTACCATATTCCTTGCAATAGGTAGTAACTTGTTAAAATGTTTCCCAATCTTTGATGACTTTTACTTGTTTGCACATTCTAAGGAATACATCTATGTGTGGAAATGATTTTGACTAAGTATCTTACATGAGCATAAGTGGATTACCCTCCTCAGTTTCATAGAGCCCAGAGAGAAGAAGTGATATTTTTTTGATCCTCACTTATGTGTTGGCCAATCCTTACCCTTGTTAATAATTGAGTTTTGGAAGATTCATAAGTGATGGATAAGATTAAGTTTGGTTCATGAAAATTAACCAACATTCCCTACATGCTAAATGGGAAAAGAATTTTTGGGTAGTTGATACCAATTGCACACATCACATGACTTGTTACAAGAGTAGATTTTTGAAACTTGAGAAATATGATGGAGGTCTGGTTATGTTTGGAGATGATATTGGTGCTAAAATATGTGGGATAGGCTCAGTAGGTTTTGATGGAAAGCATCATACTGTCGATGTTTACTATGTTAAGGGTTTAAGGCATAATTTGTTGAGTGTTGGTCAAATGTGCAGAAAAGGATATGATCTTGTGTTTAAGGATGAAAAATGTGCAATCTAAGAAGGATTTAGAACATTGATTGCTATAGGAAAGAAATATGAAGTGAATATTTATTAGCTTAAAGGTGTTGATGGATGATGTTTTATGACTCAGATAAATGATAGTTTGTTATAGCACAAGAGAATTTGTCACATGAATTTTGATAACTTGGAAAGGATTAGTGTCGTTCAGGCCATGAGAGATCAACTGATAATTACAAAGCCTGTAAATTCTATCTACAAGAATCACCAGTTTGGGAAGCAAACAAGAAATCATTACATATCAAGAGAACAATATACTAATGGATTAGTGGATTTGGTTAATACAGATCTTTGTGGTCCCATGAGAGTGTGAAGTCTACTTGGTGAAGGTACTTTATTCTTTTAATTGATTATTATTCTAGATATACATGGGTTGCATTTCTAAGAGAGAAATGAGATGCATTAGATAGATTCAAGGCATTCAAGGCTATGGTTTAAAACGAAGTGAATTTGAAGATAAAATTCTTAAGATATGACAGAGGAGGATAATTCACCTGCCATGAGTTCAACATGTTTTGTGAAGTGCATGGAATAAAGAGACAATTATCTACTCCAAGAACCCCTCAACAAAATGGAGTTGTTGAAAATAGAATATTCAAGAAGTTGCTAGGTCAATGATCACTAAAGTTGGATTACTAGAAGTTTACTAGAAAGAAGCTATTCACACTATTGTATATGTATTGAATCGATTTCATACAAGAGAAAATAGTACAAAGACTCCCTATGAGCTATGCAATGAAATAATTCCTATAGTTAAATATTTCAAGGTATTCATAAGCAAATTCTATATCAGAAGAGATGAAACTTTGGGAAAGTTTGATGCAAGAAGTGATGAAGGAATATTTCCTGGATACTGAGCTACTAAAAGCAAGGCATATAGATGTTTCAACAAAAGATTGAGAAATATTATAGAAAGATTGAATGTGAAGGTTGATGAAATAGTGAAGAATTCTATTGATATTTATGGATATGTGTTTGATGGACATGCATACCTAGATTTTGCAATTGCTTTGAGCTTTTTTGCTATCATGAAAGCATACAGGAAAAAGGAATTTTGTGACCTGTTATAGTTAATGTCCTCCTAGGCACATATGCAAAATATGGAAACATATAAAATTTGGCATGAACAATGTTGGAGGAATCACATGAACAATAGAACTATTCAACACTGAACTCTATGCTTGTAATAATTATTGGAAAAGCTGTAAATGCCATAGATGAAATAATATGAATAAAATTCTAGTTTCTGGTTTTCTTGAAATGCAATGAAAAAACTGCTATAAAGCCATAAGACAAGGTTGTGTAACATATTTCCATTCCTGTATCTAATTTCTTTGGACACGAATGCTTAACACAGTTGATTGCAATAGTAACGTGTCTACGAAAGTGGGACAATAGAGATCATAACTCAGTAGTTTTTAGTGTCAGTATATATGTATCCTGACACATATAAGCTTGATATGGCATTCATGAATACAACTGCTATGTATAGTGAAACAGCTAATTAGTATTACTATATGCAATATCCATATAACATAATAAATTGGTACAAGGCTAGAGTGGCAGATCCATAAGTATATGGACGCATGTATACGCAGTTGCATACAGGAATACATAGAAGCTTAAATGAATACATGGATGCATGAATATGTGCATATGTGCACATGGAAATAGAGGCATATATACATGTAAATATGCATATATGCAGCGTAAGCAACATATGGATTTGTGTATACAGGAGTGTACGCCATACATTAGAATGCATGATGGAAAAGCGACTATAAAGTACAATGCATTAAAGCAAGTGGAAGACTTGGTTACAGTAATAGCATAAAAATGATAAAAGCTAAATGAAAATAACAATTTATTGTCTCAAGTAACTTGTTAATGGGTGTACAGTCTGTAATCATAACTACTTCTACTTGGTCACCATAAATGCTTGGAAACGTAAGAATCACAAAGCAAATATTAGAGAAGCTAGGAAGGATAGAATGCAAAAGGGAACATTTAAACTATATAGTTTGAATGACATTATGCATCGAGGGATAATAATTATTGAACATATATGTTAGATGTACATAGAGAATCATTGTCTTGGTAGGTGCAAAAACAAAATTAGAGTTTCAAATGTCCATATTCTAAAAGACTTTAACATAGTAACCTATAGAAGTGTCTAAATGTATAATAGCAATAGAGTATTTTAAAACCAAAATTGTCTTTAACATGTGAGACCCAGTGAAATGTCTTGGAGCATGGAAAGGAAAAAAAGTAAAAGTCTGAGCAATGTAAATCTGTGCTCCTCTATTCCTAGTTTCTTGGAGCGTGGAAAGGCAAAAAAGTAAAAGTCTAAACAATGTAAATCTCTGCTCCTCTATTCCTAGTTTCCTGTAAAGGCAACAAAATGCTATGTATTAGAAACATAGTTTGTATGGATAGTGATTTGAGGTACTCATTCAAAACAAAGAAAATGTACATATGAATGAATTTATTACCTTCTGGTGATGTTTCCTGTCTATTTGTCAATGCAAATGGCTTCAACAATGGCATTGTTTTGGTCAAGGCTAAAATGTCCTTCAGCACTGAAGTCCCATAGGATGAATATCACTGTTGACTTGTCCTTGATATAGTCTTCATAGCTGAGCCTTTGCAGTGTGGGCAATAGACGGTGCATGGTGGCCTGGTCAATTGAAGACTGAATTGTTTGATTGTCATAAGTTGTTATGGTAGTTTTAAGTTGTAAACAAAATGTATAATTGACTTGCTGGTTGCACTGTTTACAGTGAGCAGTTTTCTCTTAGAGTGTGCCATAAGCAGTAAATTTGAATTTGCATTTTGGACAACATGCATGAAATGGATTGGAAAATGCATTTGCTGATTTTAGAGTACCAGAAACCTATAGAATATGGTTCAAAACTATTAGAGGAGACAAAAAAACAAGTTTGGATGCACTAGATTTATTTAAAAAGAATGTTGTTACCTTGAAAGTTGAGTGTAGTAGGCTGTTGAGCTTTTCTAAGCTTCTTTTTTCATTCAAGGTACAAATGAATGTTGATCGACATGTATGAAATGTGTTCTTTTGGTCTATTTTTCTCACAACATTCTTGAAAAGCATTGCAGGTGTTTTATTTGTATGCAACTGATCTTCGATTACAAAGTATTGTTGCTCATATGTTGACCGTAATAGCAACTACAATTCAATGAGGATTAGATTTTGTTACAGAAATTATTATAGAGGCCACTGTAGAACATTAAAAGCTTGAAACTGAAAGAAAAGGTAAAAGTTCTGTAGACTGAAATACCTGTGCCCTGTCTATGTCAGTGTGGCCATCTTTGATGTCAATTGCAAATTGGGTACCCATTTTCCTGGCATCGACTGCCAGTGCAGCTATTGTGCCAGCTGGGTACTCATTAACAATTGTAAGCAATTGGCTGATAGTCGTACTTGGGATGAATTTGTACTCTTGACAGAGGCGGGGGATGTTTTTAGTGGTGCTAATGTCTGTTAAAATTAGAATGCAATCACAGTCACCTCTGTCATAATTTGTTCTAGGTACAACTTGGAAATCTGAGATTGAAATAGCTAATCCCGAGACTATTTTAGGCTCATGTTGGTAAACAAGATTTCCACTAACATTTAACGTGATTTTCATTTCTACTTTGTGATCTGTCAGATCAGCATGTAGCATTTCCCATGTTTTGTTAGCCTTGTCCAATGTTGCTCTGTAGACAACAAGGACATCACCTTGGAAGGTGTCTCCAGCTCTTCTTGCATTTAGCTGTTTGATTGAAACAATCCTAGGTTTCTTGACTCTTGTGCTACAAGGAACAAGGATATTGTCAATTGAATGCTAATTTTATATTAGCAAGTTGGACAAATGGAGGTACATTGTAGAACAAAGTACTTTACCATTGTGTTGACTCTTCTTGTGCAATTTTCACCTATTTGGCTTGCCTTTTTGATACATCTTTTGCTGTCCTACAAAGAATTGGAACAATGTTATTTGAATATTTGTGATTTGGGCGAATGAATTTGAAGGAATAATACTATGAGCACTTTACCGTTGTGTTGATTCTTCTTGTGTGGGTTGCATTTGCTTTGACTGTCTTTTAGTTTCATCCATAGATCTCTTGTAAATAATGGATATAGCATTGGACAAGACATTGCAATGCGTAAAACTGATATAAGGCTATAAGTTCTATAGAGTTGAATTTGTCTATTGTGCAATATGTAATTTTAGGAAAATTGGATTGTGATCAATCCAATATGCTTCTGATATATAGATAGAGCATATATTTGTAGTCGTGTTGGACCAAATGTGATCAATGACAGAGTTTCCCATGCTATGTTGTTCGTTGAAGACAAATTGTATGTTGTTATGTTGCATATAACTGTGAAGCATTTTTTTGTTTCTGCTCTCTGAAGACATGTCGACATTAAAATCGCCTAAAATGTACAACATGTTTCCTGAATTTGTGGATCCAATAATTATTGCAAGATTGCGATTACTTCATCTATGGAAGTTGTAGGTCTTGCATAAATATTACAAACATTGAGTTCATTGTTAGATAGCATTATTGTTAATGTGATAGCTTCAATATTTGAGGTTTCATGGTGTGTTGTTTTTGACAAGAGCAAATGTTTCTTGGTTAAAGTTTCTATGCCATGGATGTTATGTACATAGGAGCTATCAAAATTCTGTAGCAAGGTATTTAGCTCAAAGGGATGCATATGTGTTTCTTGGAGACACAAGATATCAGATTGCATTATGCTATAGTCATTGACAATGTCTTTTGCATGTGCTTTCAAGCTACGAGTGTTCAATGTACATAGGAGCATATGTGATTTGCTTTTTGAACATGTGCTTAGATTATCAAGTTGCCATTGTGCACATGTCTGAAGATGAGACATTTCTAGTTGTATTTTTTCTTTAACTTTGAAGTTTTTTGAAGTTAAATGTTGTAACAGGAATAATGATTCTACTGATTTTGTTCGTGATAGAGCTGTATAGGTTAGTCCATGTTGTCTAATGCCTGTGGGGTCAAAAGCCAAGGCCTCCATTGTTAATCCTTGGGATCGATGTATGGTTCGTGCACATGCTACTTGTACGGGGAATTGTTTTCTAGTTGTAATTTTCTTGTTTATTGTTATTTTCTGCATTGGCCTAGCAATGCGTTGTATAGGCACCCAGTCTTTGTCAATGATAGTAGAATAGCAGTGTGCTAGTTTTGTGTGTTGTTGATTTCCAATTGATGGGTCATTAAATTTAATCCATACAATATCAATATTGTTTTGTGATGTATATGCTTTAAAAATTCCATCTGAACCATTGACAAGGCCATCTTGAACATTGTAATTGCCTGCATAAAGCTCAACAAGAATGTTTGGTTTCAAGCATATTTGTGATGGGAGTGTTGTTGTGTGACTGTACACTCATATTGCATTAAGGTCCTTGTTAACTTCATCTATCACATCCAGCACAATCATTTGGGTTGGAATGATTGATAGCATTTTTTTGTTATGTGCTTGAACATCTATTCTCCTATAGAAAAGGTGCAGAAGCAATGGATCTAATGGTACAGGATGAAAGAAAATTTTGTTGATATAGTCTATATCATGAGTTGTTTGAATGCCTACTCGTAGTCTATTAAGGATTAAAATAAATATTTCATATTTTAGTCTCATGGTAGTCACTAATGAATAGCATTTTATGTGGTCTTTCCAGAAACTATAAGGCATTAATTCAACTGGAGTAGGGCTATTTTCAAAAACCACAGAGTCAAGGATAGGTTGTGCTTGGTAAAGGTCACCACAAAATATGGTGTCAAGGTTCCCAAAGTATGTTGTAGGCATTTGCATTATGTCTCGTAGTCTTCTATCAATATACCGTAAAAATCTTGAGCCAACTAATGATATCTTGTCTATAAGAAGTATGCGTAATTGATCATAGTGCTTTGACATAGTGTCAAGTACTTCAGTGTTTAGTGGCAGGAATTCTGATGTATTAAAAGGTATGTGAAATGCTAAATGTAATGTGAATCTGCCTATGTTATATGTTGCTTTACCTGTATATGCAGTTAATAAGCCCTTGGGTTTGTCTGGATTCTTGTCAATAGAATTGCTATACATGCGAATGAGAGCTTGGTAGATGGATTTTTCCGTAAAAGTCTTTCCTGTTCCAGCTCCTCCAGTCAAAAACAAGTGCAATGGCTTTTGTGGATTTCTCATCTTTTTTATGAGAACATCCTTAACAATTGCTTGTTGTTCTTTATTTAACATTCGTCTTAATTTATAGTATTCATTGTTATCTATAATCTGTGGGTGCTTTGTAATTTTAAATCCATTGGAGTACGTGGTCTTTGGGTTAGAATGACCTATGTTTGGAAGATCTATTTGAATGTCATATAGTTCTTTATGGGAAAGCTTTGTTTGCATTGGCAGGTCAATGAGCTTTTCATCTTCAAGAGACTGAATATCATTAATAGCTTTGTCAATGTCACCCCATGCGGAGTTTGTGTTGTGGATGAACTTTGCACTATTTGTTTGAATGGTTTGTCCATGGTACATGTATGCATGTTGCCAAGAGTCAAAGTTTTGTTCGAGTGTTGGGTCACCTTGCTACAAGAGTACAACATGGAAATTCAACCAATGAAGTTGGTAAGAGGATGGGAACTTACCTAAATAATAGCTGAAACAATAGTTGAAGTAGGACTCGAGCTTACGGTTCAGCAGTATCAACTAGAAGATGTTTCTCCTAGAGAATGGTACAAAGACATCGTGTATTACTTGCTAAATAACAAGTGCCCACCTCATTTATAGGGAGTTCAAAAGCATGCCCTCAGACTGAAGAGTACCAGTTATATGTTGCAAGGATTTGTCCTCTACAAAAGAAATCATGGAGTGTACCTTCGCTGCCTTAGAAAAGAAGTAGCACGTGTTTTGAAGGAATTGCACAACAAATTTGGTACTGGTCATTAATCTGGTCCTTCTACTGCTCATCAAATCCTATGAGAAGGTTACTACTCAACAACTATTTTCAAGGATGCTCATAGTCATGTTTGCACATGCCATGTCTGCCAAACTACCACAACTAGAGAAAGGAACGTTGTTGTCTCATTGCAACCAGTCTTGGAGGTAAGGTTGTTTGCACAATGGGGTCTCTACTTCATTGGTTCAGTAAGCCTACCATCATCTATGGATCATAGGTACATTATAACCTATAATTATTGTACTAGATGGACACAAGCTATTGCATGTAGGAAATGTACAATAGAGATAGCTATTAATTTTCTTGAAAGTTTTATTTTAAATCGTTTCAATTGTCCACATGCTTTAGTATGCGATAATGGCCCTACCTTTTCCTCACTTAAATTCGCTAGTTGGTCCTTCGACTATGGAATTTCCCTTAATTTTTCATCCAACTACTATCCTTAGAGAAATGGCCTAGCGAAATCTAGAAACAAGAACCTCATCACTATCATCAAAAATCTACTTCACAAGAACCCTAAGGATTGGCACACCTAAATCTATTTTTCTCTTTAGGTAGATCGTGCACACCATAAGGCCTCATTGGGAGATTTTCTATTTCACCTCATTTATGGTTTAGATCCTTTGTTCTCGATTCACCTAAAAATCCCCACCTCCAATTCATCAATACCTTTAAAGGGGGATCAAAGAGAGGCTCACTTGGCTTAGTCACATTTAGAAGAAGTGTGTGACTATGTTATTGAAATTTTTCAACATTAGGGCATGGTCAAAAGATGGTTCGATTGATGAGCCAAAGTCAATTCCTAAGAATTGATCTCGTCCTATGCTAGGACAAGGCCCATGAGAAGAAAGGGGATATGACAAATTTAACAAGCTTTGGCTTGGCCCCTTTCAAATTGTTGAAATCCTTGGTGATAATGACTTTCACTTCAAGACCTTAACTAGTGAAGATGTCCCATTTCCTATCAATAAGTAGCACTTGAAGCATTATTTCCAAGCTTGAGCTCTCCCGAGCTACTCCAATAAATATATGTATATAGGTTAGTTTAGGTTGCTTTTTTGTTTTTCTGCCAAGATTGCTTTTGTTTTGCTCATTCCTAGATGCTTTTGCTTTGTTGAGAGTGTCTCCTTTGTTCTTGATGTGGTGGTCATGCTCATTCAATGAACAACACTAAGCTACCCAATCTTAGTGTTCTTTAGGTAATTATGCACTCTTAACTGTATGGGATCATCATGGAAAAATAGGCCCTTAAGTGGCAAAAAAATCAAAAATCGAGTTAGGAAACTTGATGTAAAAATTTGAATAAGTTATCTATATTATTTCAAAAAATAAGAATAGAATTTGTAGAAAATTAAATGTAGTTTCTAACTACTAGGTTTATTTTAAAAAAATCTATTTGGTGAAAATTTGAAATTTCAAGTAGTACTTAAATTTGGGGAAAAAATAAGGTGTTGTCGACCACCCTAACCACAATAAAATGATAATATTTTTAATTTTAGATATAAGTAGAGGACTCATGTCCCAATGTAATGCATATTTTTGTAATTTTTTCCAAGTAAATAATTAATTATGATTTTTATTACAACTTTAAAAATATAAAACTCACATCTAACCACCTTAACTTGAACTTCAGAAATTCATTTTTAAAATTCTATAGTATATAAAGAAATAGAATGTGACACATGTTTTGGATTCAAAAAATGTGATACCATTTGAAAGCTATAGATGTTTTTCAATCAGCCTATCAATTAGGACTTTAGTCATAATTCAAATAGAAAATGAATAATAATTATTTATTAAATTCAAAGTAAAGCATAATTTATATTGGTGGAAAGATAATAATATCTTTTAAAAACCCTTTTTGTTTCATTAATTTTGTGTAAAAGAAAAATCGTCAGCCACATATGCTACAAATACCCATCATATTGCCACTTTTTGGCCCATCATGATCCTACCCATACCCAACTCTTGGTCCTTGATTGCTTCTATGGAGCAGTTTCCCTGTCTGAACTCATGCTTGACCTAGAACTCAACCCTTTATTGAACCCTTTCACACTCATCTAGGATCCTGCATGAAATACACTAACTATTTCCAAAGAACCATGCAATGGCCTTTTTGAAGGTGAGGGAAATGAAAAGACTTAAATCTACTCTAGTGAGCACTATGGGTCCAAGCCCACTATAAGCTTTGATGCTTGCTCGATTGAGCAAAAGAAGTAGTATCAAAATTTAATATTAAAAGAAAGTAAGAAATATTGAAAATTAAGCAACCGTGTGGGTGTGCAGTAGAGCAATGTTCATGGGATCACAACGAAAACTCTGTCGGGGCTATGGATGCCTGACTGGTAGTGGGGCAATGTCTGGGTTACTTTTGGTCTTGGATAATTAATGTAGCTTGCTTAGCCTGATTAGTAGCTATTGGTCATGGTTTCCAAGGAAAGAAAATGAATTCGCTATTTACACACTTCCGAGATGCTTCTACGATCTGATTCAGTTAAGGATTTTGTTCTCCCTCAAGCCCCTTAGTTCACTTGTGAAAAATAGCCGCTGGTGTGCAAAACCAAAGATTTTGGGTTCTAAGTGAACACTTATCCTTAGAAT
Source organism: Sequoia sempervirens (assembly GCA_007258455.2). Lineage (NCBI taxonomy): Eukaryota > Viridiplantae > Streptophyta > Pinopsida > Cupressales > Cupressaceae > Sequoia > Sequoia sempervirens. The sequence goes on from VDFB02379711.1 coordinate 127,673,854, forward strand.
GCTCAAGAGCATTCTCTAGTAGAGTCATCATTTGGTGTGCCTATAACACACACGCCCTGTTCGGAATAGGTACCCTCTCTTTTTATTGCGTCGGGTCACTTATGTTGCTGCCTCATTTTGTGTGCCCCTTATTTTGTGTCCTAAGTGGTCAATGAGTCTTAGAGGAATCATATTGATTTAACCATGTTTTCCCACCCTCAAATTTTCAAGGCTTTAGGCCTTTGCGGAACATCCTTTGTTGTTTGCCTTCATTATTTAAGACTGGCGTCTTCTGAGCAATGCGGGTCTGCCCTTGTGAGCCGCCCTACGTGGGGTTCCCTTGCTTCTTTATCATTCCAAATGAATTTCTCTTGACGTCCTCCTGCCTCATGGGACCCGCAACTTGGTTTACTCTTTTCAATGCCCAACATTCCAAATGGCTAACTTATAAATGTCATTTGCCTAGGGGACTCCACAATTCCCATAGCCATTTTCAAAATGAATACCTAGCAATCCTAAGTACCAACATACCTGCATTTATGAGGGGCATTAAATGCTCAAATTTTTATAAATATCCCATCCTGAGCTGTCATTTTCACTTGTTAGGAGTTCAAAAAAAAATTAGAGAGCCCCCACCAATGTCATCGTCATGGCTGCTAAGTGCATTTACCAATCTGAAGCGTTTGCTAGTTGATTGCTCGTTCACCTTCATTAGGTTTTAGATGTAGGGTTTCTATTGTGAGCCATGTTTAAGTTTTCTTCAATTTCTATATAAAATTACTAAATCTGAAGGGAGAAAACTCGAAATCTAACTTGACCAGGCCTAGGAAAACAAGACCCATGAGTTCAAATCTTAATAAACTTAAAAAATTTCCCCATACACTGCATGCAAGAATTAAGGTCTACACGACTATTCTTTGAGTAGGGTATCTGTTCCCTACGGACCCACACCCTAACTAACATTGTCACCTTCCTTTTGATAGTGCTTGAACTTGAAACGATGAACATCTTCACCAAGCCCACCCTCGTGGGAGGGCTCCCCTGATTGGCCACCCCAAACTTAGCTAAAATTCACAAAATTCTCAGTCCATTAAGGGCTTCTCCTTGTGGACTTTCACTTGGAGGTTTACGCCCTAGCTTCACCATTTCAAATAACTTTTACTGCCTATCTTTCTGCCTATCAGACTTGGCCCTTTGACCTGCCATCCAAACCAAAAACAACAACCTATGCAATGTAGATCATTCAGTGTGGACCTTCACTAGCATTTTCCCACCACATAAACGACTTCTTAAAAATAGCATGTGCTAACATCCTTTCGGTAGGTAGGTCCCAATCTTACCAATGCCATCCAATGCACCTACATTGAAAATAAATAAGTAATGATTCTTTTGTGGACCTTGCCCCATAGACCTCCGAGTGCGGATTGCCATGAATTGACCATTGTTCCAAACAACCTTTACACATTGACCTTCTGCACTGCGAGTTTTGCACCTGCCGTGTCCATCCAAGCTCAAAAGTGAAAGAAATTAAGTGACAAACCTTAGGTAGATCGCCTCTTGCAGGTGGTTGGTCGCAGACTTCCATCTCACTCTCACCATTCCAAATGTCCGTGGACCTTTGTCAGCTCGCTATACAGGGCCTGATCCTGCCATCTCCCTCTGACTACTTGATAATAAGAAGGCCCAAGTTCTATGTGAACTAGATCATGTGGGGCTCCCCATCGGGACCACCTCCTGGCTTTCGCCATTTTGAAACGGTCGTGAGCCAATGCCTTCCCACACCTTATGAACCACAAGAACTTGAATGTCAAGAGGACCATTATATTATCTGCCAAACTTGTAGGCCCACATGGCAGAACACCACTTATGGATTGCTGCTTTGCCAATTTTGTGGTAATGATGGAGTGTCAAATGGCCAAATGAGTATTTGTTCTCGTGTGGTTAAAAGATGAATAGAAGAAATTATGGAAGTACAGGATAAAGATGAGAAAAAAAAGCAAAATGAACAGAATGAAAGAGAAGAAGATGCTCTGGTGATATCCCATAGGACACTAAAATATGTACAGAGGAATCATTTATAAAGTCAAATTATTGGAGACAAGACAAAAGGTGTGTTAACTAGAAGTAAAACTACTGCTAAAGTAAATTTGTGCTTATTTTTTGAGATTGAGCCAAAGTCAGTAAGTGAAGCCTGTAAGGATGAACATTGGAAGGAAGTAACAAAAGAACTTTTGTAGATTGAAAATAATCAAACTTGGGAATTGGTCCCAAGACCAGTAGAAAAAATATCATTGGATCAAAATCGGTATTCAGAAATAAGCTAAATGAGAATGGGAAAGTTTTCATAAATAAAGCAAGGATTGTGTGTAAAGGCTACTCACAAGTGGAAGGTATAGTGTTTTGGGAGAATTTTTTCCTGGTAGAAAAAATGGAAGCTATAAGGATGTTCTTGGAATTAGTTGCTTATAAATATTTCAAATTCTATCAAATGAATGTCAAGTCAACATTTTTGAATGGTGAACTAAATGAAGAGGTCTGTGTGGAACAACCGAAAAGATTTCAGTTAACAGTTCAACTAGACATGGTATGCATAGTGAAGAAAGCTTAATATGGATTGAAGAAAGCTCCTAGAGCCTGGTAAGCAAGGATATATAAGTATTTGAGTCAACAAGGATTTAACAAAGGCACGATAGATAGTATTTTATATTTCAAGCCTGAAAATGACAAAATCTTGATTGTAGTTGTATATGTTTATCATATTATCTTTGGAGGAAATGAAAATATGTGCAATATGTTTGTGGAATAGATGCAAAAAGAATTTGAAATGTCTATGTTTGGTGAGATGAATTTCTTTCTTGGGCTACAGATTAATCAAATAGAGAAAGGAATTTTTATTTCACAATCTAAGTATGTGAGAGAGATGTTAAAAAAATTGGGATGGAAAGTTCCAAACTGGTAACTACTCCTATGGTGACTAGTTGCAATTTGGGTAAAGATGATAATCCACCTAAGGCTGATCAAAGCAAGTATAGATCTATGATTGGTGGACTACTATATTTGAATGCTACTAGACCAGATATTTTGCATATGGTTTTTCTTGTAGCTAGATTTCAAGAAGATCTGAAGGAAACACATGTTACTACAGTTAAAATAATATTCCTGGATATTTGAATGGCACTCTGGATTATGGATTATGGTATTCTAAAGATACTAATTTTACACTTAGTGCTTATACAAATTCAGATTGGGCTAAAAGTATAGACTGCATAAAGAGTACAAGTGCAAGTGCATTCTTTCTTAGATGTAGATTGGGGGAATGGTTGAGTAAGAAGCAAGCTTTAGTCTCTTTGTCTACTGCTAAAGCTGAGTATATTGCTGCTCCATCTTGTTGTACACAATTTTTATGGATGAAACAAAAATTGAAAGATATCATAGTGCTACATCATGATCCTATTTCTATCTTTTGTGATAATGCAAGTGCTATTAAAATTTTGAATAATCTTGTGATGCACTTGAGAATGAAGCATATATCTATCAAGTATCATTTCTTAAGAGAGAAGGACATGGAAAATTAGGTCAAGCTTGAGTATGTTTTGACAAAGGATCATATTGTGGATATATTTATGACTCTTCCTAAAGATACTTTTGAGTATCTTCGGTATAAGCTAGAGGTTATTTCCCCTCCTTTTACAAACTAAGATGTATTTGGAGATCCATCAGTCCAATGGATTCATGATTCTATCTTTTTGGATTGATTTTTTTGGTGGCTACCTCTCAGGGGGAGGATGAAGAGTTTTTATTAAGTGTGTGTTGCCAAAAAATGTATAGTTGGCATTTTTATGCTCACTTGAGTCTCTCTTTTGGACTTTCGCTTGATTTTTCCTAGGTCTAATGTTGTAATGTGACCAACACATTCACATTAGGTCTTGAATCTGTATGAATCATTAAGACTTCTAGGAAGTCTTGTAAAGGTGTTGTGAAGTTTTGTAAACCACGTTCACACTTTTCTAGGACCCTTTCATCATAATTCACCTAAATAACTCATTTTTCTCACTTACCAAGTCTTATTTCAAAGTGTTTTAAAGTGTTATAACTCAATTTCACACTTTTCTAGACTTTTCATCACTAATTAAACCCTTTCTCATATATAAATGACCCTTTAATACACTTTCCAGCTGTTTTTAAGTGTGTTTTTGAGGATACTCCAATTAGACAACATTTAATTCCTCGTAATTCCCAACACCCACTTAACTTTCTTAAGTGGGACTAAGTCTCCACTAGGGATGACTTAGTCCTTTTTGGCACAAAACTGAAAATAATTTCAAATTTCTAGCAGGATTTTGTCCTCTAACCCTTGAGGTTGACCTATGATGTGTTATTTTCGGGAAATTTTAGTAAAATCAAGTATAAATAAGGGTTTTTCTCCTCATTTTACATCTCTCCTACAATTCATAATCTCTTGCACTCATTAAGCATTCATTCTTACAAGCAATCAATTAATCAAGCAATCAAGCATTATCAAGTCATCTATTGGAGCACTTCATTGCATATCTTCATATTTCTACATCAAGGGATTGGTAAGTTTATGAAATTTCAAGTTGTTTATTTATCATTATCCTTTCATTTCAATTCATTTCATAGGGTTTGATTACCAAAGTGAGGTTTGACCAAGGCAAACCCCTATACTCTAGCCCTTAACCATTTTTCCCCTTTTGTGTGTGTGTTTGCAGACTTTTGTATGCAAATTTGTCAAGAAAATAGGTGTTGAAAAGTGTTCAAGAAGCCTTCAAATTCAATCAAGTCATCACAATCTTATTTCAAGTTTGGAGAGACTTTCTACCCCATTTTCTATAGAATCAAGTGTGGACGCCTGTCAAGAAAGCAAGTGTCGACCTGAGGCTGCTAGATTTTGTCTTGAAATTTCCAAGATTTGTAGGAGGACTAAGTTGCCACTACTAGAGGATTAGTCCCTCATCCGTGCCTAAAAAATGATTTTTACATTTCTGGATACCCATTTGGCATATTCTCTTTCTTTCAAAGTTTCTCGAAACTAGGACTAAGTCGCCCAGCCTGGCGTAAGTGTCCCAGTCAACAATGCCAATCATTTTTTTAGGATTTCATAATCTCCCAACATCAAGTCTCAGATTCCAGGTGCACCCCTTTCACCTTGTTCTATTATTTCATAATTTACTTGCATTTTTAGGCATATCTACATATCACATTGTATTTTCAAATAAGCTACATTTCTTAGGTTTTACATCATTAGATCATTTCATTTCAAGTTTAGTGCATTATTATATCTTAACTAGATATAATACATCTCATACAGATTAACTTTGAGTGTAGACAAGTGCCCATTTTAGACCATTTCTCTCTCCTTTTAGGTGGAAAACCCTAGAAGTGCTAGAAAGGACTTGGTTTGCCAAAATAATTGTCCACATTTTGGTGAACACAAATTTTGAACATATTTGCTTCTGATTTTAAGTGCATCCTAAGTCTCATTTACATTGCATTAAGTATTACATTGTTTAAATTGCATCTTACGGTTTTCAAAACTGCATTATTGCAAGGCTTCAATAGTTTGCATTTTTACATCATTTTTGCATTAAAAAACACTAAAAATTCTGCATTTCATACTGCAAATTCATTTGTGCATCTGAAAACCATCAAATTGCATTCAAACATTCTAAAAAATATCAAGAAAATCATCAGTAGGACTAAATCACCACATTGGGTGACTTAGTCCTCTTGCATATTTTGCATTGAATTCTCTCGTAATTTCTGGGTATTCTTTGCATTTCTCTCTTATGTTACTACATACTTTCATATTTTCCAAAATTTTTCTTTAACTCTCTTTTTCACATGTTACTTTACTTGCATTCATTGTTATCATGGATTTTTACTTTAATAATTTTTGGAATTCATTGAAATCCATTGTAGACATGTCAAATTGTGCCTTTGGCTATGATCCTAATGACCTTAAGGTTCCTCATGCTCCTATTGGCCCATAGTTCCCGTTGCACCAAAAGATAAACCTATTAATGCTTGATACAATTTCCAGAGTTAATAGATCCATGAGAGGCGGTTAGTTCATGTCACAAATCCTAAGGGGAGTGCTGACCATCTGCCAACTCCCCTCAACATTACCCTAGGGGATTTGAACCTGACACCTTTGGATTTGATACCACTTTTTGGCCCATAGTTTCCATTGCACCAAAATATCAACCTATTGATTCCCAATACAATTGCTAGAGTTAATAGATATGTGGGAGGCAGTTAGTCCAAGTCGTGAATCCCAAGGGGAAACCTGATCATCTACCAACACCTTCAACTCCTAATAAATGTCCACCTCATGCTATTGACATCATTGGAGATGATTATGAAAGAATGAATAAGTTCTTAAATGAATATCTTGACAACCTTGAAGCCAATGCAACCTTTTATCCATCCATGAAGTCACAAGATCCTCCTACTATTTCACCTCCTGACATGTTTGGATACCTACATCCTAAAATCAATAAAGGACTTAAGTTCCCCTCAACAGGTGGACCTAGCTCCTCTACACAACCACATCCTTGACCATTTTATGATAACAAAGATAAAAAAACACCCATGAACATTAAAAAAACATATGGAAAATGTTTACTATATTAAGCAAACAAGGATGTGATACAACAACCGAACATGACATTCACCAAATTTTAAAACAAATACCAACAGATGAAAACACAATGGGGCTAGGATATCAAGATCCTCCTCATAATGACAAGTCTTCTTTTGAATATTGGAGACTTTGAGATGATGGTACAATGATCTTTGATTCTCCTCCTGACTTGACTATTCTCCTCCCACGAGAATAACCTTTACTTGATTCTAATGATAAGGATGCTACGATCCCCATGGGTCCTCTTCCTTCTTCCATTCATAAAAAAGGTGAATCTAGTAAATGTAAACAACCTTATAAATTAAAGAAACTAAAGTTTCCTCTCCATCCACCATCTGAATGTGAAAGGAAACTCCAAATCCTGTTAAACTGAGGTCTCATTTTATTACCACCTATGAATAGGTTGGTCATCTGTCAACTAAAGATTAGAATGTACAATTTTGCAAATATCATCATGTTCTTGGCCACTGAACTGATGAATGTTAGAAATTCAAGGACATACTCAATAAGTATCACTTCATTGATACCAATTATTATCCTATCATTCCATAACTCCTTCAACAAACTCCTCTCATCATGCAATAATTGTAGAGTTTTCCATTCTCATAATTGCATGATCCTTCCCATCACCCACCTTGGCTCATTCTTTCCTTACACTCAGTTATTCATATTCCACTTATACTACCTAAGATTGTGAAGCCAATAACTTGGTTAATGATCGACATAAATTTGCATTACTATCCCCTTTTACATTTTCATTTTTCTATGTGTGCATTGTGTTCCCCTGTAATATGTGTTTGATTTTATCTCTCTTTGTACACTTCCTCTATTTGTATCTATATTCTTCTATATGTCATATATTTCCTTTTTCACTTTTTTTTTTGTCTTTTCCTTTTGGGGATGACACAAAGCATTGAGATGCCTTATGTCATTTTTCTTTTTCATTTTTTCTTGTGTTTTCCTTTTGGGGATGACGCAAGGCATCGAGACCAAAATGTCTCCTTCATGTTGACCCAAAAGCTTCTTTTTTTATTTTTCCTTTTCATTTTCTTTTTTCTTGTGTTTTCCTTTTGGGGACGATGCAAAGCATTGTGACCACAATGTCTTTTCCATGTTGACCCAAAACAGATTTTATTTTCTTTTGTTTTAAATCTCTTTGTGTCATTCTTCTAGTTCTATGTGTTTTGGGGAATGATGAAAATTCCTAGCTTTTTAATAAAAACATTGTAGCAATGAACATACTGACCTCAAATCCATAGATCCCTTATGTGTTTGGTGTGTTACTTTCTAGGGGACAACTCCCTTTTTCTTTTTTTCTTTTTTTGTTTACATGAAGCAATCTTACTTGGAAACATATGGCTTGGCATAGGGGCTTTCTAAGTTGGATTTCATGTCTTGTTTCTTTTTACATCTTCCTTCACTACTTTAAAGTAATTTCTCATAGAATGGTGTGTAGAAATTCCTTTAAAGTGGGGGCATACATTGGCATTATTCATTTACATTTTTCTTTTTCTCAGTTCTTAGTGCAGCCTTGTTACTTTATACAATGTGTTTGTCACTTTGTCGATTGCATTGGGTGTAATGTCTTTCATAAGTGTGATATATCTTAGCATATTACATTCCTCTTAGTGGCCTAATGTGATGCACTACATCCCCTAAGTTGTGAACATTCTATTCTTTGATTGGTCCTCTCTTGGAGACATTAGACACAATGTTCCCTAAGTGACAGACCTTGCATGATCCTAACAAGACTCATTTGAACTTTCTTTCAATTTTTTACATTTTGCATGTACATGGTCACCTTGCATAACATAGCTTGCATGCCTATGGTACCTTTGCATTTGTTCATGAGTTCTAAGTATGCAATTTTTTTCTTATCTCATGAAGCACAAACTGGAATTTTCTTTGTGGTGCCTTATTAAAGTTATCAAGAGGTATAACTTTAATATGGTTGAGTGGGAAAGCCCATCCAATGACACAACTTTTCCCCATATCCACCTACTTGTGTGAGTGCATACCAACAAAGCATATATTCCTTACCTTTTGGGCCTTCTCACCCCATGGAAAATCAAAAGTTTTGTGGCCCCAAAGTGAGTATACTTGGGCTTTCTCACCCGACAAACAACCATAAGATTCGTCACCCCAAAGTGAGTACACATTTTTCTTTTTAAAAAACAAATAGCCTAGATCTAATCCACAATGAGTTGGAAATATGATTGAAGCTTTCATTCTTCTTTTCCATCACCTTCATGTGTGTTCCTTTGCACTTATGCTTGGTTTGTCATGAGATCTTGATCCTAGGGGCTTGATCATCCCTCTTTATTGATGTGTCATCCTACCAACATGTGTGCATTAGGATCCCTCTTAATGTGCATGTTGAGCTAATTTAGCAAGAGTTTGAAGAAAGTTCATCCTCTCACTAAAGTGGGGGCTTAATGTGTTGCCAATGTATAGTTGACATTTTTATGCTCACTTGAGTTTCTCTTTTGGACTTTGGCTTGATTTTTCCTAGGTCTAATGTTGGAATGTGACCAACATGTTCACATTAGGTCTTGAATCTTTATGAATCATTAAGACTTTTGGGACATCTTGTAAAGGTGTTGTAAAGTGTTGTAACCCAATTTTACACTTTTCTAGGACCCTTTCATCATAATTCACTTAAATAACTCCTTTATGTCACTTATCAAGTCTTATTTAAAAGTGTTGTAAAGTGTTGTAACTCTCTTTCACGCTTTTCTAGACTTGTCATCACTAATTCAACCCTTTCTCATGTATAAATGACCCTTTAATACACTTTCTAACCGTTTTTAAGTGTGTTTTTGAGGATACTCCCACTGGAAAATATTTAATGCCCCATAATTCTTGACACCCACTTATCTTTCTGAAGTGTGACTAAGTTGCTAGTAGGACGACTTAGTCCTTTTTGGCATGAAACTCAAAATAATTTAGAATTTTTTGTGGGATTTTGTCCTCTAACCCTTGAGGTCAGCCTGTGATGTATTATTTTTTGGAAATTTTAGTAAAATCAAGTATAAATAAGGGTTTTTCTCCTCATTTTACATCTCTCCTACAATTCATAGTCTCTTGCACTCATTAAGCATTAAATATTAGTGACAATCAAGCATTATCAAGTCATCCATTGCAACACTTAATTGCATATCTTCAAATTTCTACATCAAGGGATTGGTAAGTTTATGAAATTGTATGTTGTTTATTTATCATTCTCCTTTCATTTCAATTCATTTTATAGGGTTTGATTACCAAAGTGGGGTTTGACCAAGGGAAACCCCTATACTCTAACCCTTAACCATTTTTCCCCTTTTACATGTGTGTTTGTAGACTTTTGTATGCAAATGTGTCAAGTAAATAGGTGTTGAAAAGTGGTCAAGAATTCTTCAAAGTCAATCAAGTCATCACAACCCTAATTTAAGCTTGGAAAGACTTTCTACCCCATTTTTTTCAGAATCAAGTGAGACACCTGTTAAGAAAGCAAGTGCATACCTGAGGCTACCAGATTCATTCCTAAAATTCCTAAGATTTTCAAGAGGAATAATTCACCACTACTGGCGGATTAGTCCTGCTTCTGGGCCTAAAATGTGATTTTGACATTTCTAGATACCCATTTGGCATATTCCCATTCTAGTAAATTTTCTCGAAGCTGGGACTAAGTTTCCCAACCTGACATAAGTGTCCAAAATTTTAGTTGAATTTTTAGGATTTTAGAATCTTCCAGCATCAATTCTTAGATTCTAGGTACACTCGTTTCACCTTGTTCCATTATTTCATCATTTACTTGAATTTTTAGGCATATCTACATATTACATTATGTTTTCAAACAAGCTACATTTCTTTGGTTTCACAACATTAGATCATTTCATTTTCAATTTAGTGATTATTATATCTTAATTAGACATAATACATATCATACACATTAACTTTGAGTGTAGAAATTTGCCCATTTTGGCCCATTTTTGTCTCCTTTTAGGTGGAAAACCCTAGAAGTACTAGAAAGAACTTGGTTTTCCAAAATCATTGTCCACAAAGTGTTGTTATTATGAGTATTCTATTTTCATGTCCAAGGAAGTTTCAATGAACATATTTTTTTCCTTTTCCATTGATGTCAATGGGGGAGAGAGAGCATGAAAAAAGGAAAAGAGAGAAAGCATGTGAAAAAGAAAAAAGAGAGAGCATGTGAAAAGGAAGGAAAGCCAATAAGAGGAAGAAGGTAATGAGGAAGATGATCTTCTAAGGGGGAGAAGCAAAAGGAAAAATCTTGAGAAGTATTTTCAAAACTGGTATGGTGTCTTTGATGGTTTTTCACATCATATATTGCCATCAATGACAAAGGGGGAGATTGTTGCAAGAATGGAAGAGGAATGAAAGTGTTTTCATTGATGTCAACTGGTAAGCTAGTTATCTAGTAGTTGTTGTTGACTGTATATGTTGAGGATAATGAAAAATATATATTAAAAGAAGGTTGCAAGTATTCAGTTGTTGAGGATATTGATCTAGTACTTGTGAACTATGTTTTTCTATGTTCTAGTTGAGGTCCGAGAGAATTGTTGCTAGTACAAATTTCTTTTTGATGAAGTCTTATGGAATGTCATTCTAGAGTTGTGTTGGCCTGGTCTTATTGAAGATGGTTTCGACATTTGGAAGTATCGAGCTTAATTGATTATGTCTTTTACACTGGTTTGGCCAACCATGTGTCAAGCATTATCTTCAAAGTTGATAAAGTGTGTTGGATCTATTATGGGTCTCGGTGAAGCATTTGTTTGGGTCACCCTCATTCTAATTCCACCCTAGGATGTTTAGCACCCACCTAATTTGAATTTGAAGTTGGATGGCTGACTTTGTATCTTTTCAAGGTTGGAGATAGTATAAATATAGAATGTGCTAGCAATGAAAATTGTACATAAGAAAAGAAGGAGGATAAGTGAAAGAGAAGACATGAATTTGATGCTATTCTGAAAGTGTGTGAGTTATGTGTGTGGTTGATCAGTGCAAAGCTTAACGTCAAGTTTTCAGATGAAGTGAGTAGAAGGTGAACTCTCATTGTTGCAAGTTGATTAGTGATTGTGATGGAATATTTTGTTGCATTGGGATTGTTGTTTGCTTGAGAATGAAAATGCATAAAAATTTAGATGCATAAATATTAACATATATATATCTCTACAATTTTTGTGTGGGAAAGTTAGTGTAAAGTGTGGAATAAATATTTCCCAGTTACGTATTGTATTGAAAGAAATTGGTCTACAATTAGTCTGAGAAGAAAACTCGAAGATCAATATACATTCAACCTAGAAATTCTAGGTGATTGCTAAAATATTGATAGGTAGAGAAAATTTTGTATTTGGGAGAAGGTAGTTAAAGGATTGTGCATAAGTTAGAAGTTATTTTCTATTTAGATGAGTTAGCCCACCTTCCTGAAATGCAAAACAGGGCATTAGCAACCTATCTAGAATGTCAAATGAATAGAATTTTGAAGATGGAACCTAATGAAATCCTTCCAAAGAATCCCTAAATACCAATGAGTGACACAAACACAAAAACATTCATGTAGCCCATGGCTAGCCCAATTTTCCCCAAGTTGTTAATGATGGCCGTTTATGTGCCCACACCATACAGAAAAATAAGAAAGAGCAACTAGAAGTTGAATTATGCATCGCCTCCAATATAGTGTGGTCTTTACCAATACATGGCTTGCATGCCACTAGCTCCACCTTACTATTGTTTGATTTCCTGGGTGGGAATAAGTACTTAGTTGCTTGTTCCTACTTTTAATGGATTGGGTGGGAGAGATTCAAAAGTGAATTCAAACTTAACCACAACAATTACTATAACTATGAAGAGTCAAAAGGAGCACAACATAAAGCATTTTAGAAATGAAAAGTTTAGAGGGCCCCACATCAGCCACCTAAGCTGGTAAGAGCTCAGTGTGTGATGATTAAGCCCAACCTTTGGAAACCAATCTTAAGATTAGGTTTGGATCCTCTTTTAGAAGAATGCAATGTGGAGCACAAGGAAAATAATATATGAAACATAAGCTTAGATACAATACTATTTGAAGACCTAAATAGCCAATTTCAACAAAATGAAAAAAAAAGGTCACACATTTCTACAATCTTTATATTCAAGATATTCTTGAAGTTGTGTGCATGTGACACATGGTAGTTTAGACAACAGGTTCAAGAAAAAAGAATTTTGATCCCACCCTTGATGGAATGCAAAGCAATGATAGTGGCTATAGCAAGAAAGTTTTGTAACATCAACATAATTGACCTGGGAACCAAAAAAAATATCTTTCCACATGACTCTATTAGATTTGAGACTTAGGGTAAAGCTTTAGAACCTCCCATGGAGGAGTTTTGCATGGAGCACATGGAATTTCATGTTGTTAGTGTGAGCTTCTACACTAATAATCTAAGATTCAATCAACTATAATTCCACACCCATGACATGGAAAGAAAAATTGACTCATCTTTAACTGATTGATTATCTTGAGACCTTAGAGACTTTGCTCCCTTGGCCTTCTTTCTAGATGATTTCTACAAAATCCTCAATGGTGAGAAAATTGGATGAATGAATTTGGAGGGTTTTGGTCTCCATTTTACAAGAATAATTTTCTAAGGAATCTTCTACAGATTTAGCTTTAATATAGAAATGTGCAATTGTTAATAAATCAAAACCCTCGTGCAATTCCCAAATTAATCTCAAGATGTAAGATATTGTCCAATTGTTTTCTTGTCTATTTTTGCATGCATTAATAATGTTTAAAGAATCTCCTTCGATGTGAATTTTTTTGAGCTGCATTTTGTGTGCCAAATTTACACCTACTAGTAATCCATGGGCCTCTAAAACATCACTAGCACACATAAGAGGCTTCAAATACAAACCTTTTAATAGTTCTACTTTTTCACTATAGATTACACAACCTAATCTTGAAATGTCGGGGTTTGCTTTAGATGTACCATCAAATTTTAGTTTCACAATATTTAGAGGTGGGGTGCACCATTTGATTTTTCTTTTGTCAAATTTTTGGACATTAGAATATGCTTCTTTATTTGGAACCTTGGGGACAGGCCAAATATTTATCATTTCATTATCCTAGCTTGAGAATGAGTTATGTGGATTTTATTTTTTTACAACATTTACCATCACTACTTCAGATATATTCCTTTCTAGTTCATTGATGAAATTTTTCAAATATAAGAAGCTTTTTATAGAAATATTTATGTTATGCTTGATCCATATATTCTAAATTAATAAATCCAGGATCTCCGCCCATAATGCTTTAAATAGAGAACATTTATTTAGCAACAAAGAACTCCAAAATAACTCCAAAATGGTTTTTGCAAACCAGGAGAGCTAATGAAGTTTATTTTGGATCTAGTTCCACATGTTTGATAAAGACAACAATAGAGAAAAAGATGGTCCACTATTTCCAAACAAGAACTGCATAGAATACAGTTGAATGAATAAGCTAGGCCTAATCTAGAAAGTCTAAAGCTTGTGAGAACCCAGTTATGAAGAGCTAACTAGGAAAACACGCATAATTTAGGGACGAATTAAGGAGTGCTAACAAGGATTATATGGATATTTACCTAATTGAATTCTTTCCTTGAAGGTCAAAGATTTATACCGCTTTTTGGCATTATATTGTCCTAACTTAGATTGGCTAAAATATTTTTTTCCTTAGAATTTGAAAGTAGAGCAATTCTTGTATCCAATATTTATTACAACTTTTGTTTTTGGTGTTGGGGAAATGGGAGATTGTGTAATTTTTTCCATGAAACATTGGACCTAAAATTTTAATTATCTTTTACTACAATATGTAATGCTTGAACTTTGAGCACCAAACTACTTCTAGGCACTCCTAAGACTCCCACAGACCATCAATTGAAGATAGTGGAGAATTCCCATCCCATGAGTATTCCCAAAAATTTACCCTTTCTCCATCATTGACAGTCCATGATAGGAAAGGGAAGAGTACCTCTCAACATGTGACAATGAAATTCCACATTTTTTATCCTTCCAATGGGTTTACTAGGGTGAAGATTCTTTTTGAGGCTACCAAATCTGAATATTTATCTCTCTTTATTCAACTCCATTTTTATTAAGGATTTACATAGAGCTTCAAGGTTAGCTTTGCACCTAAAGCAATTTTTCTTAGTTCTAGGTTTTGTATGCCAACTCCTCCAAAAATTGTATCTTTGCATTATTTTTCCCATGATACTAAAGGTATTTTCTTGGAATTGTCTAAATTGACCTTCCATAGAAATTTCCTAGTCACTTTGACAATGTTCTCATGAACCCCTCTTGGTATATTAAGAACTGATATGAAGTAATGGTAGGTAAGACTGTTTTGATCATAGTAAATATCCCTACCAAGGAAAACCATTTTCCCCTCTAGGATTCTATTCTACTTTGAATTTAGCCATAAAATATTACTCCAAAAGGAGGTTCTTTAATCTCCTACAAAGAAAGGAATTCCCAAATAATTGTAGTGCAAATTGTTTAGTCTGAACTCTAACAATAAGAGGATGCGACCAATTACTAGAGTGTTGGTATTCTGAAAAAATATTTTTTGATTTTCCCAGTTTGATCATTTTTTTTGAAATTAGATAGTAGTTTTCCAACACATACTTAATGTTTTTGGCTTCCCACATCGATGGATGAGAAAATAGTAAAGTATCATCTAAAAATAATGAATGTGTACAAGAAATCTCTAAGCTTGGTATTTTGATACTATGCCACTTACTTGATGCATGGAAAGCTAAATTTTTTTGGCTTAGTGCTTATGGCATCATAATGAAGAGGAAATGAGAGAGATGGTCCTCTTTTATTACTCCTTGAAGCGCCAAAAAGAAACTCGCTAGATATCAATTTATGAGGACTAAAAATTTACCTAATTTGAGGTAAGAAAAAAACCATTTGCACCATTTTTTAGTAAAATGTAGCCTTGCCAAAACCTTTAATAAAAAATCCCAATTTACTTTATCATAAACCTTCATAATATCTAATTTTACGATCATAGCTTAAATTTTTTCTTGATGAATTGAATGGAAGATTTCATGGGATATTAATTCCCATTCAACTATCCCTTTTCATGGAACAAAACCTCCTTTATCCTCCAAAATTATACCTGGAATGAGTTTGGCAATCATTAAAGTAATAGATTTTGAAAAATAAATATAAATGGTGTTACAAAGGTATATAGTCCTAAAGTCTACAAATGAGGAAGGAGATGTATTTTGGGGATAAGGTAAATATGAGTGTTGTTGAGATCTTTTAGAATTGTTCTATTTCTATGAGATTCTTCAAATTCCAACCAAATATATTTCCCCACAAAATCCCAACATTCCTAATAAAATAATGTTGAGAAACCATCTGGACCTAGAGATTAATCTAGAGAAAGTGCAAAGACTATAATTTTAACTTCACCTAAGGTTAATGGAGCTAAGAGGAACTTGTTTTCATCTGGAATAAGTATCCATGGAATGAAGTTTAGAAATTCATATTATTTTCCAACCAAATCAAGATCTTAATTCACTAGTTTAGTGAGGAGGTTGGAAAAGAATAGAATGGCCTCATTTTGAATCTATAGATTATCTTTTAATAGCTCATTAGAAATTAATATCTTCTAATTTTAACTTCATCTAAGGTTAATGGAGCTAAGAGGAAATTTTTTTCACCTAGAATAAGTATCCATGGAATGAAGTTTAAAAATTCATATTATTTTTCAACCAAATCAAGATCTTAATTGACTAGTTTAGTGAGGAGGTTGGAAAAAAATAGAATGGCCTCATTTTGAATATGTATCTTATCTTTTAATATCTCATTAGAGATATATTTTAGAGAAAATATTGTGTTTACATTGTGTCTAACTCTGATTGAGGTATGAAAGAACTTTGTGTTCGTATCTCCCTTGTTTAACCAAGTTTCTCTCAATTTTTGTTTCCAATAGATTTCTTCTCTTGTAATAACTTCTAGTTATTTTTGAAGCTGATTATGGTGGTGGAAATATTCATTGTTCATACTTAAGGATATTTTTTTTCTCAAAAATATTTTTGAAGTGAAGATGATTCCATTATTTGATTTTTCCTTTTATAAATTGGTTATTTTTAGCTATTTGAAATTTTTTGGATCCTTCTACAAATGGTGCATTCTCCCACAATTGTTTGAGACAAACCAAAAAGTTTTCATCCTTCAACCACATGTGCTCAAATTTAAAGGATTATTTAAATTTACTTGGTACAAAAAAAAATTAAACTATATCTAGCTAGATCAGATAATGGTCTAATCTAAAAAATGTGAGAATGGAAGAAGCATATTTAAAATCAATATTGGTCCATATTATGGAGAGGAGGAATCTATCTAACCTTTCTACTATGAGATAAAAAAAAATTCTTTGGTTTTTCCATGTGAATTTACCATTGGAAAACAATCAAACAATACATTATCTAGAATGAAATTGGAGAAGTCCTCCATTGCTATTGGAGGGGGGGTGATACTTCCATTTTTCTCTTTAAAGGAAGTAATATCATTAAAGTCCCCTCCTAAGATAATAAATTCCTCCTTTAACCAATTTAGGGTTTTTTTTAAATAGTTCCATACATGTTTCTTTCCAACAGTTGTTGTAGGGCCATATATGTTGAATATCCAAAACATGTGTTGATAACATTCAATCTTAAAGAGCATCCACCAATCTTGGGTTGTAGTAAAATTATCCTTGACCTTGCAAAAATTGCATAAGATTACCAGTCCTCCTGATGGCCCTACTACAAGTATATGATTTAGCACTTCCCATTTGGTCCATTTAGTTAGGATTTCTTTATTTTGTTCATCTAAAAATTTAGTTTCTTATAATAAAAAATATATCAGCATTGCTTGAATCGATCTAGTGCTTAATCAAGAATCTCTTATTATAAGCATTTAAGCCCCTAAAATTTCATGAAAGGAACTCCATTGATCTTGACGAGAAAAACAACCCCTCCTCAACATTCTTACATTCAAATTTTTATACAAGGTAGTATAAAAACCCGTTGCAATCTCTTCTTATATTTTCCTTGACTTGTACTTTTCCATTTATTTTTATTTATTTTAGGAGACACGATAGTCACATCAAATTGATTCTATGATATTCAAAGTGACCAAGAATAATCAAAATCAATCAATTTCCTCATTAATTTCATCAGTGGTTTACCTCCTACTTCCACTAAGATTTGTTTACCATTTCTAATAGTGTCCTTGAGGAGGGAACTTGAGATCCGAGAGCAATGTATTTTATAATGTCCCATTTGTGATTTTCTATACAAAAATTGATTTCCGTGCCCTTTTGAGCCATATGTTTGGTATTATGAGGAGTATTTAGTTCCAAATCCTTAGCAGTAGTACTCGAGGATAACACTCCATCATCTTACTTAACTAAATATTTTTCCATCGTATCTAGGATTACTAAAGAAACATCCTATGTTGTTGTTTCATCTACCATTGAGTTTGGAATCATACTATTAGATTGTGTATTCTTCCTAACATTTTCCAGTGCTTCATTCTCCATGTTGCATGTTGGTACCTTTAAAGGAGAAAGGCTTTTTTTTCCAATTGGACAACTGACATATCCTTACCTCCCATTATATTTTTTGGATAAATTCCTATAAATACTTGATACTATTTGATGTAGCCTCTTTAGCCAATAAAAAAATCTTTAGAAACAAGATAAAATCATCCTTGGAAAGGATTTTTTTATCAAATAGTATTCTTTCTTGATCCTTAGAGGCGTCTAGAGGTTGTGTAGCATGACACAAACATTTTGTGCTATGATGATTCTTTAGGTGGTAGGAATGACATGCAATTTCAAGCACTTCAAGAAAAATTTCCTATCCCCAAATCTCATTTCTAGAATGAATTTGAAAATCCCATGGCGAGAGATCTAGTGGTATTTATCAAAAAATAAAGCCTGATTAGAGCTTTGGTGTTGTCAAAGAAAGTCTTATCAAGCTTCATGAAGATGTCCATTTGATTGCCCAAGATTTCTATTATTTGTAGATCTCTATATTCAAGTGGTAGGGCTTGCAGTTGCACCCAAAATGACACAAAATTTATAACTATAGATGAAGGGTTAAATTTAGGGATCTAGGGCTGAATATATAGTCCTACACCTTGAAAGAACCACATCTTCACTTTGAATATAAGATCCCTTTCTTTCTTTGAGAAAAGAATAGCAATAAAAAATCCCTTGGCCTTATCTATGTAATGAAATTCATTGGCTTCCACCCAATGGTCACAAACCCATTTAGTCAAAGAATTTTTGGTAGGGTTAAGATTTGAAAACTTACCAATAATATCTCTTTCATGAAGCTCCTTGATTTGGAAGTTGAGATGCTCTTTCGAGAAAGTCAACTAAATGACACTTCCTAGACTTTCGTTACTTTCTTGAGCAATCGCATGTTGCTTACCTAGCATGTTCGCTTCCTTTTATTGTAGTTGAGGCCTTAGGTTCGTGCCACTTTTTTGAAATGTGGGACTTTATTTTTTATTATGTCACTTGACAAGTTTCAAAGTAGGTTTTTGAAATTGTTGTTTCCTTGGCTAACGAGGATTAAAGGGGGCATCAGATGGGCTTGGTTTGGGGATGTGGATATTATTAGTAGAAGTTGCAAGACCCTTCCCACCTTGCAATATATTTGAGAGAGTTCTTGTGGCCCCTTGAATTTTAAACTAACTCAATTGTTGGTGATAGAATATAGGATTTTTCTAGCCCACAAAACCATTCCCACTATTCCATGTCCTTGGAGAAGGGCTTACATAACCTTGACCCTTGAACTTTTTTAATTGTTGATAATTTTTAACTAGTATGTAGTCATCTACTAGACCCTACCATTTGGAAACCCTCACCATGGCACCTCTATGAAACAAAATTTGAAAATTTCTGATTAGGGGTGTTTCACACTCGGATCTCTCCTATATGTTTCCACTATTTTTTATATATTTAATAAATGTTAAATATTACTATTTTTTAAAAATTAAATTATAAATTCCTATTAAATTATGAGAAAATTATATTAATAAAGCTAACATTTATTTAATGAGATGAATTGATAAAGCTAAAAGTGGAATAAGATTTCTTCCTAAAAAATTGTCACAATAATAGTTTACCTTCATTTTTATAAAAAGTCATAACATCCCAAATTCTTTAGGAAATCATATTCAAGAGAAATAATTTTTAAAATTTATAAAGTTAAACTACCTCTATAATAACATAAAGTAAAGACACCAAAGGTTTGAAATATGTGTCAAATAAAATAATTCCACGTTAAAATAAATAAATAAAACTAAATTTTAATATATATGTAATAAACAAAATAACTCTTGATGAATAAAAAATAATTCCTTTTTTTTTTAATCTTAAATGTATCCATTTGAAAATGTAATCTATCCTAAGCAATAATTTAATAAGAACACTTCTAACATATATAGTTAATATTATCATAAATATTATATTTCCTTTCAATAAACATATTTTATATATCTATATAAATTAGTTAATAATATATCATTCTTTTAAATATTCAGTAATTTCATAACTATTTAATTATCTATTTTTAGTCAATAAGTTACATATAGGGTGAGACTTGAGCTTGAAACCAGCTACCATTTAATGGTAAACAACTATCATATAATGGGAAAAGCCTCCAAAATATCAGGTAAAAACTTTAAAAATATCATTATCACATAAAAAGCTAGATAAATATTTATTTAACAACTGGATGGGAACATTCTATTCGATTTGCATTGTTTTTTTTAATTTGTATGAAAATATTTCATATTTAGATAATACTTAATTTCCTTAATGAAAAAATATAGTTTTGTCTATGTTTATTTCATTCCATTATTTAGCACTTATTATTAATTATTTAATCTAACCACATGCAACTAGAATTGTTAATGCATACTCTCTAACATATTAACATACATATAGTTTTATATAGGCTTTATTCTTGAACATCCTTTAAATCCATGTTATAATTAGTCGTTATATTATTAACCCACTCTCTAATTAATTCTTCTAACTTTGTATAGATTAATTTAAAATAATATCATAATTTAATATATATTAGATTAAATTAAATAATAAACATTATATAATATAATATATAAAATATAATTATAGTATTATTATAATTAACATTATCAAATATTAATACAATATAATATAATTAATGTATTATATTATTTTAAACATTACATATTAAATTATATATAATTTATATATATAATAAAATAGCTAGAATCATTATATATTATTTATTTCAGATTAATTAATATTATAGTTATGTTTATTATTTAATATTACAAAAATTATATTCATTAAATTAAATAATATTATTTTATTTTTAATTAATATGTATAGAATTAGAAAAAATAATTAAAAAATAGTTAATCATATTTCAACTAATATATTATTAATATAATATATAAATTATGTTAAAGTAAATTATTTATATATGTTAAAATAAATTATTTTGTATATATAGATATAGATAGATATAATTTATTTATTAGCCGATAGGCTATATGTTTGAAATTTCCAGTGGTATTTTCGTCAGCCAAACCATGAATAAAAATTTTCGGCGCTAAAAATTTCCTAGTCAGTGGTGAGTTCCCCAGGATTGTTTCTAACAACGTGGAGTTGGTTGCCTCAATACGTGGAAGTAGAATGGTAAGTGTTTTCTCGTGTGAGGGTTAATGCACCTTGGCGTTGTTGTACGATGGCACCAGAGGAAGTAAATGTGATATTCAATGTTGCAATCCAAAATGTGCGATAAAATATACTAATTAAGTTGCATTGTCGAAAGAGCCATTGTGGTGTTGGTGTGATAGTAGAATATTCTAAAAATCATTGCCCTTTAGCTCCATGGTTGGATTCATAGCAGACTATTCTAAAAATCGTCATCGTCAGCTCCATTTTATAGTAGATTGGAGGGTTTTAAAACTATTGTTCTCCAAAATTTGTAAGTTGTTTTACATGGGTATTCTACATAAATGATTAATTTATTATTCATGTATTCTTGCTATATGTTTGTATCTATGGCGTTATACCCATTTTAGAGACTTCAAAGAGATTATGGCTCTGTATGGATAGAGAAATTGTAGTTAAATCTTCTTTATTTCATCAAAAAATATGGTTAGGGTTAGAAATTTTTTCACCCTTC
>VDFB02379711.1:127700711-127746445 GCA_007258455.2 Sequoia sempervirens
ACACACCTAGATGGAGGATTGGTACACTTGATTCATAGGATAGCAGAGCACAGGATAGTCTATGCTTGGTTACATTGCATCCTTGCACATCTTTATTATGATATTGGCCAATTTATGTTTGGAGAGATTGATAGTATGGTGCACTGCACGCTTCTACAGGTGTGGTGCCTAAAGAATATTACATGCACTAGGCCTATCGGGTTCCCTTGTGCTATAGCTGCAGGATATCCCTGAGCCTTCGACTATCCTCTATGACGTATGTGGCAGTACAGAGATCTACATTTTTGGAGGGTGATATTTGACCAGCTAGAGGAGGATGAGGTCCTATAGAGACCTTATCTGCTTACACGATTATGGCCAAATCCCATAGGATAGTTGAGGAGGATGCAAATGGATAGGTTTTTAGCTGGGCAACATGACTATGTTGTATGACCTTTCTATTATGGGCAAGTCATGTGAAAGTTTGGAAACATGTAGACACCACCGAGGGCATACCCCTTCATTAGGAGATCAATGCATAGTGCTCAAAGGCCATGTGATATTGTTTGGCTCACTATAGATCATGTTTGTGAGAGTGATTCTAATAATTCAAATCATGATCAACCACCAATCTCTAAAATTGATGATGTCAGCAACACAAATTAGCATGGAGTGGTGGTCAATGACATGACTAGCTCTTATGCTCCCCATGGATGTCCTTATAGGTGATGCAAGACCAACACCAGATGAGGGAGATGAGCCAGAGGATAAGGATGAGGATGTGTGATAGAGGCTAGTAGATATATTTACTAATGTTATCAATGATGAGTATGATTCAACTATTGATCCTGACTATGAGGACTAGTATGGAGGAGACAAGGATGAGGGTGAGGAGGATTATGAGGAGGAGCCACCCTTGAGTGGAGGGGATGAGGTAGCGGTTACGGATCAACATGAGCATGGAGAGCCTTCTCACACTTGTAGGACCAGATCAAGTGCAGTAGCTATAGCATACATTGATGCCCATAGTTGGAGAGAGGCTAGCACATCCTCCATGCCCCCAAAAGAGGATGAGGTTGATATCCCTTAACTGACTGGAGACATGGGTGATGATATTTTATTTTATGCATGTACTTGAGTATTTATGTGATGTATATATATATATCATGATGATGTTTATTGATTGTGTACCTTTTCTATCTTGCAGGAGCAATGAGAGACTACTGAGAGTTCTATCATTAGGCTACCATGGAGATAGTGCCTGCATCCATTGACGAGGAGGAGATGGACCCTAATTATGTGCCTCCACCTATTTTGGAGGTGGATCTAGAGTTTCTTAGATGTTTTGTGAGGCTACAGGAAACTTACGAGAGAATGAGGAGATGACTCCATCGAGCTGAGAGTGTAGGATACTCATTGCAGACCTTAGCAAAGGTTGAGATACTACATACAGAGCTAGCACAAGTATGAGCATAGAGGGATCAGATGGAAGAGGAGCATCTTGTGGATGCTGGTCAAGTACAGGGTCTATAGTATGCACTGAGATTCAACAGTTCATGGTCACGATCACACACGAGTGCTAGAGTCCAAGGGGTGAAGCTCTCATAGACCTTGGTGATTTTGTATATGATATTGAGATGTACATAAAACTTGTGACATATATTCATGCACATTTGGTGTTGTGCTCATTTTCCTTAATGTGTTTGAATGTTAAATGACTATGTGATTAAGTAAATAACTTATGGTAAAATTATTTAACTAATTTCTACATGATTTAACATTAATAATGTGATCTAATGTAAAACATTTGGTTTCACTTTAGATAAAAGATTGTTGATTTGAAGAGAGTATGTTAAATTAGATACACCTATAACTCATATAAGGATCAAACTTAACATAACATGAGGGTGAGTAGTATGAAACCTAAAGTAATTATAAAATTAACTAAAATAACTACCTTAGTGTTCAAGACAAACACAAGATCAGTTGTTAAGAACGTTCAACAATGTGGAATTTATTTAGAATGTAGCCAAATAACTTTAGACCAGGCCACTTTATTAATCATACTATTCAAAGAGACTAAAGATAATACTAACCCAAATGCATGGTATTAATAGGTTCCATAAGGGGTGTTCCGTCAAGCTCTGTTAAGACAGAAGAACTAGACCCATAACTTGTATCAACTACATAAGGTCCTAACCAATTAGGGCTGAATTTTTCTTTATCTTCATGGTCAACATTAGTAGTATGCTAGTTTTAATAAATAACAAAATCACCCTTACGAAACATTCGAGGAATGACATCAGTGTTGTGTTTTTGTTGTAATTGTTTAATGTAAACTTGGAGGTGCTCAAGAGCATTAATGCACTTTTCATCAAGCATTTCAAGCTAGTTCAATCATTTGTCTTTATAAGTGGCATGGTCAATAAGGTCTTGAAGAGCAATTCGCAGTGTAGGAATTTCTAACTCCAAGGGCATGATCATGTCAATCCCATAAACAAGGTTATAAGGTATATTTCCTATAGATAATCTAACACTTGTTCGATAAGCCCAAAGCACATAATGTAATTGTGTATGCCAATCCTTATTATGTTTTTTAATATTTTTCTTGAGTATTTGTTCTAGAGTCTTATTACTGCTTTCATCTTGTCCATTGGATTGTGGATAATATGGTGTGGAAAATCGATGTTGAATGTTGAACATTTCAAGAAATTTCTTTACCTCATTATTCTTAAATGGGGTTCCATTGTCTGAAACAATTGTGAAAGGAAGTCCAAAGTGAGCAATTATGTGTTCCAATATGAAACAAAAAATTACTTCAACATTTGTAGATTGAAGAGGAATAGCTTCCACCCATTTGGTGAAGTAGTCTGTTGCAGTTATTGTAAATGTATGTCTGACAAAAGAGGGAGATGAAAATTTTCCAATAAGATCCAATCCCCATACTGAGAATGGCCAAATGGGAATTTGGGCAGAAAGCTCAGAAGCAGGAGCATTAATCAAATTGCTATGTTCTTGACATTTATGACATTATTTAACATAAGGGAAATAGTCTTTCTCCATATGTATCCAATAATATCCCATACGGATGAGTTTTTGCATTAACGATCATCCTCCAAAATGACCTCCATAAGCACTAGCATGAGCCTGCTCAAGGGCTATAGGGATTTCAGAATCCTTAAGACACCTTAGTAGGAGATAATTAAAGGATATTCTATAAAACACACTGGAGAGGATCACATATTTTGCTGCTAGTTTGTGTAAATGATTTTGAGTGTTTATCATTGTGGGCTCAGGAATGCTACCATATTTTAAATAATTGTATATTTTATCATACCATTATGATGAGTCATCTTGAGTTATTGTTAAAATGTCTTCTAATTGGGTATTAATCGAAGGTTTCATTATGGGATTAATAACAAAAGTGAAGTCTGTTGAAGGTTTGTGTGGGGATATAAGAGAGGCTACACTCACCATTGCATTTGCATGTCTATTTTCCTTTCATGGGGTGTTATCAATGGTGAATGATTCAAACTTCTCTAATAGTTTCATCATAAGATCCTTTTATTTTGATAATTTTTCATGTTTAGTTTGATATACATCCCATTGATTTGTTTGATTACTAATTGCAAATCATTAAAGATCTTGATATTTTTAGCATCCATGGTTAAAGTAGCTCGCAAACCCACAATTAATGCCTCATACTTAGTTGTGTTAGTTGTGCACAGGAAATTTAATCGATAGGACAAGGGAATAGGATTTCCATCGAGCGGAATTAATACCACTCTAGCACTGGAACTTGTTCTACACTTAGATCCATCGAAATACAATTCCCATGTTTTAACATCAGTGGTCAAGACACATCATCAGGAAAGGAGTCATGAATAGGTAAAGCGAGAGGAGAAGGAGCATCAACTAAGTGATCGGTTAAGGCTTGTGATTTGATTGATTTTTGTGAAAAAAAATTAAGGTCAAACTCAGTTAACAACATCACCAACTTAGCTAAGCATCCAGAAAGGTTTGTTTTGTTAAGAATATGTTTAAGGGGATCAAATTTTGTCATGACTTGTATTTCACCATTTAGTAAATAATGTGGCAATGTACTAGTAGCGAATACAAGGGCTAAACATTGTTTTTCATTTAGTGAAAATCAAGTTTCATAATCAATTAAGGTTCAAATAATGTAATAAACATGATGTTCTTTTCCATGATCATCTTGTTGAGCCAATAATACTGTAAGAGAATGGGATGATGTGGCTATGTACAAGATAAATAGTTTATTTGGCACGACGGATTGTAAAATAGGTGGAGTTGAAAGGTTTTCCTTTAAACTCTCAAAAGCATGTTTACAATCCTAATTCCAATCAAAAGGTACATCCTTTTTTAGGAGGTGTGTGAAGGGTAATGTGTGATTGGCTAAAGATGCAACGAAATGATGAATAGCTTGAATACACCCTTGTAACGTGTGTAATTGAGAAATGTTCTTAGGAGGCGGCATGTTAATTATGGCATCAATTTTCTTTATGTCCACCTCAATGCCTCTATGAGATATGACAAACCCCAAAAGTTTAATACTATCTACACCAAAGAAACACGTTTTCGGATTGAATCACATATTATATTTGTTGGATGTTGCTGAAATGTAGTTGTCATTGATGTCAAAACTATTGGAATTAATGTCTTTAAGGTTGTATATGTCGAGGATATTGAGAAAATTGTAATAGAATATGTTGCAAGTTGTCAGTGATGCAGTGGAGTTCAGTCTATTGGTTAGTGCAGTATGTTGATGATCAAAGGTTGTGGATTAAAGAGTTTTTTTGTAAGTATATCTAGTTTATCCATGTTAATTTTCAGAGATCCACATGAATATTTGATTGAGTTATGAGTATTTGTGTTCTAACAGTTATTCGGTTGCTTCAGTTGGTGTTTCTGAATGAAGATAACGTGATTCTAGTAATTTAAATTATTGCGGATGCTTCTTTAGTGATTCATGATTTTTGTCGATGTTTCTAGATCATGATCTATCTGTGTTGCACGTCTGCATTGATTGTTGTGCTCACGATTGGTAATTTACTTTTGTGTGTTCATGTTTTTCATGTTCATGGCTGACATGGTCATTATAAAGTGTTGTGGATCTTTGTGTAATAATTTTTGAAGGTGTTTTGTGTTTGAGGATTTTTTTCGAGTCTTCACTATGTTGTGGCCAACCTTGGTTGATTGGCATTGAAAATTATTTATCTTTTGGGCCAACAGTTTGTATTCATCTTATTATTTTTTTGAAGCCAACATGGAGATGTTATTATTCTTAGTTGCAAATATATATAAGTGATTTGTTATTCCATTTGAAGGCATTCATGTGTGAGATGTGAAAATAATGTCCTAATCATTTGAAGGAAGAAACGGTGTGTGAAGAAGAGTAAGCAGAGTGTGAAGAAGTGTTCATGCGCTTAACTGGAACTATAATCAGGCATTAGCAGATGCTACTTTCTCAGTTCAAATTCTTGTGGATGTAATCCGAATGTTTTTGTAAGACAGTGTGTCTTCCTTTGGGCAGTAAGCCTTGTTGTATTTGAGCAGTGACCTCTAAGTAGTGTGCCTAAATGCATGTGCATTTCCATTTACTATACCTTATACTTTTAATAGAGTATAATCTTGTGGATTAACCTCCATCATGGTTTTTCCCCTAGCATGGTTTCCATGTAAAAAATCTTGGTGTTATGTGTGTTTATGATGTGTTGATGATTTATGCTTTCATGGTCATTAATTAGATCTAAGAATAATTTTAATAAGTTTAATAAGTTTAATTTTTTGTGACAACTGACTCCCCCCCCTCTCAATTGTCTGCCCTTGTGTTGCCAACAATTGGTATCATAGCAGGTTCCTTGGAAGAAGTTTAATAGGTTGATGTGATCCGAGATGGTGACATACAAGAAGGATAGTCTGATATTTGATGGAATAAATTATTCTATGAGGAAGAATCAAATGGAGTGTCATCTCAGATGCATTGGTGAACCTTTTTGGAACATTACAAAGAATAGATGTCATCCCTCAAAATGGTCCTTCTAATATAAATGAGATTAAGGACGTCGAGTACAATATCAGGGCTAAAGAAGCATTGTTGAGTGCTCTGACTGATTCTAAGATGACAAATGTGATGGATCTGAAGACTTCTTATGAGATCTAGAAATAGATGGAAACTTTGTATGAAGGTGATGCACATGTGAAGATTGCTAAGTTGTAAATTCTTAAAGGGAAATACAAAATGTTGAGAATGGGTGATGGTGAGTATATCACTTATTTCATGCAGAGAGTGAATGAACTTGTGTGTAGTATCAGATGTGCTAGTGGAACATTGGAAGAATCAAAGATTATTGCTAAAGTTCTCAAATCCTTGCATGTTGCATACAAATCCAAAGCTACTACTATTGAAGAGATCTAGACTGTGACAAATGTAACCAGAGACATGTTGATTGGTAAGCTTACTGCTTTTGTGTTAAGTGAATTTGGTGATGCTCTTCCTAAGATAGAATCTACATTCAAGGCTACTACCTCCAGAAAAGATGAATAAAGATATGATCCAGGAGAAAGTTCTTCTAGAAAGATGTTCAAGTATGAGGAGAAAATGAGAGAGATTGAAGAAGAAGAGAGAAAGATAGAAGAGCTCCAAACACTTATTATCAAGAGAGAAGCCATAGGAGAAGGTAAGTATAAAGAGAAGTTTCCTATTAAATTTTTTTCTTGCAATAAGATAGGTCATTTTGCATCAAGTTTTCTGAAAAGAGTTCCTAATTCAAGACCTAACAGGCCTAGATTTCAAAGAAAATATTATTATCCTGCTGATGAAGGTGTGATAGATGATGAATCTAATAAAGGAAATATTTAATTAAGGACGAATGGGTATCTATTTCTATCAAGGAAAATAATCATGTGTCTACTGAATCTGCTAATTGTACAAATGTGAAGAAAGCCCTTACTACTTGAGTTGAAGAAAAAGATGAATGGGTGACTGACACTGGACACTCTCATCACATGATAGGTGATATAAGTAAGTTTGTGAGCTTGGAAAAGTATGATGGGGGTGTTGTAAGATTTGGTGATGACAAAGCTGGTGTAATCTATGGCAGAGGATGCATTTCTCTTGATGGTAAGCATAATACTGATGATGTCCTATATGCAGAAGGTTTGAAGCTCATAATATTTTAAGTGTTGGATAGATAATTGACAAGGGATACAATCTTCAATTCAAGAATGGAAAGTGCAGAATATTGGGGAGTTCCAGAAATGTGATTGCTTCTGGCACAAAAACAAAAGGTAATGTCTTTCACCTAAATGTTGCCAGTAAAATTTGTGTGATTTCTCAAGTTGATGAAAGTTGGTTGCGGCATAGGAGAATGTGTCATGTAAACTTTGATAATATTATCAAGATAAGTTCTACCAAGGTTGTGCGAGTTCTTCCTAAGTTGATAAAACCCACTAATGCCATATGCAAGGAATGTCTGTTAGGAAAGAAAACTAGAATTTAATTTTGGAGCAAACAACATTGTTCAAATGAAGTGTTGGAGCTTGTGCACACTAACTTGTGTGATCCTTCAAGAGTCATAGGTATACAAGGATACAATTATTTCATGTTACTCATTGATGATTATTCTAGAATGATGTGGGTTACTTTCTTAAGGTAAAAATTTGATGCTCTAGAGAAATTAAAGATATTTAAGGCTATGGTTGAGACAAAGATAGGTCTGAAGATTAAGTGTCCGAGATAAGTTAGAGGTGGTGAATTCACCTCTAGTGAGTTTAATTCTTTTTGTGAAGAGCATGAGATAAATAGACAATTATCTGCACTGTAGAACCCTCTGCAAAATGGAGTTGTGGAAAGGTAGAACATGACAATTGAAGAAGCTAATAGAACTATGAAGCTAGAAGGAAATGTTCCTCATATCTATTGGAGAGAAGTTGTGAGTACTGCTATGTACACACTCAATTGGGTACAAGTCAAAGGTGATACTGGTAAGACTCCTTATGAGCTATGGTAAGGTCAAAAGCCTACTATTAGATACTTCAAAATATTTGGGAGTAAATTATTTATCAAAAGAGATGAATATATAAGAAAGTTTGATGCTATTAGTGATGCATGAATCTTTCTTGGTTATTCTACTAAAAGCAAGGCCTATCGATGCTACAATAAGAGATTGAGGAAAATAGTTGAAAGTGCAAATGTCAAGGTTGATGAAGACATGGGTACACCATCCAAAACCTATGGACATGATTTAGATGATCAGAATGGTGATAGAGATAAAGGAAAGAAATTTTAGACTTTAAATCAAGTTCATATCATTCCAGTGAATCAGGAAAATAAAGACGAAGGAACTATTGAAAGTGCAGAAGTGAGATCACAAGAGCCTAAAATTCAAGAACATCCTAAGAATCCAAGGTATGTACGACTAAATCATTCAAAAGATCAGATCATAGGTGATAAGAAAAAAGGTGTTCAGACTAGGAGAAAAATTGCAGAAGAATACTATTTAATTTCAAATATTGGGTCTAATAGTGTGAATGAAGCATGCAAAGATGAACAATGGGTAGAAGCGGTGAAAGTAGAATTGACACAGATTGAGAAGAATGATACATGGATTCTTGTTCCTCAACCTAAGGATAAAAATGTAATTGGAACTAAATGGGTCTTTCAAAATAGACTAAATGAGCAAGGTGAATTTGTTAGAAACAAAGCAAGACTGGTGTGTAAAGGATATTCACAAATGGAAGGAATTGAATTTGAAGAAACTTTTTCCCCTATTGCTAGGATTAAAGCTATGAGACTACTTCTTGCTTATGGTGCTTACAAAAACTATAAATTTCATCAGATGGATGTCAAGTCAACATTTCTAAATGGTGAACTAGAAGAAGTGAATGTTGAGAAACCTGATGGATTTCAATTGACCGATCAGAGAGATATGGTTTGTCAGTTGAAGAAAGCACTATACAGACTTAAGCAAGCTCCAAGAGCATGGTATGCCAAATTGGATAAGTATTTGTTGAAGCTTGGATTTAATAAAGGTACTGTTGATAGTAATTTGCATTTCAAGATTGATCATGATAAAGAGTTGATTATTGAAGTCTTTGTTGATGATATCATTTTTGGAGGAGATGATAGTTTGTGCATGAATTTTGCTGATGAGATGTAGAGTGAGTTTGAGATGTCTAT
This sequence comes from Sequoia sempervirens, assembly GCA_007258455.2. Classification (NCBI taxonomy): domain Eukaryota; kingdom Viridiplantae; phylum Streptophyta; class Pinopsida; order Cupressales; family Cupressaceae; genus Sequoia; species Sequoia sempervirens. Next base: position 127,709,893 of record VDFB02379711.1, read on the forward strand.
GATTGGAGAGATGAAATTATTTTTGGGATTGAAAATTACTTAGTTAGATAAAGAGATCTTTATATCTCAGTCCAAGTATGTGAAAGAACTACTAAAGAAGTTTGGTACGGAAGATTCAAAGCCAATTGGTACAACTATTGTCATTGGATGCAAGTTGACACAAGATGATGATTCTCTGAAAGTAAATCAGACTAGATACAGATTGATGATTGGTGGAATGCTTTATTTGACTCAAACTAGACCTGATATCATGAATGTCATATGTATTGTTGCAAGATTTCAAGTTGATCCTAAGGAATCTCATGTGACTATTGTAAAGAGGATTTTCAAATATTTGAAGGGGAACACTGATTTTGGTCTATGGTATCCTAAGGAGGATGGCCTTACTTTCAGTGCTTTTACTGATACCGATTGGGAAGGAGATGTGAATGACAGAAATAGTACTAGTGGTGGTGAATTTTTCTTGGGAAAGAAGTTGATTTCATGGTTAAGTAAGAAGAAAAATGCCATTTCTTTATCTACTGCAGAGGCAGAATACATTGTTGCTACTAACAATTGTACTCAGTTATTGTGGATGAAGCAAATGTTGAAAGACATCAAAGTTGTGTGCGATGAACGTATTGCTATATTCTATGATAATTCAAGAGCAATTAACATTTCTAAGAATCCAGTGCTGCGTTGAAAGACCAAGCATATATCTATCAAGTTTCAATTTTTGAGAGAGAAGGTGAGTGAAAAGGAAGTCAGACTAGAGTATGTGCCCACTAAGGAACATATTGCAAATATCTTTACCAAGCCTTTTCCTAACGATAATTTTTAGTATCTTAGAGGGAAGCTAGGGCTGATTACCCCTCCTAATCAGAACTAAAATACATTGACTTGCATCAGTTTGTGCATTTCATAGTCATATCTTGATCCAAATTGGTGTTCTGGTGGCTTTTGCTTAGGGGGAGTAGTCAAATGTTTAGAAATGTGGTTCAGAGCTTGTGTGGAGAATGGTGAACATTATCTTTGTCATTGATGTCAAATGGGGAGAAGATTCATGTGAGAGAGTTGAGGAGGAAAGAGTCAAAACCTTAAAAGGAGAAAGTGCTAAGAGAGAGTTGTGTTGGTATTTTTCACATCATGTGTTTCCATTAATGCCAAAGGGGGAGATTGTTGGATGTTACTGAAATGTGGTTGTAATTGATGTCAACACTATTGGAATTAATGTCTTTAAGATTGTATATGTCAAGGTTATTGAGAAAATTGTAATAGAATATGTTGCAAGTTGTTAGTGATGTAGTGGAGTTCAATCTATTGGCTAGCCCAGTATGTAGATGATCAGAGGTTATGGATGAAAGGGTTTGTCACTAAGTATATCTAGTTTATCCATGTTAAGTTTTAGAGATCTACATGAATATTTGATTGAGTTATGAACATTTGTGTTTTGACAATTATTCTATTGCTTCAGTTGGTGTTCTTGAATGAAGATAACGTGATTTTAGTAATTTGAATTGTAGCAGATGATGTTGTAGTGACTCATCATGTTTGTGTATGTTTCTAGATCATGATCTATCTGTGTTGCATGTCTACATTGATCATTGTGCTCACGATTGGTGATTTTATTTTGTGTGTTCATTTTTTTCATGTTCATGGCCGATAGGGTGATTATAGAGTGTTGTGGGTCTTCGTGAAATAATTTTTGAAGGTATTTTGTGTTCGAGGATTTTTTTTTTGGGTCTTCACTATGTTGCGGCCAACCTTGGATGATTCACATTGAAAATTATTTATGTTTTGGGCTGACATTTTGTATTCATTTTATTATTTTGTTGAAGCCCACATGGAGATGTTATTATTCTTAGTTGCAGATATATATAAGTAATTGTTTATTCCATTTGAAGGCATGCATGTGTGAGATGTACAAATAATATCCTAATTATTTGAAGGAAGAAGCATAGTGTGAAGAAGAGTGAGCAGAGTATGAAGAAGTGGGTATGTGCAGGATCATGATGGGCCAAAAAGTGGCAATATGATGGGTATGTGTAGGGTATGTGGCTGACGACTTTTTTTTACCCAAAATTGATGAACTGAAAAGGGTTTTTAAAGGATATTCTCAGCTTTCCACCAATATAAATTATTCTTTACTTTTAATTCAATAAATAATAATTATTTATTTTCTATTTAAATTACGACTAAAGTCCTTATTGATAGGTTGATTTTAAAACATGTATAGATTTCAAACGGTCTCACATTTTTTGAATCTAAAACATGTGTCACATTCTATGCTTTGCATACTATAGGATTAAAAAAAATAGAATTGAATTTCATGAAGTTTTGACCAAGTTAAGGTTGTCAGACAAATGGGTTTTTATATTTTTTAAAAGTCGTAATAAAAAATTCTTAATTAATTATTTACTTGGGAAAAAATTACAAAAAAATGTGTATCACATCGGACATGAGTCCTCTACTTATATGTAAAATATTATAAAATATCATCATTTTATTGTGGTTAGGGTGGTTAGACAGACACCTACTTTTCCCTGAAATTTAAGTACTATTGCATGGAAATTTCAAATTTTCACCAAATAGATTTAAAAATAAAAATAAACCTAGTAGTTTAGAAGCTACATTCAATTTTCTATAGATTATATTCTTACATATTTTTGAAATAATATAGATAACTTATTCAAATTTTTACATCAAGTTGTCTAACTCTAATTTTTTTGAATTTTTTGCCACTTAAGGGCCTGTTTTTTCCATGATAATCCTGCACATACCCAAGTGTTCATGTGCTTAACCAGAACTATAACCAGGCATTAGCAGATGCTATTTTCTTAGTTCAAATTCTTTCTGATGTAATCTGAATGTTTCTATAAGACAGTGTGTCTTCCTTTGGGAAGTAAGCATTGTTGTATTTGAGTAGTGAGTGTGCCTGAATGTGTGTACATTCCCATTTACTATTTCTTATACTTTTAATAGAGTATAATCTTGTGGATTAACCTCCACCATGTTTTTTCCCCTAACAGGGTTTCCACTTAAAAAATATTGGTGTTATGTGTGTTTTTTATATGTTGATGATTTATGATTTCATGGTTATTAATCAGATCTGAGAATAAGTTTAATAAGTTTAATAAGTTTAAATTTCTATGACAACTTATTCACCCCCCCGTCTCAGTTGTCTGCCCTTCTTTTTCCAACAATATTTACTTATTCATAATCGTTCAAAGATTTTCCAAAGAACATTTGCATTGTCTTGTCTTGTTAAGGAGTTGGCAAGGATGTCATCAACATAATCTTCCAAAACTTTATGTATGTAATCATGAAAGATAATTTCATTCCATGTTGATAAGTTGCTCTGACATTCTTTAAATCCAAGGGCATCATGACCCAACAAAAAATTCCCCACTTGTAAATGCAATTTTGTATTGGTCTTGAGGATTAATAAGGATCTTATTATAACCAAAAAATCCATCTATGAATGACAACAAAGCATGTCCAGCAGTTGAATCCACAATCATGTCAATATTAGGGAGTGGAAAGTCATATTTTAAAGAAGCTTTATTCAAGTCATGAAAATCCATACATACCCTAATACGATTATCAGGTTTAGCGACTGCGACAATGTTTGAGATCCAAGGAGAATAATCAATAGGTTGAATGAAGCCTGCATCAAGGAGTTTTTCAAGCTCTTCTTTAACATGCAAGGCTACTACGTTAGGGTTCATTTTTTGTTTCTTTTGGCATGTGGGTTTAGCATTTTCAACAAGAATGATGTTGTGTGTCACAATTTTTGGGTCAATTCTTGCCATATTAGAATATTTCCAAGCAAAAAATTTAGGAAAATCATGAAGTAAAGTTGTAGTGTCCTCTTTTTCTTCATCGTCAAGGCACTTCTTAGTCTTAATAACTTTGTCTTTATCATCAATTTCCATTGGTACATCAATTGTATCTCCTAAGGGGAGTGCATTAGATTTAGGAACTTTAGAATCATATTGTTCTTCAGTAATATCACTATCTATTTTCTTGGTAACTATCATAGCACAAGTAACCCGTCTCATGGGAGTAGTAGAGAATGTAATATCATAAACTCCTAACATTTGTTTTAGAGTTGCATCACTATATACATACTACAATGATGGTGATAATTTCATATCAAGCAATTCAAGATCTATTTGATTGTGAGTTTGTGTTTTGGTTGACATGTAATAGTGTTGATTTTCAAAGATGGTTGTTGAGTAGCTTTGTCATCTTAGAAAAAGAATATCCAAATACTATTTTTGTCTCTTGCATATTAGGTTCTATAGTAATAGATATACCTTGTTCATTCTTTCCACACCCCTTTCTAGTGTATCATAATTGTTTCACAAGTTCATATCCTTTTCCATAAAGTCTTTCCATTTCTTTTAGCTTAGGCAAAGATTGATAATCTATCTCTTTAAATTTTTCTGTATATGTTATATTTTCTTTCAAAGTAGAGTCTAGATAGATGTTTGAGAAGATTTTGCGGAATTTTGAGTTGACATGATGGTTGGTTGTTTTGTTTTCTCATCTTTCTTTTGTGTGATTATATATTCACCCATAAATGAGCGTGTGAATTCTAAGGATCCCTTATCATCACCAAATAATTTACACATTAGTTCCTCATCATTTTGTTCAATTTCAAGAGGGTCTATGTTAGATGTTGGAATTAATGTTTTCAGAGGATTTGTAGCTCCTTTTTTCAAGGTGCAAGCAACTTTCAAGCTCAGGGTGTATTTCAAATTGATAAATGTTGTTGTTATAGATGTATTTCATTATACAATGAATGGTTGAAGACACTACATTCATCTCATGAATCCATGGTCTACCTAACAAAAGATTATATGAAATATAATAAGGCATGACATGGATAGGAGTTTGTAGAGTAGCCACCCCAACTATAATAGGAAAATTCATTACACTAAGCAGTTGCTTTGTCATATTATCAAATCCTTGAATGGATAAGGAATCAGGTGTTATTTGTGACTTATCAACATGCAATGTATCAAGGAGAATCACACTACACACATTAAGGGAAGAACCATTATCAATAAGAGTCCTTTTGATACCTATTCAATTGAATTGAACAATTATCATAAAGGCTTCATTTTTTTTTTGCAACTCTAAAGGAGGGAGCTCATGTTGATGGAAAGTAATGTCTAGATTAACTTTATGCATTCCCTGTATTAAAGTTGCCACATCATTTGGAGTTCTACCTGGAGGAATTATAATTTGTTGTAAGGCTGTTTGAAGAATAGTGTGGTATTTTGGTGAATTTTGAAGTAAATCCCAAAGGGAAATCTTTGTCAAAGTATTCTTGAATTGTTCAACAAGATCATACTACTGGAAAAACAAGGACATATAGCTAAGAGGAGGGGGTGAATCAGTTGTCACAGAATATTAAACTTTTCAATCTTTACTTAACTTTAATCTCATAACTGATGAATGAACAATATACCACAAGCAATCAACACATCAAAAACATAGAGAACACCAAATTTTTTTACATGGAAAACCTATTATGGGAAAAACCATGGTGGATTTTAGTCCACAATATTATACCCTATTAAAAGTATTAAGAAAATAGAAAGGGGAATACACATGAATTCAGGCACACTGCCTAGAGCTCACTACTCAAATACAAAAGGGGATCACTACCCAACAATACAAAATAGGATTAAATTTGGAGGGTATGAACTGAGAAAATAGCTTTTGCACAAGCCTGATTATAGTTCCAATTAAGCACATAAAAACTCCTTCACTCTTCACTCTCACTCTACTCTGCAATCGAATGAATAGATCAATTATCACACACTTGCACTATCTCTAGCTTATCTCACACCACACACACACACTAACTTCACTCAACCAATCACTCATATATATCCTCATTCTGGAATTACATCAACCACTTAGTTGGCCAAAAAAAAAACATATTTACAATGTCAGCCAAAATTAACAATTAAATTTTCAATGCGAATTATACATCATCGGCCAATACAATGATGCAACCCAAAACAATATCCACGAATGTGCCAAACATTCAAATTTCAATCTCCAAGGATCTGCAACACGTTACCACCAACATGTCGGCCAAGAACATGGAAACCCAAACATGCACAAGAAAAATATTTGACCACGAGCACATCGATCAACATAGAATTACAAAAATGATGGATACTGATATAAAAATAGCCACAAATATCAGGAACTAATAGAGAGGAATCTGCAACAAATATAATTACACAAACTTCAATTAGGAACACTGACGAAGACCACAAAAACATTGTTAAAACATAATTGTTCATAGCACCACCAAGTCTTTACACGGACCTCTGAAAATTTTGGTAGATGAATTAAATACTCTCAACATTAAACCCTTTAGTCCACAACAAATTATATTCAACATACAAAACAAAATACCTTCATGACCTTCACTATTCCACTGGCAACTTGCAACTCTTCTTTTAACAATTTTCTCAATGTCCTCAATAAATACAACCTTCAATACAATAATGCTAATAGTGTTGACATCAATGACAACCACATATCAAAAACACAACCACAACATCCAGCAATCTCCCCATTTGGCATTGATGGCAACGCAGGATGTGAAAAACACCATCAACACAACTCTCAATCAACAATTACTCCCCCTTATATTCTGACTTTTCTTTCTTGACCTCTTCTACATGGACTTCTCCCCACAAGGCTCTTCTCCCCAGATAATTCTTAGTTTTTCACATGACTCTTCTCCCCCTTTGACATCAATGACAAAGATAAGCATTATCTTCCCACATACAAGCCCTGAACCACATATTTGCACATCTGACTATTCCCCCTAAGTAGTAGCCATAGAAACATCAATCTAGATAAAGAAATATAGCTTTGAAGCATACGGATTGATGCAAGTAAATGCATCTCTTAGTTCTTATTAAGAGGGGTAATCACCCCGAGAATTTCTCTGAGATAATCAAAAGTATCCTTTGACAATGGCTTAGTGAAAATGTCTGCAACCTATTCTTTGGTAGGCACATACTCTAGTCTGACTTCTTTCTCATTTACTTTCTCCCTCAAGAAGTGAAACTTGATAGATATATGCTTAGTCTTAGAGTGTAGCACTGGATTCTTCAAAATGTTTATTGCACTTGAATTGTCACAATATATGGCAATAGGTTCTTCATATAGCACCCTAATATCTTTCAACATCTGTTTCATCCAAATCACTTGAGTACAGTTGTTTGTAGTAGCAATATATTCTACTTCAGCAGTAGATAGAGAAATGGAATTCTACTTTTTGCTCAACCAAGACACCAACTTTTTCCTAGGAAGAAGGCACCACCACTGGTACTTTTCCTATCATCTACATCTCCTACCCAATCCACATCAATATATGCACTCAAAGTAAGATCATCATCCTTAGGATACCAAATTCCAAAATCAATTGTTCCTTTTAGATATATAAAAATTATCTTTACAATAGTCACATGAAATTATTTTGGATCAACCTAAAATCTAGCAACCATACATACAACATTCATAATGTCTGGTCTAGTCTAAGTTAAATAGATAAATCTTCCAATCATTGATCTATATCTTGTTTTACTTTCCTTGGGATAATCATCATTTTGTGTTAACTTGCATCTAGTTACCATGGAAGTACCAATAGGTTTTGAATCTTCCATGCCAAACTTCTTCAGCACCTCTCTCAAATATTTGGACTTAGATATGATGATCCCCTTGTCTAACTAACTTGTAGTCCCAGAAAGAAATTCATCTCTCTAATCATACTCATCTAGAATTCACTCTTCATTTCATCAACAAACTTCATACATAGATTATCATCCCCTCCAAAAATAATGTATTCAATAAAGACCTCAATAATTAACTCTTTGTCATGATCCAACTTCAAATATAAGTTGCTATCAGTAGTACCTTTCTTGAATCCAAGCTTCAGTAAGTATTTGTCCAATCTAGCATACCAGGCTCTGGGGTCCATATAGAGCTTTCTTCAATTGGAAAACCATGTCTTCCTTATTAGTTAGTTGAAATCCATCCAATTGTTCAATATAAATTCTTATAGTTCTCCATTCAAAAAGGCTGAATACACATCCATTTGATAGAATTTATAGTTCTTATATGTAGCATAAGCAAGAAATAATCTAGCAGCTTCAATTCTGGCAACAGGGGAAAAGGTTTCCTCAAAATCAATACCTTCCATTTGTGAATACCCTTTACATACCAGTCTTTCTTTATTTTGGAACACTTCACCTTGTCCATTCAACTTATTCTGAAAGACCCATTTAGTACCAATCACATTTTTATCTTTAGGTCTGGGAACAAGTGTCCTTGTATCATTATTTTTAGTCTACATCACTTCTTCTTTCATAGCTTCCATCCAATGTTCATCATTGCAGGCTTCATTAACATCTTTAGGTTCAATCTTGGAAATTAGGCAATACTCTTCTGCTATCTTCCTTCTAGTTTGCACACCTTTACTCTTATCTCCTATGATTTTATTTTTTAGAATGGTTTAGCTTTACATAGCTTGGAACTTTAGGACTCTCTTGAGCTTCTAGTTCTACTATTCTCTCTTTTTCACTTGTACTTGTCACTCCTTCCTGACTTACATGATTTATTAGAACAAATTGAAGTTGTTTTACCGAAACATATGGCACAATCTAAAGTTGATTATGTTTCTAAGCATTCTTCCCTTGAATTGTATTGTATTCATCTAAATCATATCCACAATATCTAGATGATCTAGTAGAGTCCTCATCAACTCTGACATTTGCACTCTCAACCATCTTTTTGAGTCTTCTGTTATAGCACCAGTAGGCCTTGCTTTTGGTAGAGTAACCTAGAAAGATTCCTTCATCGCTTATTGCATCAAAATTTCCTATATCTTCATCTCTCTTAATATAGCATTTACTTCCAAAGATCTTTAAATACTTAACAATAGGCTTATAGCCAAACCATAGCTCAAAAGGAGTCTTACCAGAATTACCATTGACATTTACCCAGTTCAAATTGTACACAACAGTACTTATAGCTTCACTCCAATAGATGTGAGGGACATTTCCTTCTATCATAATTTTTCTAGTAGCATCCATAACTGTTGTGTTCTTTCTCTTTACAACTCCATTCTGTTGTGGGGTTTGAGGGGCAGATAATTGTCTTCTGATCACATGCTCTTCACAAAAGGAATTAAACTCCTTGGAGGTGAATTCACCACCTCTAATTGACCTTAAGCTTTTGATTTTTAGACCTTTCTCATTCTCTTCCATAGCTTTGAAACTTTTAAAATTTTATAATGCTTCACACTTTTCTCTTAAGAAAGCTACCCATATCATCCTAGAATAATCATCAATAAGCAACATAAAGTACCTTTCACCATGAATACTTTTGACTCTAGAGGGACCATAGATATTAGTATGCACCAACTCCAGCAAACCATTTGTATGATTTTGTTTGCTCCAGAAGGACACTCTAGTCTTTTTTTCCCATCTGGCATTCCTTACAAATTGTATTAGCAAGCTTCACTAGCTTAGGTAGATCTCTTACTACTTGAGTGGAACTTACTTTGACAATGTTATCAAAATTCACATGACACAACCTCCTATGCCAGAACCAGCTTTCATCTACTTGAGCAATTAAACAACTTTCACTAGTAGCATTCAGGTGAAAAATATTACCTTCTATCTTTTTACCTGAAGTAATTACCTTTCCAGAGCTTCCAAGTATCCTTCATCTTCCATCTTTGAACTGAAGATCATAACCCTTGTCCACCATTTGTCCAACACTCAACAAGTTGTGCTTCAACCCTTCAACATAAAGAACATCATTAGTGTTGTGCTTACCACCAAGACAAATAGATCCTTTGCCACGAATCACACTAGTATTGTTATCTCCAAATCTTACAACCCCACTGACATAATTTTCTACACTTACAAATTTTCTTTTGTCACCAATCATATGTTGTGAGCATCCGTTGTAAATAACCCACTCACCCTTATCTTCAATTTGGGTTGCAAGAACTTTCTCAGCTTTAGAAAATTTAGTATCCACTGGACTATTTTCAATGGTATCAATGAAAACCCATTCATCTTCATTTCCGTTATCTTTATTAGACTCATCATCAGTCACTCCTTCAGCATAGTAACATTTATTTTGGAATCTAGACTTGTTAGGCTTAGATCTAGGAAATATTTCAGGACATCGTGATGCAAAATGACCTATTTTACTGTAGGAAAAAATTTAATAGGCAACACTCCTTTATACTTACCTTGTCCTCCACCTTCTTTCTTCACAATCAATGCTTCCAATTCTTCTACTTCTCTTTCTTCATCTTCAAGTTGTTTCATTTCTTCTTCATACTTAAATAACTTTCTAGAAGATTCCCCCATATCATATATTTTCTTGTTTCTTCTAGATATAGTAGCCTTAAATGCAGTTTCAATCTTGGGAGTAGATTCACCAAATTCACTCAATTCAAAGGCAACAAGTTTACCAATCGGTGTATCTCTTGTCATATTCGTCAATGGTTTGGTTTCTTCAATAGCATGATCCTTTGCTTTGTAAGAGGGAGGAAATGATCTGATCACTTTAGCTACAATTTATTCCTCTTCCAAGGTACCACCGACACATCTAATACCATCAATAGTTCATTTACTCTCTACATAAAAGAGGAAATATTTTCATCTTCACCCATCTTCAAATTTTCATACTTTCCTTTCAAACTCTGTAGCTTAGCCATCTTCACATGTACATCTCCTTCATACAAAGTTTCTAGCTTCATCCAAATTTCATGAGTTGTCTTTAGACCTATCACAATTGTCATTTTTGAATTTCTATTAGAGCACTCAACAAAGCTTCTATAGCTCTGAAATTATTCTCAGCCTCTTTAATCTCATAAGTAGTGGAAGGAACATTTTGAGGAATAACATATCATGTATTCTTAGTAATCTTCTAGAAGGGTTCACCAATACACCTCAAATGACACTCCATCCTAGATTTTCATAGTGAGTAGTTTGTTCCATTGAATCTAGGATTGTACTTCTTGTATCATGCCATCACGGATCACCTCAAGATTTTAAACTTCTTCAGAGGAACTTGGCTCTAATACGAATTGTTAGAAAAATAAGGACAGATAACTAAGAGGAGGGGGTGAATCAATTGTCACTAAATATTAAACTTTTTAATCTTTACTTAACTTTAATCTCATATCTGATGAATGAACAATAAACCACAAGTAATCAACACATCAGAAACACAAAGAACACCAATTTTTCTTATGTGGAAACCCTATTAGGGGAAAATCCATGGTAGATGTTAGTCCACAACATTATACCATGTCAAAAGTATAAAGAAAATAGAAAGAGGAATGCACATGCATTCAAGCACACTGCTGAGAGCGTACTACTCAAATACAAAAGGGGCTCACTACCCAACAATGAAAAATATGATTAAATCCAAAGGGTATGAACTAAGAAAATAGCTTTTGCACAAGCTTGATTACAGTTCTAGTTAACCACATAAAAACTCCCTCAATCTTCACTCTCGCTCTGCTCTGTAATCAAATGAATAGATCAATTATCGCACACTTGCACTATTTATAGCTTCTCTCACACTACACACACACTAACTTTTCTCAACCAATCACTCATATATATCCTAATTATGGAATTACATCAAACACTTAGTTGGCCAAAAAAATAAAACATATTTACAATGTTTGCCCAAATTAAGAATTAAATTTTCAATGTGAATTAAGCATCATCGGCCAATACAATGACATGGTCCAAAACAATATCCACGAGCATGCCAAACATTCAAATTTCAATCTCCAAGGATCTACAACACATTAGCACCAACATGTCGGCCAGGAACATAAAAACCTGAACATGCACAAGAAAAATCTTTGACCATGAGCACACCGATCAACGCAGACGTGCAACAATGATGGAGAATGATCTAGAAACATCCACAAACATTAAGAACTGATAGAGAGGCAATCACAACAACTAGAATTACACAAACTTCAATTAGAAACACTGATAGAGACCATAGAAACATGTCAAAACATAACTATTCATAGCATGATCAAGTCTTCACACGAACCCCTAACACTTTCAGTAGATGAAAAAAATACTCTAAAAAAATAAACCCTTAGTCCACAATAGATGATCTTCAACATACAAAACAAAATATCTTCATGACCTTCACGATTCCACTGGAAATCTTAACTCTTCTTTTAACAATTTTCTCAATATCCTCGACATATGCAACCTTCAATACAATAATGCTAATAGTGTTGACATCAATGACAACCACATATCAACAACACAACCACAACATCGAAAACATACTCCTTTTTGTGTGGGAGAAAGTGAGGAGAACTAGGCAGATTAGGTAAAGGTAAAGAGGGTGGGGTTGGTTGCGGTTGTTGCAGATTGTTTTTGGTGTTATATGTATGAGCAACAATAATATTATTGGATTGTTGCAACACATCAGTTTTAGGTGGGTAAAGAGTGAACTCGGTTTTATTGGAAGGATGGAATTTATGCAAGGATGGGTAAAGGATGAGTTGATGTTGAATCACATTAACGTCCTTAGTTTTAGATTGCTCACAAAAAACCTTAGTGGATGACTTGAGTGAGATGAAGTGCTAAAGGGACTCATCTAACAATTCAAGGTCAACATGACTAAAAGGTTTGTGAAGTAAGTTATTGTCAACTGACCTTTAGGCTTCACAAGATAAACTTGAGAGGTGTTAACGTTTGTTGTTGTAGGTTGGTCAAAACAAATCTTAGTGGATGACTTATGTGAGATGAAGTCCTAAAGATTTTCATCTAAAAAGTCAAATTCATCATAACCAAAAGGTTTGAGGGATAAGTTATCATTAATTGGTTTAGGTTTCTCATTGCAAGCTTTAGAGGATGAAGTGAGTGAGAGGAAGTCCTGAAGGACTTCATCTAACTTGTCTACATCATCACTACTAAGAGGCTTGGATGAGATGGTGTTTCTAAATTAAATCATTTTTTTGAAAGGTTGGTTTGATGTTTCTATTTTTGTGTTTGTATGTATTGAAAAATCTAATCTAAAAGAACTAAGAACTAATGTTGAAAAGGAAATTTGCAAAAATATAAGACTATCCATAAATTCCATGAAAGAAAAGGATGCTTATGCAAATGAAGTAGAAAATAACTGAACAATAACAGAAAAGAAACCACAGGAAACATAAATGTGCAAAGCAATAAACTGAATTATGGAAATATTAATTCAAAAATTGTAGTGGGACCGATTCGCCCAAGGTGGCGAATGAGTCCTAGGAGAGGTATTTTTAAATTTTTTCTAATTTTTTTGACTTTTCTAGATGTATTCAAGTTTGTACATTGTAGTTAAAGAATGATAATGCATAATTTTGGAATTATGTAATGAAATAAGATGCAATAATGAACTCTAAATGATACTTTCACTAATGCAATTTTAAGAAGCCCTAAGATGCAAAAACAATGCAAAAGAAAATGTAATTGGGTCCTAGGATGAAAATGCAAATGCAAATCACAAAGAGATAATGTTCAATATGCAGGTTGACCAAAATGAACAAACAATTTTGAGGAATGTCTATGTACTTCTCTTGCACTCTTAGGGTTTTTCACCTAAAAGGAAAGAGATAAAACCCCAAAATTGAGGTGGTTCACTCAAATAAAGGATTGCATGATGTGATTAAGACTAAATGCAATGCTGTAAATGCAACTAAGTAGTTAAATTAACTGATTATTAGTGCAAAACTAATGAAATATGCAATGTTTGAAAACACAGTGATGTTTGTAAAAAGCTTAAAAGAATGGACAAAATTGCAAATGAAACTAAATAGAAAGTTGTATTTGAAAATGTTTGCACCTTTAAAGGTAAATATGACTGGAAAGCACTCTAGAAATCTAGTAAATTTGACTTTTGAGCTGACTAGGACTCATTTGCCACCCTGGGAAAATCAGTCCCAAGACAGGGTTTTCTACCCAGAAACTATTTTTTGCAAACTGGGTGTCTAGATCTACATCTAACTCTAAAATTCACCTCATGAGGGGCTCATTTTCCATCCATGGAGAATCAGTCCACTTTCAATTTTCTACTAATTCAGATCTTTGTTCTGCACCTTGTCACCTATACAACACTTTTTGATGGAAACCTAAATCGGGATCTTGGAAAATTCCTACAAAATAGCTTAAAACTTGTTGTCTAATGGGGGGTTTTCATTGGTCAAACCCCTAGTTGGGTAATCAAACCTTAAATGGAAAAAAATCTAATAAAACCCTTGTCTTAAGCATATTAAAGACTAAGAAAGTATGAAGTATGATAAAACTCTATTCTATAGTACTAGAATAAGATGTGCATATGTGATTTGAAATGATGCAAGACTTCAACCCTAGAAATCCTACAACACAAAAAAATGGAGATAAATGACATGCAAATGAAAATTAAATTAAATGAAAACCTTAATCTAAAGATAGAGAGAAAATGGAAGATGGAATCACTTTGAAAACAAGTCTTTAGGTGTGATTTGATGGCTATTTGCATCTCCTCTACCTAGATTTATCCATGATTCACCATAGGCATCCATCATCAACTCTTTGCAATGTTGAATCTTGATCTAAAAGTGAGCTTCAAAACCTGCAAAAACCCTAGTTTGCTGCCCTAAAACTTCAACTTTGTTAATGAAACTTGTTGTGGAAGACTTAACTTTAGAATTTACTTTGTAAAAATGACTAAGAGATGTGAAAAATGACTTAAAATGAGTATTTATAAGCATCAACACCTAATTTTCTCATTATTTAGACCTAAGAGGCTGACATCCATTAAAAAATTAAGTTGAATTGATTAAAATCCTGCTCAAAATTGAAAGTTCCCTCAAAAGGGACTCATTTGCCACCCTTGGTGAATTTGGGTCCCACCAGAGGGGACTCATTCACCGAAGGTGGTGAATGGGTCTCACTAGTGGTTTTTGAAGGTGGGTTTTTGGGATATGAATGAATTAAGTGATGTTTGTTGGGTTTTAGATGATTTCTCAAGTCAAATGAGCCTCTAGATAAAAAAAAATCGGTCTTAGGGGCCTATAAATTTTGTTTTGAAGGATGAATAATGTAAGGATATTCAACAGTAGGTCTAATTAAGCATGAAATTGTCTCTTTTCTCAAGAGTGCCCAATTTTCTACGCCACAATATGTATTTATGTGTGTGTGTATATATATATATATTTATGTATGTATGTTTTCCTAATAGTTCTTTTACAATTTCTCTATTTGTCTATAATATTTAGTGTCAGATAATGTAGCTCAAATTTAGAATTGACAAGCCAATTGTTACATAGATTGCTTGTGTTGTATCAATATGTTTTATGGTATTCTTTTCTCTAGATCTGCAAATCAAATTGTTCACTATCGTAGTTTTCCTCTTCTATTCTCCATATTTTAAAGTTTTGTTTAATGTGGGTTTTTTATCATATGTCATTTTCTTGTGATTCTTAAGTGTTTTCCTAATAGCTCTTTCACAATTTGCCTATTTGTCTATAATATTTAGTTCCAAATAATGTAGCTCAAATCTTAAATTGACAAGCCAAATGTTACATAGATTGCTTGTTTCAATATGTTTCATGGTATTATTTTTTCTAGTATCCCATAACAAAATGTTCATTATCATTAAAATGTATGATGTACCTTCAAATCTATGGTGAAATATATGATAGATATTCTCTAATTTTTTTATCTTTTATCATTTTTTTCATTACAAGATCTTTCATCTTCATTTGAGTATCAACATACAATATTGAAGATTTAATTTTTAGTAAGGTCTGCTATTGCAAGATTTTTAATTGTCAATAAGGTATATTATTTTATTATTTCTATAGCAGGTTTACTTAATGTTGTATTTTTCTTGTTGTAAATGCAAAGTCTTAATGCTTAATTTATCTTAATTTCACATATAATTTGACCTAAAAGCTAAAATTTAACAACCACTATCCTATCATAATGGAAAATGGTCTAGATCAATCGTCTATTTAGTCATTTCAGTGTCTTGGATTGATTGCAAGTGAGAATACATCCTCTTAATATTCCATCCTATGAAATTTCTATTTAATGTTGGTTTTCAATCATATGTCATTTTCCCATGGTTCTTAAGTATTTTCCTAATAGTTGTTTTACAATTTCCCTATTTGTCTATAATATTTAGTGCCAAATAATGTAGCTCAAATTTAGAATTGACAAGCCAACTATTACATCCCATAGTAAACAGTTCATTATAACAAACTATTCACTTTTCTTAATATCCCATAGCAAACAGTTCATTATCGTAGTTTTCTATTTAATGTGGGTTTTTGATCATCTGTCATTTTCTTGTGGTTCTTAAGTGTTTTTCTAATAGTTCTTTTACAATTTCCCTATTTGTCTATAATATTTAGTGCCAAATAATGTAGCTCAAATTTAGAATTGAAAAGCTATTTATTACATAGATTGCTTGTCTGGTATGAATATGTTTCATGATATTCTTTTTCCCTCATCAGTTTGAAGCTCCCTGTAACAAACTGTTCATTACTTTAGTTAAGCTCTTGTAAATTTTGAATTGACAAGCCAACTGTTACATAGATTGCTTGTCTTGTATCAATATGTTTCATGATATTCTTTTTCCCACTTTCTCATAACAGACTATTCATTACTGTAGTTCATCTCTTCTATTCATCATGTTTTTAAGTTCTATTTAACATGGGTTTTTTATCATCTGTCATTTTCCTTTGATTATTAAGTGTCTTTCTAATAGCTCTTTTATAGTTTCCCTTTTTGTCTATAATATTTAGTGCCAAATAATGTAGCTTGAATTTTGAATTGACTAGCCAACTATTATATAGATTGATTTTCTTGTATCAATATTTTTCATGATATTCTCTTTTTCTCATCTGTTTGAAGCTCCATGTGACAAATTGTTCATTGGCATAGTTTAGCTCTTGTATTCTTCATATCTTAAGATAGGTAAATTTTTAGTGCATTTAATTAAGGATTGTGTCTTCATGTATTTTTTTTGCTTTCCATGACACTTTAGGAGTTTCTTATTCTATTGTCCTTGTGACAAGAATTGTTTTTAACTTTCAAAATTCTGAAATTTTGTAGATTGGCGTAAACTACAAACATGACATTGAGTTGTACCTTTGGACTGCTTTCAATTTTTTTTCGTTCGTGTATGTTTTTTGGCCTTTGGTTATTGTTCCTTGTTATCTTTGTGTATCTTTGGTTCTATAAGCATTTTGTACAACTTATTGTTTGGTTTGGTTTAGATAAATTTAACTTAAAATCCATTGAAGGGGAATGGTATGCAATGTGAACTGTATGTGAAAATTAATGCTATGTAATGTTATTTTCTAACCTTTTCTCATGTATTTTTCTATACTTTGTCACACTACAACATTGAATATTGCAATTACTTCCTCTTGTGCCATCACACAACCATGCAAGGATGCATTGACCCTCACACAAAATTGTATTGAATTCCACGAAACATAGATAGATACATATATGCAAATATATATGTATTGAATTCCCCATTTCATATTTAAAAATATACATATAGGTAGATATATATATCCATATATACAGACCAAGACCACTGTTGCTTGTTTGACAATGCAACAACAATTTATATATACACATGTATATCTAAACAAATTTCTATGCTATCTTTATCCGTATTTATGTAGAATTTGATTTTAAAAAAGTTAAAAATAGCATAGCACCACAATGGATCTTTCGACAATGCAACTTAATCAATATATTTTCTCACAATTTTTGGAGTATACTTTCCCACACTACAACATTGAATATTGCATTTACTTCCTCCCACGCTATCATCCAATAACTCTAGGGTGCATTAACCCTCACATGAGAAAAGACTTACCATTCTGCTTACGTGTCTCAAGCCAACTAGCTCCACCACCGCCAGCCTATGTAATTAGAAAACTCCACGTCATCATAAACAATCCTAGAAACTCCCCATTGGTCATTGGTGAATATTGATTTCTGGCACTGGGGAATTCTATCCATGGTTGGGCCAACAAAACCCCTAGTGGAAATTTTCAACAAATAGCCAATAGGTGAATGCTAGCTGTTACATTTTGATTTTGAGTTCCAAGGTGGCCAAGAACCCGTTCTTCCATATATATTTTAATAGGCTGCAATGTTTAAAATATGTTGGGGACTTGCAGAACTTTCACCCTCTTCTTATTGTTTCACCTTGCCGCTGTGCACCTTTGACATTATGCCCATTCCTATGCAGGTCCTTGGTTCGTATGTCAATGACTACATAGTTAGGAATAAATATAGTATGCACATCTATTTAGATATAGAAATGTATATATAAATACATATATACATGTGTACATATGGATATATATATCTGGTTATATGTGTTTTTTTAAATGTGCAGACAAAGGGGAAATTCAATGCATATATGTACTTAATCATTTTTATTCTTCATGTTGTATATCCTATTGTTTGGATAAGAAAGCATGAAGAGACCAGCTAGAAACATATACAAACATCTGCATGTAGGTATATATAGAAATATAGTAAAAACTACATGCATACATATATAAGCAACTTGAAACATAAATAGATACATAAAGGGATATATAAATTTGCATTTATAATTTTTATTCTTGTTGTTGTATCTCCTGCTATTTGGAGAGTATTAAAAGTGGAATATTTATACCCATTTTTATTTAATAAAATTAGTAAAATAGTTGGAAGATTATCAATATTTCTAAGTTGTCTAGCACTTTCCATTGGAAGTTACAATACAATAATCTTTTATTTTTATTGTGAAATAGAGCTCCCAATCTTTCAACTATAATTGCAACATTTCCTCACTGTAAAAGTTCCCACAACTATGTCTGCAGAATTGGGCTTTGTGAATGGGTCTCCAAAGCCCGAAAAAATTTATTTGGTGACATCCCCACAGGTTCTATTGTGGAGTCTAGATTTGAAGGCACCAACCACTAGCCAGGTATGTGCAGGATCATCGTGCAAAACATAGGCCCTTAAGTGGCAAAAAATCAGAAAAATTAGTGTTAGGAAACTTGACGTAAATATTTGAATAAGTTATCTATATTATTTCAAAAATATGTAAGAATATAATTTGTAGAAAATTGAATGTAGTTTCTAAAATACTAGGTTTATTTAAACATAAATAAAATCTATTTGGTGAAAATTTGAAATTTCAATGCAATAGTACTTAAATTTCAGGGAAAAAATAAGTAGGTGTCTGTCTGACCACCCTAACCATAATAAAATGATAATATTTTTTGTAAGATTTTATATATAAGTAGAGGACTCCTATCCGGATGTGATGCATATTTTTTATAATTTTTTTCCAAGTAAATAATTAATTATGAATTTTTATTATAAATTTTAGAAAATATAAAACTTCGTCAATCTGACCACCTTAACTTGGTCAAAACTTCATGAAATTTAATTTTTCTTTTTTTAATCCTATATTATGTGAAGCATAGAATGTGACGATGTTTTGATTCAAAAATATGATACCTTTGAAAGTTATAGATGTTTTTCAATCAGCCTATCGATCAAGACTTTAGTAATTTAATAGAAAATGAATAATAATTATTTATTAAATTCAAATTAAATCATAATTTATATTTTTGGAAAGCTGAGAATCTCCTCTAAAAACCCTTTTCGTTTCATTAATTTTGGGTGAAAAAAAGTCATCAGCCACATACCCTCATAATATTGCCACTTTTTTTGCGCACCATGATCCTGCACATACCCAGCCTCTAGATACTGATTCCATAAGTTTTTATTTGGTTTTTCTTATACCTATTGCAAATGTGTTGTTATTGTTTACTTCCTCTTTTGTATTAAACCTAAGCATTGCCTTTATGTTTCTTTGATTTTATGATTCTCAAATACATAAATGCACACCACATACCCTTTTCTATTTATATTTCTAGTTTTATTGGCCTTTAGGTGTATACACATGTGGCTAACCCTGGTAAAGCATATAGATGTGGAAGTAGATATGCATTGATCTTTTCTAGCAAATAAAAACATCTCTTTGCAACCTTTTTTTTCCTTACTCCTTTTATCCATTTGGTGTGAACAACTACATTTTCCTCCATTGAACTTGTCTTTGTAGGCTGCAAAGGAACAACCAACTTTGACTTCATTTTCAATTTGTTCCATCAATATTGGAGATGTCGTTCCCTCTCCAGTCCTTCATCTCTTGTCCTTTAAAAAGTTTGGTTGTGATGAAGGGGAGGTTGAATGATACAAGGTTGTCTTGTTTGATGGAAACCATATGAAAATATGAACTCTGACTTCCAAATGCAATGACTTGGTTTTAGGTGTCTTGAAAATAGGGTCCCTCGTATCTTTGAAAGATGACATTTCTAGAACTGTTTAGGATTCAAGGTGGGTTGCATTGTTTCTTCTCTAGTTTTTAAAATTCTATTTCTCCTTCATATGTGCCTAATATATGTGTCCAACATATAGTTTTCCTTGTTTTTCAGGGCCCTAATCATATTCAACTTAGTTATCATTATGTCAAATTGCCAAATCATTGGGATCCCTAGGTATCTCTTCAAATATAGAAGAGAAAATTTTGGGACCAGAGTCACCTTCTCCTTCTAAACAAATCGATAAATTTGATGTGTAGTTGTCCCCTCAACAATAAAACAATCCTCCAAATGTCATGCCTAATAAAGCTTTGAACATTTATCAAACTGTTTGGATAGTCAAAGGGCATGCAACAAATATTAGAGAGATGTACCATTTTCGTAAACAAAGAGGTGAAGGACAACTTTTCAGTTTTGACATTATAGATATGGAGGGGACATAAATTCATGTTACTTGTTTTAACGATATTGTTGAATTGCATTATGATCGAGTTGAGATAGGTGCAACTTATTTAATATTAAGAGGTTAGGTGAAGGAAGCAAATAAAAAAATCAATAAATTAAATAGTAATCTAGAAATTGTCTTGGATGAAAATTCAACACTAAAATGGTTTGAAGATGTCATCTGTGTGCCAAAAAAAACCTTAACCTTTGCGACAGTTAGCGAAATAACCAATTATAGTGATAATAGTTTGGTTGATCATGTATTATTGGAATTGTAGTCCATGTCAGTTATATATCAACTGTTCATAGGAAAAATGGATTAGAAAAAATATGTAAAACTATTAAACTATATGATATCTCTACTTGTTTCATTGATGTTAATTTATGGGGCCCAACTTGGCAAGAAAAAGGTGATTCCTTGGATTGGATATATCTTTCTGGTGATATAGTCATATTTGTTGTGCAAGGTGGTCGTGCAGGCTACTTTAATGGAAAAAGTTACTAACACATCAACAACAATAGTCCTCAATATTAACCCTTATATTCCTGAGGAAAACACTCTCAAATCCATAGTCCCAACCAAAGTAGAACATATGGTTTCATCTTCTTCTACACCTCGTAGGCTTCATCCTTCAAATGATCGAGTTACTATTATATTATCTTGAACAACTTCCTTGGCTTCCCATAAACTGTTGAAGCCATTTTTAAGGCAACCATTGAAATTACAAAAACTGAGTCTTTTTGTTATCTTGCTTGCCCCTTCCTGGTTACTGGGAAAGAATGCAAAAGAAAATGCACATGGCCCCATGCTGATGTCTTTTTTTTTATCCCTATGAAAGGGAAATTGAGGAATGCAACTATTGCTACCTTCTATAGTTAAAGTTGTAAGACCATTCAGCCAACCTTTGGTCTATTTCTTTTGATGAAGCTCCCACTAGTTTACTGCAAATTCTAGCAAAAGACCTCTACATGTTGTAGCATAGCTCTAACTCCACAACAAATTTGGTTGTTATTAAAGGCCTTGTTTGTAAACCTTACATCTTTACTACGTTGATCATAATAGATACTTACAATTATGAGGAGTGGCTTAAAACAACCATTGTGAAAGCAAAAAAAACTTGATTTCCAAGTAGAGTGTAAACTGTTGCTTTTAGATATAGTAAAGATATCTGCGCCTATTTTGAAAAAGGTTGCACAAGTGAGCCCACTCTTTGACTACTCATTTCCACTTTTCAACATTTCTCTTTGTCTTTCCTTTTCTATGCTTAGTATGGGATGCTAAGGCTTCTGTTTTCAAAATATGAACGTACTTTATTCCTATCTTTGCATATATATATTTCCACATTTATTGAGCTCCTATGCTTTTGATCTTAATATTGCGACCACATTATTTTTAGTCTGTTGTAATTACCAGCATAATAGGAAGCATACTATTGAATGGTTTCCTTAAATTGTGATCATGTGCTTCGAAGCTCTTACCATAGTTTTGTGCACTATTTTGGTTGTTTTTCAATGTATTGATTTTCAATAGAGACATTGTACTAGCACAGTCCAAACAATTTTTCAACTTTGCTATGAACATGTTGCACATACTATATTATAAATGCTTTGTTATTAACATCTAAATGCTATACCATTGAATACTATAGTTGAATTCTATTGGATTTTTTTTGAGTATTTTTGGGTCTAATCAACATAATACCAAAGATGTGCAGATATGACACCTAATTGTTTGAAATAGTTCTATGCACAGTTTTTGGTATTTTTCAATGTTTTCAATTATGATAAATAGATTGTAGTGGCAAAGTATAGACAATTTTATTACTTAAAATAGTTCTATACATTGTTTTGGGTATTTTTCAATGTATTCATCTATGATAAATATATTGTTCTAGTTGGATACAAACAATTTTATAGCTTTTATATGAACATGTTCCATATGCTATGCTATTAAATGTTGCTAAGAATAGAAAACTCAACAAACAGTAATAAAATCATCTTCCATGTGTAAAGTTGAGAAGGATACAAAGAAAATGGCTAACTCCAATGTTGCGCCTAATTCAAGCTACATTATTGGACCATACTAAATATTATAGAAAAATTGGGAAATTTTAAAAGAGCTATTAGAAAAACACTTGAGAATAGAAAACTTTGCAAACAATAACAAAATCATCTTCCATATGCAAAGTTGAGAATGATACAAAGCAAATAGATAACTCCAATGTTGCACCTAATTCGAGCTAGATTATTTGGTACTAAATATTATAGACACATTGGGAAATTGTAAAAGAGCTATTAGAAAAACACTTAAGAATCATAGAGATACCAACAATAAGTAGAGGCTCAAATTTCTATAAGTCACTAACATTTTTTGAACATTCCAATATATTAAAATATATATGCACATACTCTAGAAACATTCTCAAAAAAATTGTGTTACATTTGACTAATAAGTTTAAAATTCTATAACTATGTTCTATTTCCATTTTTTGTGCCTATATACCCTGAGTTTTGTCATTTTTCCTTCATGGTTTGCTTAGACATATGCTTATGTGTTCTTGTGTAATGCCCCACCGTGCGAACCCCAAAGGAAAATTACCTAAAAATTATGGCACAATTTTTTTTTAAAACATAACATACATGTAATACACATTAAGTCATGACATAAATTTCATGTAAGTAAATTCACTAACACATACATCCTTTGGGGTACATGAGGAGTCATTACGCGACTTAGATCCACACAACGACAATAAGGAATGAAAACCAAAGATATAATCCATAACAAAATAAACATTAACAAATATAACACATACATGATAATCATTGATAAGAAACCATCAGAGTTCATAAATACAACATAAGCATAATTAACTTAACACATTGAATAACAATTGCAAATAGCCACATAAGGTTTAATGTTACATTACAATACAATGTTCAAGAAGTACAAGGATACAAAAGTGTTTCCAAACATAAATGGAAACCATACACAAGAATCATGATACAAATGAATAGATGAAAACTGGCTCCAAGACAAATGCAACTCTAGAGTCGCTGCATCTGCACCAATCTGCGCCTCTCGATCCTCGACTGGGGACCCAATGGGGTGCTTAGCACGTTCCACCCAACCATGTGAGTCCGAAGACCCACCCCCCGTGATAGGAGCTAACAAGAAAGAGACCGCAACCAAGAACATCCAAATAGGGAACCACAAGACTCAACGCCATACAAAAGTATCATAAAACTCAAGAATTACAAAGACATAATCAACAACATCCAAGAGTCATTAAAATAACTTAAAATCATAAATCTCATCACATAAATCAAAGCAATGACCAGTAACAAGTAACGAAAGGATGATCATGAAACACTTCCAAATCAATTGAATTAATAAACATAATACAATTCCAAATTGCAATTAAACAACACAATAACATCATATCATAGTATCATAAGATACAAGATCGTAAATCAAATATAAATGAGATCATACAAGACCGTAAAACATACTAAAGATGGATTAAAACAATAATCATAATTTAATTTAAATCAATTTAAAACAACAATCTAAACCAACTCACATAACCTACTTCCAGAGGAACACAATAAAGTAAAACAAATGGGCAACTAGGGAAGAGTGTCATCGCATAGCCTACATGGGTTCTCCTGGCCCTTCCTCCAAATTGAGGCGTCGGCCCCCATCTATGGATCTCCTGGCCCTTCCTCCTACTTGAGGCGCCGACACCATAGGGTAGCTCATGCGGAGCTGATAACCTCTCATGAGGACGAGGTTATGACCTTGCCAACCACGGCCTTCTCAGCCTTCCATTAGTCTGCGGAAGCACTAATGAAGACGAGGCATCCATTTTTTAAAAAATATTATTATGATATTACTACCCAACCCTCCTAAGTTAATTATTAGGTTTTCACTTGATTACCAACTCACTCGTGGGTTCTCCTGTGCTCTTCCCCTTACGCGGGGCGCTGGCCCCCACAAGGAGCCACTCTCCCTAGAGACCCAACAACATAAAAAAAACCAAGGGTTGTACCATCATAATTTGAACAAAGAATCACAATAGAGAAGCATGCGAGGCATTACCCATCTCGCTAACAAGTACAATATCAGAGTCTCAACAATTCCCGTACAACCCTTTTCAAAAATCATGAAACCAAGACACTTGCCACATCAAGGCACATAAAGAGAGAGAACATCAATTATCAATCATCTCAAGCCTCTGGAAGATTCTCAAAAAATTCCATATGAAAGAACTGACAACAATAATTGCGAGGCCACAAGAACTATTTTCAATACAAATATAATGAGTGCATAAACCAAAATAAGATCAACAACTCCATTCAAACAACATCAACAACTTCAATATGGACTAAATCGGAAATTCAAGGGAAACCTCTAGTTTCTCCTCTCGGAATACCCATAACTCAAAGAACTTTTCAAATTTGACTCATTAACAACTCAAGCAGAACCATCAATCATGACAATGATAACATTAACCGATTTACCACTTAGGGTAAAGAACAAAAGAAAACATATGGGTTCCCAATGAATAGCAACATAAATTAAATGAGAGAAATCTCCAACTCAAAATCAACTCACGAAAAGTCACATCGAAAGGATCTATCACACAATCCATAAAACCACACATTCAAATACAAGATATCCATTCATCCAATAAGGAGTAACTGGAAACAATCTATAAAGAACATTATTTTAAAGATCAATCATTTCCAACCTTTACAATATTGTGAAGTGAAGGTATAATATGATGTTTTCAAGCCATAAGACACTAATCACAAATCAACAATGGTGTCACCTCAAATATGGAAACGCAAAAGAGAAAATCAACCTTTAATACAACAAAATCACTTAACAAAACCTAAAGCCACCAACTAGGTATTCCACAGGAGACCTCAATTTTCTCCTCACAAGAATCCCTTAGATTGGTATGAAATTACATTCATAAAATCAGCAATATGACAATGACAACAATTATCTAATCGCATTCTCAATTAAAAGATACCAACCTACTCAACAACTAAAACAATTACAATTTCAAGATTCTAAATAACCGTCCATATAAGAACCTCATTAAATAGAAACTCAAATTGTCATAAAGATATCCACTAACTAACAATCCAAAAGAAATAATTAAAAATGAAAACTCAATTCAAGGAACAATTTGTTTCATTGACTTAAGTTTATAAAACTACCATAATTAAGTCAACCGAGTTTACTACAATACTTAACCATGGTAAAGGATGTACAATTGTATTATTTAAGAGTTCAGTACAAATGTGATACAACATTTAGAATTACAAGGAATTCAACAACCTATACATTTCTACTCTATTTTATCTATTAAATAAGTTCTTCTTTGACTACATATAAATTAAAAATCAATTTTCTTTTATTTCTACTAATTTTAAAATCCATTAACTACATCCTTAATTAAATACTAGAACATACTAAACATTTCTCATAATTTAAGAACAAGCATTCATATACATATATAACACCTACTTGAGTTTGCAATTCCCAACATTTAATCTAAAACTCCTAAATTAAGTTATTATTCTCTTAATTCTACACTTCCATTATAAGGGAGTACTATGAACTCAATATTCTAGAAAGTGAATGCCTTTATTAATTCATAATGTTTTTTTTCGTTATTCTAAGAGAAACTAATCAAAAGAAACGAGTTAAACCAAATGTCCTTCCTACTAAATGGCATTACCAATTATAATAATATATGTTTATTCATTCTACAATATAACTAACCTAGCTAAGTGATTTAGAATCTCATCCTACAAGAGCCATAACTTCACTAAATACCTTGCTTCAACATTTTACCTTCATAATGAGGGTATATTTACATACCTATTCATACAAAGATAGAATACCAAATGCCAAACATACAACGCCAAGGAGACTAACTTATGATAACACAACAATTAAGGAAGAGTCTCTGGTTAATCAAAGGAGAGTAATTTCTAATTTTCTTATCGAAAAGTTCTACTAATTTGGATCCACATTCTCATACTAATTTGAATAAAAAGCTGAGATAGGTTAACAATAAAATCAGAAAGATTAATTAAACCTTTAAACTTCCTATTATGCTTAGGTACGCAGCTGAGACAGTTGACAAAAGAAATCAGAGAAAATATTTAATTTATTACACCCATGCAAGTCTAAAATTTGCAACTGAAAAAGGGGCAATGGTTTTAGGGAGGCTATTTAAATCTGTACAACACCTCAATTCTAAATGCTGCAATAGTGACAGATTGCCAAGAATATCAGAAAAATAATTTTAGACGTTGCAGCTGAGATGGGTCACCAATGGTTTCAGGGAGGTTAATTAAATTTGAACACTCTCCTAAGTATAAATGCTGCAGCGGTGATAGGTTGCCAACAGTATCAGGGAGATTAAATAAATTTAGATTATCAGACTATGCGAAGGAGCTCATCTAAACACTGTATCCAATAACATCAATTTCTCTCAGCTTCGACTGAACGAAGGTAATTGGCAAAGGCTTGAAACATTGCGCAGACCAAGAGAATTAAATAATCTACTCATTGGTCCTCAATTTCTTCACTTGAACAATCTGCTCAATGACGACATCAGAGAAGACACACGAACCAAGCTTCCTCCAAGTTTGAGATGGTTACGGTTGCAAAAAATGTGAGAAGCCATTTTCCTTCAGTCTTGCGGATAACATTTGGGATTTGATAATAAAATCTATTTAAATCTATACACCCTACCATAAACCTAATGCAGGAAGAAATTACAGAAAACTTCAAATCCCATCCACACAATCTGAAGTTCAAAGAAAATCTATCTCATTTTGAAATCATTCGAGTGAAAATTTGTGCATAATTTATTTTCTCTATTGTATTTTGCACCTAAGTTTTCTTTTGTGAAGGCTGTGTCAAACAGAAATGCAGCAAATTCAAAAAGAAAAAGTCGTACATTAATTCTCTTATTCATAAGTCGCGTATTTGCACCTCACCTTTCTCCTTCTCTTTTTCCCACCGCTGCGAGGATGAAGACTTCTGGTTAGGCACTCGTAGCAAAATGCCAGTCCCTCTCTTCGCAGGTTGCCAATGATATTAGAAAGTGAATATTGAAAGTTCAAAATATAGCCATCTCCTTGCTTACTTATAATTATCTTCAAGAGTTGCAGCTGCGATAGATTATTTCTGGTTTCTTTCCTTCCCTCCCCACTATATAAAAAAAATTAATTGAATCTTGTGATTGGAAACAGAGTTAGAGTCTCCCTCACGCGATTTCTCCAACAATCAATTAAACCCACAAATAGCTTTCTGGAGATTGCAGAGTCAGTCCCCAATTAATGACCAGGATCCCCTTATTAGGCCCCTATTCGCAGAATTTAATGAAGAGGCTTAGAATTTTGAGAGACATCCCTATTTCTTTTCTAGCATTTCTTGCTTTAAAACACTTCAACTTCCTATCCCCTTAACCATTTAAATTCCTTATTAAAATCATTATCTTTTCATTATTATTAAATTATAAATCACATTATTTTCCTATATATAATATTCATACCCCACAAGATAATTAATTTAATTATTTAAAATTAACATGTAAATATTATTTCACAATTTATAATTTTACTTCTAATTTTATTTAAATTACTTCATCAATATGTTTAATATAGTAATTTATTTAACTCATCCTTAAATGACAACATTTCTACAATTAATTCAATTAACTTGCTTAACAGAGTCAATAAAATCTCACTTTAATCACATGAACTGACCAAATAACCAACAAGACCACAAAACACACTTACGCAAATGTCCAGGAGGCCACAACGGACGAGGCACTACATCTTGCTATCTTTTCAATTAGTTTTATTTGATTCAAATAGCTAGAAAATGTTGATCTAAAAAATTCTCTTTTGAGCATTTCACTGTTTCGCTCTTCCTATATATTACATTAAAAAATATATAGTCTTCTCTACATTGCATTTTTTCTAATATATGATAACACTCCATGCAATTTACGACAGGTTGGTAAGGCCTATTCACAATGTTGGTGGAGTTTGTTGACCATGTGGGCTACCGATGGTGGTGTTGGTTTCCTCGATCAATGAGAATAGAATGGTGAAATTTTGTCATCCACCTTCATTAGATAGAAGATTGCAGGGTTTAACAAGTGTTGTGCTCCACAATCTACATAGTTTGGCCCCATGTTGTTGTTGTAAGTTGTTTTGCAATGTCTTTTTTCCACTCCATACACATCTAACCAGAGACATATATTTTGATAGATTCAAATAAAAAATTTATTTGTAGTAATATCATGTTGGGCTCAATGCAAGCATAGATGGAGAAGGAGATATGAAGCCCATCTATGGGAAAATTGGTACCTAAAATATGACCATAGTTGTAATCATAAACCAGGTTTGTTTTATAAATTTATATTTTACTAAGTTATATATTCAACCCTTTTCTTCCTACATGGCTAGATAGGCTCCAATACATATGAAAATTAGGTATGTTTATAAAGTTATTTGTATTCATTCTATGCTTTGAAGAAAAACCTTTGATATTTCTTTGATGTCTTCCTTTTAATGATATCTGGGTATTTCATCCATGGAATTGGTTCTACTTTGAAACAAGATCTCCAATATATTCTTCTTTTCCTATATTTATCAACATTACAAAAAAGTTCCATCTTTGCTAACTCTTTATTAGCATTCTCTTTTTTTTTAGGTTATTGCAGCAAAAAAGCACTAGAAAAAGGAAATCATATATGAGAACACTCTTTTTTTTTCATCTTCCTCGTTGTGTAATATATGATGAAACTCCATGAAATTTCTCATTGTCATTTCATAATTTACTTGCTTGGGAGTTTGGCAAGATCCCACAAGGCCTCATGATGCTGATGTGGTGGGGAGGAGAATGAGCGTGGGTTTTTTGCTTTTTCTTTTTACCATCATATATTTGTTGCTATATATATACATGCATGCATGAATTCTTACATGCACTTGACTACGATAACATAGACTATTGTACACATTACATTTTTCCATTTTTCTATAATTATCTTTTCAGCTTATGGAAAAAATTATCTATAAGCAACTCTTTATCAACATGTCCATCTTTTTAAAGTTGTTACAACAAAAAAAATACTACAATATAAGAAATCATATATGTAAACACTCAAATTTCCCCTACTTTGTGATTGTCTTATATATGATATGACTCCATTAAATTTTTGATGGATCTTCCATAATTTTCTTGCTTAGGGGTTTGGCTAGAGCCCATGAGGCTTCATGATGAAAATATGGTAGGGAGGAGAATTAGCATGGGTTCTATTGTTTTTCCTTGCACCATCATAAATTGAGTGCTACAAATACACAACATACTATAATGTACTGACTGCATTTCTCCACACTTATACAACTATCTTTTCAACTTGAAAAATCAAATATTTAAACCTAGTTCTTTATGACAATACCTATTTTCTTAAGTTTATCACAACAATTATATGATGCAATCATCTGTGAAAAATGGGTATAATGTCACAGACTTAATTAAAAATTTGATCTGCATTACATGGCATTAAATATTAGAGACAAATCTTTATGCAAAATATGTGTGTAAAACAAGTTACAAATTTTGTAGCACAACAGTTTCAGAACCCTCAAATCTACTATAAAATGGAGCCAAAGGCGAATTTTTTTACAATAGTCCATTATCAAACCAACACCACAATCATGCCTCTTTCAACAATGCAACTTAATCAATATATTTTCTCCACACGCAAACAAAATAACGATGGTAATTAACAGTTTTTTATAAGTAGATTTGAACAGATGAGGAAAAAAGAATATCATGAAACATATTGGTACAAGACAAGCAGCCTATGTAACAGTTGTAAGAGGTGTTAGCAAAACACTTAAGAATCAAATGTAAATGACAGATGAATGGGAACCTTTGGCTTGCATTCAATTTCTTTGGTTTGTGTATGTTTTCCTACCTCTCTTAAAGATCTATTTAATGTGGGTTTCCGATCATATATCATTTACCTGTGATTCTTAAGTGTTTTCTAATAACTCTTTTACAATTTATCAAATGAAAGATGATCAAAAACCCATTTTAAATAGAACTTTAATATATAGATAATAGAACGTGTAAACTATGACTATGAACAGTATGTTATACAGAGCTTCTACTGTACAAAATACATATAGCACCAAAGATGCACATAGATCACAAGGAACAATACCCAGATGCCAAAAAATATATACATAGACCAAAAGAAATTCAAAGCACTCCAAAGGTACAAGTCAATCTTATATTTGTAGTTTATAACAATCTACAAAATTTTAGAATTTTGAAAGTTAAAAATAATTCTTGTGAAAAGGACAATAAAATAAGATACTCCTAAACTATCATGCCAAGCAAAAAAATACATGAGGGCACAATCCTTAATCAAATGCACAAAAACATTTACCTAGGTTAAGATATCAAGGATACAAGAGCTAAACTACAACAATGAATAGCTTGAAACAGGGAGTTTCAAACAGATGAGAACAAGAGAATATAATGAAACATATTAATACAAGACAACCAATCTATGTAACAGTTGGCATTTACCTATTGGCTATTTGTTTCAAATTTCAGCTGGGATTTTTGTCAGCTCAATGGTGAATAGAATTTCTTGACACTAGAAATTTATAATTGTCGGTAGTTGTTGGTGAGATTCTTGGGGTTGTTTGTGATGACATGGAGTTTGTTAATTATGTGGGTTGGCAGAGGTGGAGTTGATTGCCTTAATACACAGAAGCAGAATGGTAAGTGTTTTCTCTTGTGAGCATTAATGCATCTTGGCATTGTGGTATGATGGTGTAGGAGGAAGTAAATTATGCAATATTCATTGTTATAGTGTGGGAAAGTGTACTCTGAAATGTGCAAGAAAATATATTTATTTAGTTGCATTATCGAAAGAGCCATTATGGCATTATGAACATGTTACACATACTCCACGAGTAAGTGCTTTGTTATTAACATCTCAAACCTATATAATTGAATGCTATGGTTGTATTCTAGCATTTTTCCCACAAGCTAAATAATACTTATAAATGATATTTCTAACTCTTTTTAGATCAAATTCTACATAAATACGAATAAAGATAGTATACACATTTGTTTAGATATACATATGTACATATAAATGGTTGTTGCATTGTCAAACGAGCTAGAGTGGTCTTCCTCTATATATATGGATATATATATCTTCCTATATGTATATTTTTAAATATGGAATGGGGAATTCAATACATATATATATACATATATATGTATATATGTATATGTCTATGTTTTGGGGATTCAATACAATTTCCCTTTTTGTCTGTAATATTTAGTACCAAATAAGTGTTATTCTAACACCTGTTTTACAATTTCTCTATTTGTCTTCAATACCTACCACCAAATAATGTAGCTTGAATCTTCTATCAATATGTTTCATGATATTCTTTTTTTCTCATCTGTTTGAAGCTCCCTGCAAGAAACTATCTAGGGTTGTTTATGACAACAGTCGAGCTCACTACTTATGTGGGTTGGCGCTTCTGGAGTTGGTTTCCTCGAAACATAGAAGTAGAATGGTAAGCATTTTCCCATGTGAGGGATTTTGAATTGACAATCCAACTCTTACATAGATTGCTTGTCTTGTATCAATATGTTTAATGTGGGTTTTCGATTATCTGTCATTTACCTCTGATTCTTAAGTATTTTTCTAAGAGTTCTTTTACAATTTCTATATTTCTTCTATAATATTTAGTGCCAAATAATATAGCTTTAATTTTGAATTGACAACCCAACTGTTACATAGATTGCTTATGTTGTATCAATATGTTTTATAATATTCTTTTTTCCAATTCCCCAAACCAAATTGTTCATTATGTAATAGTTGGCAGTCTATGTAACAGTTGGATTGTCAATTCGATGAAAATTTTTACTATTTATGCTTCCTTAGATTGTAATTGTATATTTTATATAGATACATTTAAAATTGCATAATATAAATTTTGTTATAACTTTAGGGAAAATTGCCATCATGATAAACAATTGTATGTAAATAATCTTTTAAATATGCTGAAAAGATAACTATACACACATGTAGAAATGCAATGGGTAGAATAGAATATCTTTTTTGAAGTCAAATATATGATTGTTTTCTCACACAAGAATTCTCGTTTAAGATTCCCCCTTTTATAGCCATTGTAGATTATGGTTTATGTGATTATGGAGGGAAACCCCACAACATCTTCATGTGCTTTTGAGAAGACAAACAATTTGTTGATTGCACCAAATTCTTTATCCCCAAAATCCCATGAAAATGGTGTATATTTCTCCATTCAACTAAACCATTTACAATGTCATGGTTGGCCTGGTTTTCATTTTGTACATGACTACATTTTTTTCCTTTTTGGTTATGGGTTACTATATGTGCCCATGTTTCACAAACACATTTCAGCATATACATCTTAGCCATGCAATACAAATACATGCACTTCAAAAACAACATATATACCGATATATATGTTTGTGAACTTATATTCACCTTTTTAGTTATTATACACTCTTCTATATATTCCATATATCTATGTTTCTCCAGCCATCTTAAAATCCCATACTTTATCGGGATACCTATTTTTGTCAAGTTGACACACCAAAAAAAAGACTACACTATTAGAGATCTTGTTTGACAACACCCAATTTTCTCAAACTTTGTTATTGTGTGATATATGATAAGAGTCCATGAGATTTTCCATGGGCCTTACCTACCTTTCTTGCTTGGGGGTTTGGCTAGAGCCCACGAGCCTTTATGATGCCAATATGGTAGGGAGGAGAATGAGTGTAGGTTTAGTGATTTTTCCTTCCACCCTCATATATTTTTTGTTGCTTATATACTTGGATACATTTACACTCCCATAATATAAATATTGTTAAAACTTTAGGGAAAATTGCCATCTTGACAAACAACTATATGTAAATAATCTTTTAGATAAGTTGAAAAAAAAACTGTGCACACATGCAGTAATGCAATGGGTAAACTACAATATCTGTTTTCAAGTCAAATGTATGATTTTTCTCCCACAAAAAACTTCCCATTTAAGATTTCCGCTTTTTACAGCCATTTCTTCTCCAATAGATTACTTATACACAATTATTTACTAGCATGCAATGTATTTAAAATGCTTGATTTTATCTACTTCTATTTACAATATATAATGCTAGCCTTTTTTATTGTATATCTATATTATTTCCTTTATAATGCTACACAGATACAATAGACATTTAAGACTGTGAGGATGAAGAAATAGAGGACCTTATTTTTCCCTATAGGGAATGCAAGGAAGTGTTATAAAATTTGTGGCATTTGTGATGACTTTAAATTTCATGTCATTTTCCAAGAAATTACAATTCATGCTATTTTCTATGGATTTTGTAACACTTTTGATTGCATGCACTGGAGGTCAAGCATGTTTTGATGTGTGTGCTATCATAGCAAAAAAAAAATACAATATTAGAGATCTTGTTTGAAAACACCCATTTTTCCCCAAAATTTTTATAATGTGATACATGATAAGAGTCCATGATATTTTCATGGCCTTGCCCATTTTTGCTCGGGGTTTGGCTAGAGCCCTATATTTCATGATGCCAATATGGTGAGGGAGGAGAATGGGCATGGGTTTTAATGTTTTTCCTTCTACTCCTCATATATTTGTTGCTGCTTAATACATGGACACAAATTCTCACATGCCAATTCTACCAAAACATACTCTATTCTAACCATTGCATTTTTCATTGTTTCCACAACTCTCTTTTCAACTTCTCCAATAGATTACTTATAGACAATTCTTTACCAAGATTCCATGTATTTAAAAAATTCCATTTTGTACCTTTCCATTTACAACAGATAATGGTAACCTCTTTTAATGTATATCTATATTATTTCCTTTATAATGTTGCACATATACAATAGGCATTCAAGAAAATTAGTGTATTGTAATTTGTCTATTTCAAATTCTTTCATGGTCCAACAACTCGATCCAATGCTACTCGCCCTTCTTAAACACCATCAACAATGCATCTAAGTACATAACTTTTCCATTATCAATGAATAGATTTGGTGAAGTGATCCAATTATAAATGTTATTAATTTTTTTAGTTTCACATTGTATATATTGATTTTGCACATATATACTTACTCACTTTTTATGCTTCCATTTTTATTTCAATGGGTAGAGTAGAAAATCTTTGTTGAACTCAAATGTATGATTGTTTTCCCACAAAAAAATGCCATTTAAGATTTCCCCTTTTACAGTCATTCTAGATTATGGTTTATCTAATTGTGGAATCCAACCACACACCGTTGGCATGTGCTTATGAGAGGATAAACAATTTGTTGATTGCATCACATTTTTAATCCCCAGAAGCATATGAGAATGGTGTATGTTACTCCATCTAACTAAACTAGATACATTCTCATGGTTGGCTTGTTACAGTCTTCTATATATTTCATATATCCATGTTTCTCTAGCCATCTTCAAATCCCATGATGCCAATTCTTTATTGGGACACTTATTTTCCTCAAATTGTCATAGCCAAAAAGGAATACAATATTAGAGATTGTGTTTGAGAACACACATTTTTCCCCAACTTTATTATTGTGTGATATATGGTAAGAGTCCATGAGATTTTCCATGGACCTTGCCTACCTTTGTTGCTCAGGGGTTTGGCTAGAGCCCACGAGGCCTCATGATGCCAATATGGCAGGGAGGAAAATGAGTGTAGCTTTAGTGCTTTTTCCTTCCATCATCATATATTTCTTATTGCTTATATACATGGACACCAAAATTGTCACATCCATTTGTCTACAAAAAACATACTCTATTGTATCCATTGTATTTGTCATTGTTTCCACGGCTCTCTTTTCAACTTCTCCAATAGATTACTTATACACAATTATTTACCAGGATGCCATGTATTCAAAATGTTTGATTTTATCTCTCTCTATTTACAACATATAATTACCTAGCCATGGTATATCTGGATTTTGAGATAGGCATATGAGCATAATTGAATGACATGTAATTCATAAACATGAAACTACTTTTTCCTAATGATCATGTTGTTTTCATAGACAAAAATCTACATAATTGTAATCATGGGATATGTAGTTCATTGGTTAAATATTTGTGAAACATGTATTGCATTTAAGATTGCGAGGATGGAGAAACAGAGGAGCTATTTTGGCCTATAGGGAATGCAGGGAAATGCTATAAAATTTGTGGCATTTGTCACGACTTCAAAATTCATGGCATTTTCCAAGAAATTACAAGTCATGTTATTTGCCATGGATTTTATAGCATTTCTAACTACATGTACTGGAGGGAAAGAGTGTTTTGATGCATGTGCCTTAGATTTTTCACATGATGATTATGTGCATTACATGCTGTGTATATGTTTACTTCAACATGGGTGCTCCAAAAAATATGTTCATCATCCACAACTATACAATGTTCACATATCAATAAATAGGTTCGGTGAACTAATTGTATATATATGTATATACACACACATAGATATATACATAT
>VDFB02379711.1:127746545-127889006 GCA_007258455.2 Sequoia sempervirens
CAACAAATAGTTGACATCTTCTAGCCTCATTTAGCTTCTCAAAAAAAATCTCCCTATCCTCTTTGCATATTTTTGACACGTAGATATTTTGGAATCTTATAAACCATTAGTTTCAAAACATTAGCATCAATATCAATCAAATATTTATGTTTTCTATGCAAAACTCAAGGAGGATTTCTCAAAGGTAAAGTTGCGTCAACATTAGGAATGTCATCAACATCGGGGATAGATGGTGTACCTTCAACTAGAGATGAAAATGATGATGTACCTTAAAATTGACATGTAAACAATGTTGTACCTCTAACTTGAGATGTGGTATGTGGAGAGTCTTCAAGTAGAGATGTGTTTGGTGATTTAATTTCAACACCACATGTTGTATATGGTTTGTCTTCAATTGGAAATGTGATTGCTGATGTACTTTGAACATGACTTATTGTAGAAAGTGTGCCTTGAACTTCACTTATGGGTGATGATGTTCCCCCAACATTGAGATTCATTTGTCTTAGGTTGCACAAAGTTTTTGCATCCATTCCTTTTGTGATGCTAATTCAACATCTCTCTTAGATTGCATGGGAATTTCTTCTTCTATGGGGTTTAATTTCTTTTCTTCATGAAATTGCATTTTTGTTTCTCTTCTTGCATTTTTGGCTTCACGTTCATCCGACATTAGAGGCTTTGCTTGTTTCCTCGACATGATGTTGAATGCTACATGTTCACAAACACAAAAGAACAAAAGTAAGTAATGCTCACTAAAACAAAAATATCAAAATCAAATATTCAAACGATTGCAATTGATCTATGTGAGAAGTGTGACAAGCACAAAACTTTATATTTATACAAAAAACACTCTTGATAAACAATTGAATTGTAGAAACATGAAAAATATGACCTAATATAATCAAATAAATCTAAAAACTTTAAATTTACACCAACATAATTGTTGAATAGAAAATGGACATTCACTTTAATTGATGAACATGATTGTCATCCTTCTCAAACACACCTAAACATAGAGGGAAGCAATAATACTCTTCCAAATACCAAGTCTATTTGAAGTGACTATTTTCAAAATCCTAAGCAAATACCAAGTCTAAAAATGGAAGTAATATAGATAGTTTAGAAGTACTTGAGAGAAAGAAGTAGAAAATTTATTCATAACAATTAAAGGGCAACATGCAATAAAGGACAATCATAAGTCTTTATGATAGTCATAAAATTGTATGCAATGAACCCAAAAGATAAAGGATAGAGTCAATGCATGATAGCAACTATCACAAAGAATAACACCATTTCTATGGAACTCTCTATGTTGACAAGTTTTATTTTAGTATATGTAGGATGATTATTATAGTCAAAAGTAATTATGACCTGGATCTCTCTTGTGTGTGTGGCTACAAGTATACTTATCTTTGTCATGGTAGATATCTATATTACATTTCTAAAAAAAATAGTCATGCATTTGGGTAACAAATGTATATTCATGGGATATTCATCTTTAGGTCAATTCCTCTTTATGGAAACAACAAGTTTGAGAGGGAAATAGTAGAATTATAGCCACTTTCAATCCAAGGTAGGAAAGTAATATCAATATGAAGGTTGTGCAATCAAGAAGCCAACTACATGCTCATAATGAGAATATGAGACAAACAACAACTATACAATGAAGGAGGTTTCAAACAATGGAATGAACTTAGAGAAGGTTACAAAGGACAGTGAACATAATGTTGAGGACAACCTCCATGAAGAAGGGTAATTAAGGAATTGTTGACCAAGAAGATGGTAGGGGCAGACTTATGACAGTCTTAGGTAAAGAAGAATGCATATAAAAATGAACATGCACAAGAATTTGTTCTTGGGTTGGGCCTATGAGAACCTTGTAGTGCCTTGGAATCTATAAATTGGAGGTTGCATTGGTTCGTAAAAATTCAATGGGAGGAAAATTTTCATATTGTGCCTTCTCAGATTGATGGAAGAGGGAACAATTTAATGTTGTTTAGGTTATTCTTTTAGAATTAAACATAACAATTGTATGTAGTATTTCAAAGAGATAGGAGGCAAAGGAAAGTAGCGCAGTAGCAAACAAAAATATGCAACTAATGGAGGAAGGGGTAGATTACATCCATGTAGCCAAGGTCTTATTAAATATGTTACAAGGGGCTAATTGTAGCCAATCATTTGTACAATCTTGAATATGAAAATTTTCTATAAAATATAGGTAGTAGGCAATTACAACTACCACAGTCTATTTTTTCCACTGCCACAATTTGTAATTTCTCTTTTAAGAGGGTTTCTAGGATAAATATAGTGTTCTTGATTTTTCATTATAGTGGTGGTTTTCAGGATAAATATAGTGTTCTTAATCATTTTGAGATTTCCAAATCCACCTATATACTCTAGCCAATTTAGAGTGAATCAATTTGTTTGCTTTTAGATCAATTGCTAAAAATCAAATGAAAAGCAAATCATCTATGTTAGAAGTAAAGGAAAATATGTAGCTAATGGAGAAAGGGGAATATTAGATCCATAGCCAAGGTCTTATTAAATACAAGGGGAATATTTTTATAGTCATTGAATATGAAATTTTTCTAAAACTTGGAGCTCTAATATAACTTCATCTCTAATCACTAGGTTTATAACCCTAGAGATACATTAAACACAAATTATCTTAAGCTAGCTATTCACCTACAACTCTTGAAAACATAATGAGAAAATCACACAAATGACTCTTAAATTGGATAATGACATGAAGATGCTAATAATAATTACAATGGTGAATAATGATGGCACATAATGTTAGGAGTGGGATTAACATATGGGTGGGATCTTCTTCCTATAAGTGTATTCTTGAAGTTAAATAAAACAATCTTTTTTTGGTGATGCAAATGAAGTTAGAGTGAAGTTATAAGAACACATCATATTTGGAATGACCTATTGATAGTGGATGTGGTGAAAAAGGGGTGGTAGTGGTAAAAAATCCATACAAATTGATCAAATATACACTATGTCATAAACTTCAAACAAAACTCATAGAAATTAATGGTATATCACTAGACCCTTTACACAAAATCCATCTAGCTAGAGGAAACAAATTGAATTCCACTAACCATGATTGAAATGGACTACCACGAGCAATGCAAATAGAATATATAAGCATGTTTGTGTTAAGTTCAAATCCTCTATATAAGTTTACATGAATTCATCTAAATTATGTCATATTTTTCATTATTTTCTTCAAACTCCTAAAAATTTAACTTTTTTATGCAACTTCCATCTTATTCAATGTTGAATTATATGTAAAAACATTATGATTAATAAAATTATGAAAGGAATGGTCTATATTGTCAAAACTAAACAAAAAAACTCAATATAAGCATTTCAATTCTACAAAAATGAATATATTACCTGAGATAATTAAATATGATGTAGAAACTTCAAATTATCTCCTACATTGTCCAGCTAGAAAATTGGTGCTCAAAAGGTGATGGAGCAAGCATAATATGGTACTACAACAAGTCAACTACATAAAATGGCATTTTCTTGTCAAAGAAAGCATAAAACCAAACAAAGGCACAAATTGTGGGATTGTATCATAGGTCAATTGCCTTTTATACCATTTTTGGAAAAGGCCATTTGCTACTCGCCAAATTTGGCAAGCACCAAATGTGCTGCAAAATAGCCTTTCAATTTGATGAGTGCCAAATATTATGTTTGGAGGCTTTGCACTTTGGCAAGTGCCAAATCTGCTATATAGAGAATTTGTAATTTTCAAAGCCTTGACCCTACACAAAGACCTACAAAGGGGAGAGAGAAGAGCGGGAGAGACCTACGAAAGTAGAAAGGGATAGATAGAGAGGCATAGAGATGGACAAGGAGGGATGGAGAGGCAAATAAGGATTATTCCATCAAGCCTTCAACCCTCAACCCTTAAACCCTCAATTCTCAACCCTAACCCCTCAACCCTATACCTTTGCACTGTAGAAAAAAGTACCTTTTGCTTGACATGGGATTAATTCATGATAAAATGAACTTAATGAGGTCTTAATCTAGTGTTGTGAGGCATTTTATGTGCCCACACTAGGTCTTGTACCCTTGCAAATTAAATAACATGCTTTTATCGATGTCTTGTAAAGGTATTGTAAAGTGTTGTAAGATACTTGCATGCTTTTCTAGACTTAATGAACCAATTTCTCCCTAAATCAACATTGTAAAATGTGTTTAATAACATTATTACATCAATATAGAAGGTTTTTTAATTAAACTTAAAGATAAACTAGTGTTGTAATGTGTCTCACACATTCACATTAGTTCTTGTGCCTTTCTATGCTATGTGGACCTCATTTTAGTGTTGTAAAGTGTATTTAATCACACTTTCACATTGAATTCTATGTGCCAAGCCCTAATTGAAATTTACATCATCACTAATAGGCCCCTATTAACCCATATTGTGCATCTTGTGGCTTAAATTGATCAAATAACTGACAAAGTTGCAATTTAAATCTTATTTCCTTATCTCTTGGCTTCCTAGCTATCAAAATGGCCCTTGTGGGACCCATTTGGCATACATGGCGAATCAGTCCCATCCAGGTGGAACCCATTCACCATGGGTGGTGAATTAGTCCCATTTGGCTCATTTTTGACCTTTGAGCGGGAAAAAAATGAAATTTAAGTTTAATATTCTTACATGTCGGCATTGGGGATCTAATTTTTGGGCTAATAAGGTGAATTTCCTATAAAATCACCTCTCTAAACTCTAAATCATAACCATTATTATTATTCATCCATCAATCTTCCATCTCAAGTCAAGCAACTTAGGGTTTCATCATTTCAAGTCTCCAAGATATCAATTTTTAGACATTCAAGAGTAGATTCTTCATGTTTTATTGTAGAATTTCAAGATAAAACATCCAAATTTTCTCCCTCTTGTCTTGTGTGTTTGTAGATTTAGGTCTCTTGGAAGCTTGGAAATCATTAAAGATTGCATTGCAAGGTTATTCAAGTCTTCTCTTCATCCAACAAGTCAAAATATCAACAAAAACTCATTTTTAGACTCGTAAATCAGAGTTTCGAAAGCAAACACCTATAGGAAGTCAAAGTGTAGACTAAAAGCTCTGGATTCCACTTTTGAAAATTCAAAGATTCAAAAGTGGACTCATTCACTATGGGTGGTGAATGAGTCCCACTTTTAGGTCAATTTTTTGTTTTCTGTATTTTTAGATACCCTTTTGTCAGAAACAAGTTCTGACCAGAATTGGGATTGATTCAGCCTTTTTAGGTCAATTTTTTATTTTCTACATTTTTAGATACCCTTTTGTTAGAAACAAGTTCCAACTCAGTTTTGCAGAACTAGGACTGATTCGACTAGAATGGGGAATGAGTCCCACCAGGCCTGAAAATCAGCATCAACAAAAATTCTCAAAAAGCAAATTTCTCAACAGACCATCCTGATTTTAGGACGATGATTCATTGAATATTTCGACCGACCTCGATCGGACAATGATCGATATTCGATTGAATCCATCGATTTATCGAAAAGACCCGACGAACGATCGATTCTGATTTCCCGGACCGATATGGCCTAACCTTAAACCCCTTAATACCTCAAACTTCAACCCAAACCCAACCAACCTCAACCCTAATCCTCAACCCTCAACCCTAAACCTCAACCTCAACCCTTAAATCCTCAACCATCAACCCTAAACCTCAACCTCAACCTGCAAACTCCTAAACCCACAAACATTAAACCCTTAAACCTTTAAACCATCTAACCTTATACATTAAACCTTAAACCTTAAACCCTCAATTCCTATAACCAACCCTCAACCCTAATCCTCAACCCTATACCTTGAACTCTTTAATCCTCAACCCTCAACCCTTAAACTCCTCAACCTTCAAGCCTCAACCCTAAACCCTAAACCCTTGCAAACCTCCTTGAACCTCAACCTCAACCCCAACCCCTCCACCTCCACCTATACATTAAAACTTCAACTCCCTAATCCATCAACCCTCAACCCTCAACCCTTTACCATATACATTAAATCCTCAACCCTAATCCCTCAACCTTATACCTTAAACCCTTAATCCCTCAACCCTCAACCCTTAAAACCCCAATTCTCAACCCTCAACCCTCAACCCTGTACATTAAGCCCTTAAACCTAATCCCTCAACCCCATACCATAAACCTTAATCCCTCAACCCTCAAACCCAATCCTTATCCCTAAACCCTCAACCCTATACCTTAAACCCTAATCCCTCGACCCTCAACCCTTGAACCCTAATCCCTCAACCCTATACCTTAAACCCTAATCCATCAACCTCAAACCTTAAACCTTGAAACCTTAAACCCTTATTCCCTCAACCCTTAACTCTTAAACCCTCAACTCTCAGTCCTCAACCCTCTACCCTATACATGGAACCCTCAACCTAATCCCTCAACCCTGTACCTTAAACCCTAATCCCTCAACCCTCAACCCTTAAACCCTAATCCCTCAACCCTCAACCCTTAAACCCTCAACCTGCAACCCTTAACCCTCAAACCCTCAAACCTTAAACCCTTAAACCTAAAACCCTTAATCCTTCAACCCTCCACCCTTAAAACCTCAACCCTCAAACCTCAACCCTCTACCCTATACATTAAAACCTCAAACCTAATCCATCAATCCTATACCTTAAACCCTAATTCCTTAACCCTCAACCCTTAAATCTTAATCGCTCAACCCTCAACCCTTAAACCCCCAACCTTCAATGCTCAATCATTAAACCCATAAACCCTCTACCCTATACATTAAACCCTCAAACCTAATCCCTCAATCCTCAACCCTTAAACCATAATCCCTATCCATAAACCCTCAACCCTCAACCTTCAAGCCTCAACTCTTAAATCCTAAACCCTTAAACACTTAAACCCTCAACCCTCCACCCTCTACCATCTACCCTATACATTAAACACTCAACTCTTAAACCCTAATCCCCCAACCCTCAACCCTCTACCCTATACATTAAACCCTCAAACCTAATCCCTCAAACCTATAATTTTCAACCTTAATCCCTCAACCCTCAACCCATAAAACCTCAACTCTCAACCCTCAACCCTCAACCCTATACATTAAACCCTCAAACCTAATCCCTCAACCCTATACCTTAAACCTTAATCCCTCAACCCTTAATCCTAATCCCTATCCATAAATACTCAACCCTCAACACTTAAACCCTCAACCCTCAACCCTCAACACTTAAACCCTCAAACATTAAACCCTAATCTCTCAACCCTCAACCCTCAACCATCAACCCTCTACCCTATAAATTAAACCCTCAACCCTAATCCATCAACTCTATAACTTAAACCCTAATCCCTCAACCCTCAACCCTTAAACCTAAATCCCTCAACCCTATACCTTAAACCCTAATACAACAACCCTCAACCCTTAAACCCTCAAACCTTAAACCCTTAATCCATCAACCCTCAACCCTTAAATTGAAAATTCTCAACCCTCAACCCTCAACCCTATACATTAAACCCTCAAACCTAAACCCTCAATCCTCAACCCATAAACCCTCACCCCATAAACCCTAATCCATTAACCAACAACCATCAACCCTCAACCCTCAACCCTTAAACCCTAAAACCTTAAACACTTAATCCCTTAACCATTAAAACCTCAACCCTCAACCCTCAACTCTCTACCCTATACATTAAACCCTCAAACCTATACCTTAAACCCTAATACATCAACCCTCAACCCTTAAACCCTCAAACCTTAAACCATAATCCCTCAATGCTTAAAACCTCAACCCTAAAACCTAAAACCCACAAACCTTAAACCCTCTACCCTATACATTAAACCCTCAACCCTAATC
Organism: Sequoia sempervirens; assembly: GCA_007258455.2. Lineage (NCBI taxonomy): Eukaryota > Viridiplantae > Streptophyta > Pinopsida > Cupressales > Cupressaceae > Sequoia > Sequoia sempervirens. The sequence goes on from VDFB02379711.1 coordinate 127,754,400, forward strand.
CCTCAAACCTATACCTTAAACCTTAATCCATCAACCCTCAACCCTAATCCATATCCCTAAACCCTCAACCCTTAAACCCTTAAAACCTTAACCTTCAAGACTCAACCCTTAAACCCTAAACCCCTAAACCCTTAAACCCTTAAACCTAACCCCTCTACCCTCTACCATATACATTAAAACCTCAACCCTTAAACCCTAATCCCTCAACCATTAACCCTCAACCCTTAACCATCTTCCCTATAGATAAAACCCTCAACTATAATTCCTCAACCCTATACCTTAAAACCTTAATCCCTCAACCTTAAACACTTAAACCCTCAACTCTCAACCCTCATCCCTCTATCTTATACATTAAATCCTCAAACATAATCCCTCAACCCTATACCTTTAACCTTAATCCCTCAACCCTCAACCCTAATCCCTATCACTAAACCCTCAAACTTCAACCCTTAAACCATCAAACCTCAACCCTTAAACCCTAAACCTTAAACCCTCAATCCTTAAACCCTCAACTGTTAAACCCTAATCCGTCAACCCTCAACCCTCAACCCTCCACCCTATACATTAAACCCTCAATCCTATACCTTAAACCCTAATCCGTCAACCCTTAACCCTCAACCCTTGAACCATAATCCCTAAAAACTATAAATTAAACCCTAATCCATCAACCTTCAACCCTAAACCCTTAAACCCTTAAACCTTAAACCCTTAATCCCTCAACCCTCAACCCTCAAACCCTCAAATATCAACCCTCAACCCTCTACCATATACATTAAAACCTCAACCCTAATCCATCAATCCTATACCTTAAACCTTAATCCCTCAACCTTCAACCCTTAAACCCAAATCTCTCAACCCTCAACCCTAATCCATATCCCTAAAACCTAGACCCTTAACCCTTAAATCCTCAACCCTCAACCCTCAACCCTTAAACCCTAATCCTTCAACCCTCAACCCTCAATACTCTACTATATAAATTAAACCCTCAACCCTAATCCCTCAAACCTATACCTTAAACACTAATCCCTCAAATCTCATCCCTTGAACCTTAATCACTCAACCCTATACCTTAAAACTTAATGCATAAACCCTCAAACCTTGTACCCTTAATCCCTTAACCCTCAACCCTTAAAACCTTGAATATCAACCCTCAACCCTCTACCCTATACATTAAACCCTCAAACCTTAATACCTTAACCCTAAACCCTTAAACCCCAATCCCTCAACCCTTAACCATAATCCCTATCCCTAAACCTTCAACCTTCAACCCTCAACCCTTACACCCTCAAACCTCAACCCTCAACCCTTAAACCCTCAATCCATAAACCCTCAACCCTTATACCATAATCCCTCAACCCTCAACCTTCAACCCTCAACCCTCTACCTTATACATTAAACCCTTAACCCTAATCCCTCAACCCTATAACTTAAAACCTAATCCCTAAACCCTCAACCCTTAAACCCTAATCCATCAACCATCAACCCTTAAATCCTCAACCCTCAACCCTAATCCCTCAAACCTATACCTTAAACCCTAATACCTCAAAGCTCAACCCTTAAATCCTAATCCCTAATCCCTCAACCCTTAAACCCTCAATCCTCAACCCTCAACCCTTAAACCCTCAAAACTTAAACCCTTAATCCCTCAACCCTCAACCCTTAAAACCTCAACACTCAACCCTCAACCCTATACATTAGACCTTCAACCCTAATCCCTCAACCCTATACCTTAAACCCTAATCCCTCAACCCTTAAACCCTAATCCCTCAATCCTCAACCCTTGAACCCACAAACCTTACACCCACAAACCTTAAACCTTTAAACCCTCAACCCTAATCCTTCAAACCTATACCTTAAACTTTAATTCCTCAACCCTTAAAATCTAATCCCTCAATCCTCAACCCTAATCCCTATCCATAAACACTCAATCCTCAACCATTTAACCCCTAACCTTCAAGCCTCAACCCTTAAACCCTCAAGCCTCAAGCCTCTACCCTATACATTAAAACCTCAACCCTAATCCATTAACCCAATACCTTAAACCCTAATCCCTCAACCCTCAACCCAAAAACCCTCAACACTTAAACTCTAATCCCTCAACCCTATACCTTAAACCCTAATCCATCAACCTAAACTCTTAAACCCTCAACCCTTAAACCCTCAACCCTATACATTAATCCCTCAACCCTATACCTTAAACCTTAATCCCTCAACCCTCAACCCTTAAATCCTAATCCCTCAACCATATACCTTAAATCCTAATCCATCAACCCTAAAACCTTAAACCCTCAAATCTTAAACCCTTAATCCTTCAACCCTCAACCCTTAAATCCTCAACCCTCTACCTTATACATTGAATCCTCAAACTTCATCCCTCAACCCTATACCTTAAACCTTAATCCCTCAACCCTCAACCCTTAAACCATAAATATTCAACCATAAACCCTTAAAACCTCAACCCTTAAACCCTAATCCCTCAATCCTCAACCCTCAACTCTCAACCCTAAACCCAATACATTAAACCCTCAATCCTAATCCCTAATCCCTATACCTTAAATCATAATCCCTAAACCTTCAACCCTTAAATACTAAGGAGGTAAGGAAAGGTAGAGAGGGTTGAGAGAGAATAGGGTAAGCATTGGTTTAAGAGGGAAGGAGGCAGAGCGAGAGTGAAAGGTAAAACCTTGACTACCCATCATCGATCATAAACCGTAAACTCTAAGCCTTATCAAAGTGGCAAGGAGAGACAAAAAGAGAAAGAAAAGTTATTTTTTTTGTCAATGCACTCAATTTGGTGAGCACCAAATTTTGCGCTCACCAAATTGAGCAGCTCATTTGGTGAGTGCCAAATTTGGCGCTTACCAAATGAGCTGCATTAGGAAATACCAACCCAAAGGGTTAGATTTTCCTTGGGAATCTAACCTAAAGGGTTGGATGACCATTTCATGCCAAGGATGTGATTTTATGAAAGAGTAAAAAAATTTCACACATTTTTGGTTGTGCTAATTATCAGGTTTACACATCTTTTAATGCAAGTTTATAAAAAACCGCGATGACCTTAGGCTCTCTCTCACCTACATAACTATATAATTTTTTAACATATTAATTATGTTAAGGGTTTCATCCATAACTTCTATTATTAGTGCCTCCAATTTTTTTTCAAAAACCAATATGTTCTAGTTTTAGCATATATTTTTACTCATTCATCAATTTTTGAAACAAATTACACTTTTATAAGCTAGACTCCATTCTACACATAATGAAAAAAAATTGAATTTCAATTAGTTTTCAAAAATTTTAGTGGGGAGAAACTCAAATTTTAGCTTTTTAGGATGTGTCCACTTCAAAAATTTATAAAATATTATATTCATTAAAAAATTAGCTGAAATAATCGGGATAAACTATGTATGATGTTAGATAAGGGTGTTGCTACAATAATGGTTTACACTTTCTGGAGATCCTGATTTTTGCTGAAATCACATATTTTTAAAAAATAAAATGATTTAAGCCTTGAAAAGTTCCATTTAAAGGATTCTAATTGAAGAGAGTTTGATCAAACCACCTTAGACCAAGGCCCCTTGGATAGAACCCTACTAGTTTTAAACCATACCTATAATAGAGTCTCCTTTACACCTATCAAAATGCTGATAAAAAACCACTTTTGATTTACCTTTTGGGGGATCAAATGAATTCATTTTTTTTAATTTTTCTAAATATGTAGTCCTTATTATAAACTTCCAAAAAAGTATAATTTCAATTAAATTAAATTTGATTATTATATTTATTTTTTATTTCTTGTGAATGTAGGTTTTTCACCGAAAATGAAGCTCTCTATTCTACACATGTGAAAAAATAGAAGATTATCAAAATAAAAATAAAAAATGAGTGCAATAGATATTGAAGTCCTTGATCCAACAAAAAAATAAAAATTGAATTTTGATACATAAAAAAAAAGTTATGTATTATACGGTCTGCCTATGTCTGAATTGTAATTGGTTTGACTTCAAAAATTGATTAAGGAAAAAATATTCAATAAAAACTATGAAACCAATTGGAAGCACTATATATCGTAGTTACAAATCTAAATTAAAAAAAAAAAGAATTTTATCCTTCATGGAAAAAAGTTGTGTTATACAGTGAGCATCACTCCTTAAAAATGGTGTCTACTGAAAAAAACTAGTTTTCGAAGGAGATGGAAAAATAAGTGCAATATGATTCCAATTTTTTTGAAAATAATATATTTACAATATATAGATAAAATGTCACAATTCACTAGTTTGCATCATCTTCAAATTCCTCACGGTTTAGCCGCTATAGGTGTCTAAAAGTGAAGATTTAGTTAGAAAAAATTAGTTCAGTGTCCAGTTTGGCCAAAAATTGTAAACTCATATTGTGGGATCACCCATAATTTATCACCATTCAAAGTTTTAAAATTCTAAAAAAACTTAATGAAAAAGGGAGGGGCCCATAGATATTATGCTATTTTTTGATAAAAACATGACCACTTTGGGGGCCCCCTTTTTGAAACCCTTAATATTCATTATTTTCAAAAAAAATTAGTAGCTTAGAAAGTAGATTCAGAGCACTAGAACTCTTTTTCTTGTTGCATATTAAAATTTTGAGCATAACTATCTTCATTTTCTTGTGAACATCAAAATTTGTTGATTTAAAAAGAAAGGTGGCATCTTAAGAGCCATTTTTGTGTAAAAAATTGGTGCACTTACCCTTATGATTATATGTACATACATTTATAGTCTTACATTCTTGTCATTTTTTATATAGGAAGTTACAATTGGTTCATCCATGATGAGTTCTTGTCAAACAATCAAAGAAGCATCATCCATCCAGGTATATGGTTTTTTTTATATCTAGTAGATATATAAGTTTCTAGATATAAGTAGATATATGTTTAGTATATGTTTCTTTTTCAACAATTATATATTAATTTTGTTAATTTTATTTTACTTGTGGTATAGAGAATTCCACCATCCACCTATTTGGATCCTCTACCATTACAATATGCTGGGAATCCTAATCGTCCTAAGGGACAATCATTTGTGGAATATTTGTCAGCAGGAAACAAAGGCTTGAGGTAATCAAGAATTGAATTTGACTTTAATTGATATTTTAAAGAAATTATAGTTTAGTATAGTGATTTGATGTTACTTTGAAACTTATAAAAAATGGTAGATAAGTTTCTATTTAGTAGTCTAAGTTATTTACCATTGAGATAATTAATCCAGTTTATGGTTCAAATTATTATTGTGCAGTCAACTTCACATCCATCAGGTGGCATGAAGAGGCTACATTTTGATGATCCGCCACAAGTATATGACTTTCTTAAGATGTCATAGTTATTTGGGATACATACATTGCCTATAAACCTTGAGATGGCATATGCCACATTTTGCAAATATTGTCTTGAGTTGGAATTTATGCCAAATTTGTATATGTACACAGACAATTACTCTACACTTTCATATACAAAAAATAATATTCAATATACTTTGTTCCTTTTGTGCATGTTTTCCTACTTTGAAACTTAAAATTTGAATGTATAATCACTTTATAATGGTTGAGCTATGATTAATAACATGTTATAGATTAATTTATTGCAATCTTGCACTTTAATAGTTTATGAATTACATATCATTTTCACTCATAAATTACTATTAGTCATTTACAATTGGAATCCATCTTGATCTTTGCACCAACACCTCTAATAGAAGCAACCATTTTGTTTAAAGATTTAGGTAAAGAGTAAATCAACAAGATGCATTTATCATCTTATTTCAAGTTAACATCTAAAGAAACAAGTTGACTCAAAATAAAATTAAAATCATTCAAATATTTTTCTCTAAATTACCATATATCATTTACAAAGATTATAATCATTTTTAAGACATAATTTATTAGCTAAAATTTTACTTCTAGGTAAAAATTACTTTTCCTCCTCTATATAGCTTGTGTGTAGAGGTCCCCATCCATTTACATTAACATCTATAATACTATTAAATTTGGTTGCCTTGGGAAACTTCACCAAATCTGATTCCTTTATCCTTAGTCTCTATAGTTGTGCAACATCCTTTATCTTGTGATTCCTTGATCTATTAACATCCTCTAGTCTCTATGGTTTCATTTTGGTTTTGATCCTTTGAATAAAGTTTCATTTTCCCTTTAACAATGATGGCTTTTTCAATTTTAATTTCCCTTTTGATTAGTACATAAAAATAAGTGACGTGGAATGCCGATTACAGGTTTATATTAATGATAAAGTTGTATATAAACTTTTTCTTTATCAGTATATAAGTTGTGCATATTACTTAGGATTTCCCTTGCCCTTATATTTGACTTATTTTAGGATCTTGAAGAAGGAAGGCCTAAAAAAATTGTGATATCGACATAATTACTCAATCCATTCACCACATGTCTTTTCACTCTTGGTCAAGAGATAAGATAAGTAGTAGTGGAGGAGGTTGGAATTATTAATGAGAGTGATGTTGGGTGTATTGTTTTTGATGTGTGAACAAAGGAATTGAGGTTGATGGTTTTGATGGGTGTTTTAGTTTTGATGTGTGACCAAAGGAATTGAGGTGAGGAAGGATGAGTATCTAGAGAGTTAGGGTACACTATTTTTTTAACCTTAGAGAGGTCATATCCTTATTGAAAATGAAGGATGATAGTTAGATCAATCATATAGTCATGTTGATTAGGATTTCCATTATTAATTTCATGAGATTAGGGCTATCATAATCCACATAGAAATCCACTGTCACATTGGGAAAGTCATAAAAACCTATAAGATCATCAAATCCCATGAATAAATGCTAAAAAAACAAATATTTTTGTTGCCTAAGGTAGTACACATGAAGATCTAGCTATGGGGTGTCATTATGTCCACAAAAATGAGAAAAATAGGAAAGCCCTAGGCTACTCATGGGAAAATGATTGTTCAAAAAAAAGTTGCTAAATTAAAAAATTGAAAATTTGTTAGTAGGTATGACAAAGGGGCTATGCAAACATGTCTAAGTGGATAGGTAAACACTGTGGAAGGGCTCTATTCATTCTCCAAGTCATCCTATCATTTCATAGTGCACTATTATGGTGTAGTCTCTTAAAAGCCCTAAGAGAAAACAATTTTTGAACTATGAAAAAGTGGTTCTCAAAGCTTGTGGCACCTAAGAATGTTTCGTCTGCACCTACAAGTCAATATGGCATCCCTCCACATTAATCTCTCTTAGTTTTGGTCAACTCAACATCATTTGACCATGCCAACTTAGAATGCATACTTGAGAAAACTATTAGTGGAGAGAAGTACAGATTTGGAAATAAGCATATTTTTTATTTCATGCATATTGGACCAAAACCAACTACACCAACACATCCAAGTGGGTAGGTAAATACCAGGGAATGGATTTGTTCATTCTTCAAGTCACTAGATATTTTAGAGTGCATTATTTTGACATAGTCTCTTAAGAGCCCTAAGAGAAAAAATATCAAACTATGACAGAGTGGTTCTCAGAGCTTGTGGTACCTAAGAATATTTATTTTGCACCTACAAGTTGATATGACATCCCTCCATATTAAATGGGGTAGGTAGAGAGAGGTAGAGAGGAAGAGGTGTTATTGATTTCATCAATGCTATGAATTAGTGGGTTATGGAGTGCAATTTCAATATCATTGGGTTCATATCCAATTTTGTAAAGCAAATCTTGATGTATTTTTGGTGTCTTACTATATTCACAATGTAATAGAAAATTGGTTGATTATAGAAAACCCGATGCAGAAAGAGACATGACAATTAACAACAACCGTGGGAATGCTTGCTGGAAGATATTCCAGTCAGTTGGGCCAATTAAGGGTCATTCACACTCAAATTATTTATCTCCAAAACAAGCTTCTAATTCTCAGGGATCCACCTTCTCAAAATAGTCGCTGCAATCTCATCTATATGAGGAATCTCCCTATGATCAAATTCCAGAGAGAACATCTACAAGAGATGTACAAGAAAACATGCTGCAACAATCAAAAGCTAGACATGAAATCTATAGGGGAAGAGTGAAAACACAAGCATAATAGGTGTTTGATTTAAACTCTACTTTCATTTAAACATGTCACAATGTATTACAATCAAAATACTACACAGGACAACAAGAAATGAAGAACATAATCACCAAGACTCAACATGCTACGCCCAAAACAATATATCCAGTGCTTATCAAGGAAACATTAACAAAAATAAATTCATCCCTATCTCTAGTAGAAGATTGTAAAGTCCATGAAACACCATCTATTAGGGAAAATATTTCATTTGTATTAAGTTGCCAGTCTCAAAGTGAGCAACTACAAAACATGAGAACTCTTAAGCTCTTCTAGGCACTGTACACATCTTTTCTCCCCTACCAACACTCCCTTTTTCTTTGGTGACCTTCTATGCTCATGTATAGACCACCCTCTTTCTCACACATTCTTTAACACAACCTTCTTTTCACCAGAAAAAAAACACAAGACTCTTTGCCAGGAACAATTTGATGGTTTAGCACAACTGTTTCTTCTCCATTTCTTGACAGTCACTTACCCACATTAATGTGTAAACAAAAACCCAAATTGCCTCATCTGTACTTAACCAAAATATTATCCAAAGAACAACAAAAATTTAAGAGAAAAGTAAAGTTTTCAAAAATTCAAACCAAAATTGGTCAACCAAGGATGATGCCCCTACATCAATTTCTTCTTGTTTTTTTATGATGTTACTCTTATCAATAAGTGTTTTATCATATTTTATAATATTTTCAATTTCATGTTCAATACTTTCAAATTGAATTTCATGTTCAATATTTTCATTTTAAATTTCATGTTCAACATTTTCAAGCTGTATCTCATGTTCAAAATTTTCAAGTTGTATCTCATGTTCAACATTTCATTTTCAATTTCATGTTCAACATTTTCATTTTCAATATTTTTTAATTTCAATTTTATGTTGAAAATTTTCAAATTCAATATCATAGTCACTTTCAATGTCCTTTAAGGGTAACAAAAATCCTTCTCCTTGAAGAGTATTTGACAAACCTTTTCTTTCCATCCTCTTCCTTGATCTATCTTTGTCCCTACTTGCTTCAATTTCATTTGTTTGAAATTTCCTCTTCCTTTTATGATGACTACTGATTCCCATTATAAAAACAAAAACAATTACCTTGATGATTGATAAAATACACTTTTGTGTAAAAGAATATAGAAAAATAATTTTTTTTATCTATATTGGACAAAAATCATGACATTCCCGACACCAAAGAGCATGTAGAGATTGTTGGAACGCCCAAAATAGAAATTGGGTTATTTTGTCCACTCAAACAAAACATATATCTATTTTGTGCTCCAAGTGTATTTATGTTTTATAAAGATTATTTTCTTATGTGAAAACAACTTTTATAAAATGGATATCTGTTATGTGCTTCAAAACAAATATCCATTATGTGCTTCAAACCAGTATCCATTTTGTGCTTCAAAATGGATATCCATTTTGTAAAGAAAAACAAGTACCCATTTTATAAAGCAAAATGGGTACCCATTTTTGAACAGAATGAATATTCATTATATTAAATAAAAAATGAACTTATAGAAATCAAATATAATAAATATATTATACTATTATATATATTATATTATAATATTTATATGATGTAATATTATAATATTGTATTTATATAATATAAATATTACATATTATATTAATATTAATATATTCAAATATATATTATATATCATATTAATATATATTATATATCATATTAATATATATTATATATCATATTAATAAATATTATATATTATATTAATATTAATATATTTAAATATGTATTATATATCATATTAATAAATATTATATATTATATTAATATTAATATATTCAAATATATTTTATATATTATATATTATATTAATATTAATATTTATATATTATATTAATATTAATATTTATATATTATATTAATATTAATATATTCTAATATATAATAAATATTATATTAGGTTGTATTATAATATTATAAATGGGGGGTAGAGAGAGAGAGAGATGTAGGTAAAGACGAAGAAGGTGAGTGAAGATATAGAGTAGTGATGGAAGATGAGAGAGATTTTTCTCGCAGCTTCTTGTAGTTTTATTATAATAAATATGATATTTAAAACTCCCTTGCAACAATCCAACAAATATATATTTTATAATATGCTATATTATTGTGAGGCAAACCTCTATGCTACATCCAGTAAGTGAACTATTTTAAGTTTAATTATTGATTATGCCCGATGATACCATTGATGATAGGAGATTTAGACATTTGTGTTCATGTGATGATTTGATTATGACTAGCTACATCTAGTACTTGGATTATTTTGAGTCTATCCCTATTGATACCATTGATGACAAGATATTTGCACATTTAAGTTAATATGATTATTTTATTTTGATTATGCAACATGCTAGCTAACTATGATGATTGATCTAATTTTATGCTGGTTATTGAGTTTGTTTAATTTGAATATGAAAACTTAATGATGAATGAATGAAACAAGTGGTGTGAACCAATCATGTTGCAATTAGATGAGTATGAAAATTAAGGTTAATGAAAATGAGATAAGATAGGTGGCTAATGATTTTTCAATTATGTTATAGGATCTTTATGCTATACAAATTATGAAACTTGTGTGAATGCAATTGTGATTCAAGTGGTTTGATTATTATATGAATATGATTTACTTGGATGGATTAACGTGTGCATTGAGTGTGTAGGTACATTTTCCATGGCCAATGGAAATTGGAGGCAACTCTTGGGAACCCTAAGTAAATTAACCAGTGAAACCGAGCTAAAGTCCATATGGAGGGACTATAGTTCCATCATGTAATGTATTTTATTCTTGATGTTATTTGTGAATGTTTTTAATTTGGTTTTTATTGCCATGTCAGTCCATCCAGGAGGTGAGTTGTCCATCCAAGTGGAAAAACACGGATTTGAACTTTTAGGCACTTTTGGGGATTGAAAAGTGATATTTTTTAAGTGTTTTTATGGGTGTAAGGTCCCTAGGGAAGGTACCTATGGGTTAGGCACCTTTTTAGCTCAAAATCATGGGTCAGTCTCAAGATTTGACACTCTTTTTGAGGCCTTAAAGAGGTTTGACGAAAAAAAGGTCTGGAAAGTGGGATGGGGACTAGTCTCTTTCCATCCCCACTTCTCCAAGTTGCCTTGAAAGGCTCCCAAGTCCTCACACATGGGTGAGTGTGCCTGGGAGAGTGAATGGGAGGTTGAAAAATGTCATCTCCCTATTCAAAAGAATTCAAACTTGAGTTCCTATAAAGAAAACTCAAAACAAGGGTTATGGGATTCTTTTTGCATTCTTGATTTTGGTTGAATTTTGGGGGTTGAGGAGTTTGAAGAAAAATCTTGAAAGAAGAGGAGTTGTGTGGATCCTCAACCCATCCTTCCCTAAGCTTGGTTTTGAGGTAGATTCACCACTCTTTATGTTTCTCTATTTTTTTTTTTCAAAGATTAAATGTAAAAATGTGCTTGGTATTTTATCTCTTATGTTTTGTTGGTATGCTTATTTCAAAATGCTTTTGGTGCTTGTTTTCTTGAGTTGTTGAATGTGGTTTATGTGATGGGAAAAGGGTTGTATAGGGATAGGCTCACCCAAAATTTGGGAAGAGCATCCCTAATTGGGGATGGTATGGAGTAGGAGCCTCCATGGGAAAGTTTAATTATTCCTTAAGAGGAGAGGCTCAAAAAGGGTATGAGTACCCATATGTAATTGTGAAATGTTAGAAATGGTTTTGGTGGTATGGTTTTTGGAGAAAGAGAAGACATTTAAGAAGGGTTGCATGTGAAATGATGGGAGTATGATATTGAATCATTCGTGTTGCTATTATTATAAGTCCCCATATGGAGTGCGTAGTCCACCCTCCATTCCCCACTTTGGATTTTTGATGGAATCCTAAAGTTATGTGAAAATCCCTTGGGTGGGTGTGAAAATAATCTTGTGTGTATCATGTGTGCGTAAATATTGTTTTACTTGGTTTTGTTTGTACTTGGTTCCCTCGGTTGCCTCCTAGCTCAAGGGTGGTTGGTTTTCCAACCAAAGGTTGGGAAGTGAGCACTACTTTGGCTATGGAGAAAATGTTTGTGTTTTGTGTAGGTTGGAGAAAGTTATGGAGATTATTTCAAGATTGAAAAGGGTCACCTATTTTGTCAAATAATTATGTTATGAGGTGAAGATAACCTCACAAAAATGTAGCTACCTTTATTGATAGATGTGGGAGAAAAGCGTGTATGTGTAATAGTGGTGTATATTTGCATGATGTGACTTTATATGTAAAAGTAAAAAGAATACTTTGTTAAATGAAAATGTCATTGTTCTTTTATTTAAGTGATTAGGTATTTTAGTTTTGAGAATATAAATGTTAGTTTTAAAAATAAAGTTCCTATATTTCATTCATTTTATTAAAGAAGAATGCTATATTCTACTAAGAAACATAAAGTGTGTATTTTGGGAGAGGGATGTAATGTTGAGATGTAAATATTTATAAATATGTCTTTTGTTATCATAAATGAAATGAGTTAAATATAGATTTGAGCATTATTTCTTGTAGAAAGAAGAAAAAAAAATAATATAGTTTTTCCTGTACTCTACAATGTCATCTGATTTAGTGTGTAAAGAGGAGGTAAAAATCACTTTCTATTGTGCAAGAAAAGAATCACGAACATTATATCATAAAAAAAAATATTGTTCTATTATAAATATTTTACACCGAATCCTATTTGGGTAAGAAATTATACCATGATGAGGGTAGATACACACATTTTAAAAGTGATTGTGCAGTATTCGAGTTTACCTTATTTGCATGCATTAAATTTATAAATTTTATATCTAGCCTCTATGGTATTTTGATGAATAGATTAGTTAAATACATTAGTCTACTTCTTAGGATAAAGTAAGTTAGCCAAGATGGAATAAGATATGTTTTGTACAAACTAGGATATATATGCATATGAGACTTTGTTGTAATCCATGTTATTAGTATTGACCTGCTTGCACATTGAATAAAACATTTCCATGCATTCATGTATGAGGCTTGTTCTGGAATAATAAAGGAACCAAAATGTTAGGCTATTTCTACTATAAGCAGATAATTTTTTTAGAGGTGACTTGAATAGGGTTATAATATTGTGTTGGGTATTTCTATTGTGTACAGTCAATCCCAAGTCATATAACCGAGGATATGGAGATTCAACATAATTAATAAAAATATAACTATACATTTATCAACATCTTTATCTCTACCCACTGCAGCGTTACATCTTCTATTCCCTTTTCCTAGCGAAGATGAACTGAAACTACAAATGATTTAATAGAAATGCTCATTGATTTGCTATGTTTACCTTGAGTGAGTGTAGTCCAAAAGATGGGTAAGATCCCTTTGAATAACCTTAATCTCCAATCATCTCGTAATAGCCCATCATAAACCTTATTTGTTGATAGGAGAGTCTATGATCCTCAGCTTGCAATACATGAATCCAATGAGTCGATCTATAGTCTAGTGCTCTGAGTGAATTTGTTGTGGCACCATAATAGACTCTGTTTGTGCAAACAAACATTCTCTTGAATCAATGCATATAGTTGTCACCTCACCCCTTACGCCTTTGGAATTGGATTTCTTGGTAACCTGTATGCCAGTGAGAGTATAATTGGTAGTCACAACCAAAGTGTATAAGCAAAAAGTTATTAGTATAGTGTTCTCTGACTTAGTTTTGGTGGTTTACACTTATTTGCGTTTTGCATGGGACATTGTAGTTAATCCCATTACTATGTGTATCTCTGTCAAGGAATCACCAATAGTCTCCGATTGAACCCATGTGCTAACTATCTCTTGTACTACGCCGATGTTTATGATTTTCATTAGTATCTATTTAGTAGATAGCTAGGTGGAGTTAATGGATTGCCACTAATAGTGGAGAAGGGGTATTGGGTGTAAATGCAAAATTATTTATGTAGCGAATGGGGATCAATCTATATGTTCAAACACTAGGTCATTAACTCCTTGCCAACGTTGAAAGAGTGTTGTTAGATCAACCTTGGGGGCTTGCATCTTCCACCTCCGATGCATTGCAGCCGTGAGGTGACAAGAGAAAAAGCTTGGAATTGATGCCTAAAGTGTATTGGCAACTGTGTTCCTATAGGCTGGTCACCTACACAAATCTTGCAAGAGTTGTCACCAAAAGAATTTCTTTGAGGTAGTCTTTAAAATATATTTATACTACCGAGTATACTTGAGCCTCTAGGTTTTGTGCAAAAGTTTCACTGAATAAGAAGCAATTTCTTCCTTTGCCTTTGTGATTGGGAGTAAACATGCATCAAAGCAGAAAAATAGAAAGAATGTGGTTTAAAAGCAGGCCACTATTCTTTGGGAGTTTAGCAACCCACTTTGCTCCATACCTGTTGCACCACCCATCATATTCAACCTACATTTTCGGAAGCATAAACTGAGATAAATGGTGCATCGTCCTGCTATGTGAAGAAGCGGGTAAAGAAAATAAATAATATGCTAACGATTTAGGGTTGGAATATGGACATTCAAAAATAGACTCCGTAATATGCTTAAGTCTGTTAAATTTTTCCTTGCCAGCTCATGAAATAAAGTTTATTGCTAAAACATTTTGTCGCGGAAGATAAGTCTTCTCTCTTTCAAAGAAAATCATTGTTATAAACATATGCACATATTTTAGAGTTCACATTTTTATACATTAGTAATGATTATACTATTGGATCGGTGCTAATGAAATTGTCCTTTGAACCTTCTCTTTAAATTATCTCGAAGTGTTGCGCTAGGATTCTCTTTTTCTTTCTCTTACGTAAGTGATGTGCTTTTTCCCCATTATATTCCTCATATTATATCCCTTGTATTGTTTTTCATTATCTTGTTTAATTTTAAAGATCTTCTAAAATCAAGGCAATTGACATGTTAGAAAATGACTAGGTTTCCATGTTCCTAGATAAATGAGTTTTATTTTTAAAGTGAGTAGAATTTTAAAATATATTTATATATGATTAAAAAATATATATATCCCTATGCACTTTAAACAGTGGTTCTAATAAATTAAATAAGATTTTATATAAGGATGGAGACTACAACTTCTAGGAAATATTTTTAAAAAGAAAGATTCTTCTTTATTTGATCCTCTTCCTTTCTTTAAAAAGTAAAATAAAAAAATATAAATAAAAAGGATTTAATATATATTTATTTGTATATAATCTTATGGATTTAAATTTTACTCCTTTGAATAAATAAAATTTATATATATATATATTTTGGGATAAGTAAATAAAAATAAATAAATCAATAAATAAATAAAATAAAGAGGGGATATATTAATATCGAAAAGTGAGGAAGTTTTAATACTAATGTTAGTAATCATTGAATGAGCGCAGTAGATAGTCTCTAACCACACATAGTTATCTACATCTACTCTGCCCCGCTCTAGGGTGACATGTCGAGGAGATATTGCATAAGCAACATCTCTCAACATCTCTATTTTAGGCAACCATGTGTATGAATGGTTGGTCATTACTAATTACTTTGCAATGTTATCAAAAAAAAAATTGTTAGTTGCATTTTTGCCCTAATGTAAAATATGGGCATTACAAGTATTATATATAATATATAAATTTATATTATATAATGTATATTATATTAATACTAGTATAGCCTAATATATATTAATTTATCATTTATTATATTATATATATTAATATTTTAAATTATATATATAAATATAAATATTAATATTATAACATGTTAAATTTTAATCTCTAGTCAACAAAAAAATTCATTCTTAAGTTAAAGAAACGAATATTTGTTTCTTAAAGTTAAAAAATAAATATCTATTTTTTAATTTAAAAAAAATGGATATTCGTTCTATAATGCCCCTCCGCCCTTCGTCCTGACATGTTGACGTTTGAGGGTTGGTCCGTCTATTGTGTTAATTGCTTGATTAATGCTGGGAAAGATTTTATATTAATGGAAGGGTATTGAGGTTTAAAGTATTTTATAAGTTTGATTAAATATTTTATATAATCCGTAATTTTAATAAATAAAATACTATTGATATTTTGTTTAACTTAAATAAATTAAAACTTATAGTTAAATAAAAAAAAATAAAAAAATTTATTAGTTCATCTTGCAAGCAATTTTGAAGGAAGGGGTTAAATTAATAAATTAAATAATTAATAGTTGAGTTAGTTTAGTGTGTAAGTTAAAAGGCAAGATAAAAATGAAAATAAATTGAAGAAATTATGAATGGGGGAAAAGATATATATATAAAAAAAAAAGGAAAATAAATAATTTAATGGGATTGTTGGAGTGAAACAGTTTCAGATAGTGGAGGTTAATAAAGAAGGTAGTGGAAGTTATCTAGGGGAGGGGTAATGGAATTATTCCCGGGGAAGTAATTGCATTGGGTTGCACAGGATTCTTGATCTGGAAATTTTTTATTCTCTTTGTCTGGGGGAAAAAAAAATGGGGGGGGAGGGCCTGGAAGGATTGGAAAACCGGATTGGGGTGTCAGGATTTGAAGAGCTTGAAGCTGGGATTGAAGCTTGAAAGAGATTTTGAGCTGCAGCTGGAATCTGGAACCGACAAACACCTTCAGCTCTAACAATTAGTTTATACCAGGTTTCCTTCTCTCATAATTTACCCTCTCTGTGTTAGAATAAACCATTGAATTTTGTGTATTGGGTGAAACAAGAGATTGTGTCTGTAAATGAATCCTTGTGATAAAATAATTTTTCCAGTATTTTGACTCGTGTTTTTCTTCTGGCAGTTCATGTATGCCTGTAGGTGTGTATATACTACTCTCTTTTGGAATTTGCTGGATTTCTGTAGCTTTCCTTTAACCCTGTCACCTAATCTTTGTTGTTTCCGATTTCCCATCTGGACAAGTGCTTGCTCACAATTATTTTATCCTCTTCTCTAGACTCCCATTATTTATTCTGTGATTTGGACACTGGGGAAACATCGTGGGTCTTATGAAACGTTTCCATTTCTATACCTCTCCTTCCTCTCTTCTTTTGGATGTTTTCCCTTCATGCTATATTTTTACCATGAGGTGAACGAGTGTATTTGTTATCGTGGCGAGTTCGATGTGTGATTGAATCTAATAACTCATTACCAATAATAATCAATGCTCGTGCTATAATGTCTTCAGTATGGATTGTTGGAATATTAACCCTAACTGCTGCCGTCCCTGCCAACCGCCGCCCGCTATATCGCAATCAAGAAATTAGCCATTGCGATACCGCGGGAGTCTTCGGTAAAGTTTTTGTTTTATATCAACCGCCTGCCGTACCTCCAGCCAATGCCCGCTATATCGCAATCAATAAATTATTCATCGCGATATCACGGGGGACTTCGTAAAAGCTTATTTTATTTTTAACCGCCGCAGTTTACCGGGCCGTCAACTAACCGCTGCCCGCAATATCGCAATCAAGATTTTAACCATCGCGATACCGCGGGGAACTATGGAGAATGCCGCCACCGCCAGGTTTAATATTTAAGTTTGAATATTATGAAAAAGACAATGTATTAAATGCATTTTGACGGGGGAAAAGTTAGTTAGGTGAATTTGAAAATTGTATTCGTTTCCTCTCATCCGTGAAAATATTTCACGTGACTTTTTACCTGCAGCATATATTATGTAATTGTAATTTATTTTTAACAACAAGTGAATGAGAATGAGAAGAAGGTGAATGTGAGCAAACAAAAAATTACGAGCAGCAGCTCTGTGTGTTAAAAAATAATATTTTATGTTTTAATTTTTTTTCTGTGTGTGTAAAAATTCCTCCTCTGCCTCTGGCCTTCACGTGGTATCAGAGCAAGTTCGAGTATCAAAGCAGATTATCTGGGTAAATTTCAAAAATGGCAGCAAGCACAAGCTTGACAAACCCACAAATTCCACAGTTTAATGGGAAGAATTATGAGTACTGGTCAATTACCATGAAAGCACTATTTAGCTCACAGGATATATGGGATTTAGTAGAGAATGGATTTGCAGAGCCAGCAGATGCAGTAGCATACAATGCTTTAACACAAGCAGAGAAAGACTTATTGAAGGACACAAGGAAGAAAGACTCAAAGGCTTTATTTTATCTGTTTCAAGCTGTACATGTGAGCATTTTTCCAAGGATTTCAGCAGCAACAAAGTCCAAACAAGCATGGGACATACTTCAAACAGCCTATCAAGGCATGGCAAAAGTTAAAACAGCAAAGCTACAAATGCTGAGAAGAGATTTTGAAACAATATGTATGAAGGACAATGAATCTATAGATTCATTCTACACCCAAGTCATTGGGATGGTTAATCAAATTAGGTCTCATGGAGAGAATCTGGAAGATACCAGAGTTGTTGAAAAGATTTTAAGGAGTTTGCCCACAAAATTTCTACCGGTTGTAGTTGCTATAGAGGAGACAAAGGATCTCTCACAGTTCTCAGTTGATGAGCTGTATGCATCTCTAATTTCTCATGAACAAAGGCTGAAAAGGTCAGCAGATACATCACTAGAGCATGCTTTCAAAACTCAGGCTTCAGTCAGTCAAGGAAGAGGCAGAGGTAGATCAAGAGGAAGAGGAAGAAACTCTTACAGAGGTGAAAGATACAGTTTATCAAACTCAAGTGGAAGATGCAGCAATCAAGGCTCAAGCCAAAACTCAACACAGAATCTGTCACAAAATCAAAGGTATGAGAAATCTCAAGTCAATGTCACTCACGTAAAAAAATATGGGCATTATGAATGAGTGTAGAAGAAGCGTTAGTAATAATAGACAAAGTACAAATTTTCAAGGAGAAGGTCAAAATCGAGAATTCGGATAAAGCACAAACTTTTTGGCTTGTAATGTTGTCAAAAACAAAATAGAAAAGATGTATGGTTTTTAGATTCAGGCTGTAGCAATCATATGACAGGGAATCTAGAAATGTTTTCAAGTTTAAATGAGAATGTAAAGTCCGATGTTACATTGGGTAATGACAACAAAGTGTCAGTCAAAGGAAAAGGAGATGTCAATATTCTAACTAAACAGGGGGAGAAAAAGTATATTTCAGATGTGTATTTTGTGCCTGGTCTGAAACATAACTTAATGAGTGTAGGGCAACTGGTTCAAAAAGGGTATAAAGTAACCTTCAAGAATGGTCTATGCACAATTTTAGATAAATACCCAAGCAACCAGCTTATTGCAAAAGTCAGAATGACAAACAATAGAATGTTTTCCTTAAAGATAAGGCCAGATTTGAATATAAATTATGCTCATGCACAACACCTAATGAATTCACAAGTGGGTAGAGATGAAACTACAGCAGTAGTGCAGACAATTTTTTAAGCTGAGATAAAAGATGAAAACTAGTTATGGCACCTGAGATTTGGTCATCTCAACTTTGGAGGTTTAAATTTACTTCATAGGAAAGGCATGGTCAAGGGACTACCTTTAATAGAAAAACCAGAAAGGGTATGTGAAGGGTGCATATTAGGAAAACAACATAGAGAATCATTTCCTGCAGGAAAGTCAACTAGAGCAAAAGCCCCTTTAGAAATTATACATTCAGATTTGTGTGGACCTATGCAAACACCTTCAATAGGTGGTAGTTTTTATTTTCTGACATTCATTGATGATTATTCAAGAAAAACATGGGTCTATTTTCTAAAGCAGAAAAATGAAGTGTTTGATCTATTTCGTCAGTTCAAGAATTTGGTTGAAAAACAAAGTGGTTATTATATCAAAGTGTTGAGAACAGATAGAGGTGGTGAATATATTTCAAGAGAATTTTTTAATTTTTGCAAAGATCATGGAATTCACAAGCAGTTCACAACTAGATACACACCTCAGCAAAATGGAGTAGCTAAAAAGAAAAATAGAACAATCATGGAAATGGCTAGAAGCATGTTGGCCCAAACATTTGTCAAATGAATATTGGGCTGAAGCAATTTCTTGTGCAGCCTATATAATGAATAGGTGTCCAACAAAAAGTGTCATGAATATGGTACCTGAAGAAGCATGACATGAAGAAAACACAGTGTTACTCACATGAGAGTATTTGGATGTGTAGCATATGCACATGTGCCTGATGAATTGAGAAGGGAGCTAGATAACAAAGGAGAAAAATGTATATTTGTTGGATACAGTGAAGAATCCAAAGCTTATAAGCTCTATAATCCAACAACAAAGAAAGTTATAATCAGCAGAGATGTACAATTTGTAGAAGATGAAGCATGGGATGGAAGTATAGAGAAGACAGTCAATATTTCAGCTAGTATACCTCAAGAGGAGAATGAAGTTCCAGCATCAACAAATGTTCCAGCTATTGTGACTCCTCCCACTCCCATTCAAGCTCAGCAAAGTGGTCCACAAGTGACACCAGCATCAACTGTAAGAACAGCCTCAATCATTCAAGGAAGCAGTCCAATAAGAGGACAACAAACACCATCTACAGCAGGACCATCTGGTCCACATTCCACAAGTTCAAGTGATATGTCAAATCCTACATTGGCAAGTCTGAGAAGACAAAAAATCGAAGCATAAGAGATATATATGAGCAAAATGAAGGTGAGAATAATTTAGATCAGATTTCTCTTTGTGCATTTTATTCTCAAATAGAAGATCCAATTCATTTTGAAGATGCAGTCAAAGATGATAAATGGGTAAGTGCTATGGATGAAGAAATTGAAGCAATTGAGAAGAATCAGACATGGGAACTAGTTAGTCTTCCAAAAGACAAAGATGTAATTGGAGTGAAATGGATTTATAAAACCAAATTGAATGAAAAAGATGAAGTTCAGAAGCTTAAAGCAAGATTGGTTGTAAAGGGCTATTCACAACAGCCTGGAATTGACTACAATGAAACATTTGCACCTGTAGCGCGATTGGATACTATAAGGATGATTTTAGCTTTAGCAGCTCAGAATAAGTGGTTTGTATCTCAAATGGATGTAAAGTCAGCTTTTTTAAATGGTTATTTAGAAGAAGAAGTTTATGTGGATCAGCCACCTGGATATGAAATTCTGGGTCAAGAAGACAAAGTTTACAAATTGAAAAAGGCACTGTATGGATTGAAACAAGCCCCAAGAGCTTGGTACAGCAGAATAGACAGTTATCTTTTGCAGAATGGATTTAATAGATGTAGCAGTGAGCCCACACTGTATACAAAAATGAATGAAGAAGGTGAAATACTAATAGTATGCTTATATGTGGATGATTTAATTTTCACTGGCAATTTGTCAGTTGATCTGTTCAAGGCAGACATGAAGAAAGAATTTGAAATGACAGACTTAGGTCTGATGAAGTATTTTTTAGGTATTGAAGTGAATCAAAATGAAAATGGTATTTTTATTTCACAGTCAAAATATGCAAATGACATTTTGAAAATGTTTAATATGATGAAGTGCAAACCAGCACCAACACCTACAGTGACAGGTCTGAAACTAAGCAAGGATGATAGAGGGTCTAATATTGATCCAACTTTGTTTAAGAGGCTTGTTGGAAGTCTCATGTATCTCACAGCCACAAGGCCAGACATTATGTATGGAGTAAGTTTGATTTCTAGGTTTATGGAAACACCAAAAGACACCCATTGGAAAGCAGGGAAGAGAATTTTAAGGTATGTAAGTGGAACAAGAAATTTTGGCATCAAGTATTCAAGTTCAGATGAGTTCAAACTCATAGGATACACAGACAGTGACTGTGCTGGTAGCATTGATGACAGAAAAAGCACGTCTGGTTATGTATTTAATTTTGGGACAGGAGTTGTCTCATGGTCTTCAAAGAAGCAGCCAATAGTTTGTCTTTCATCAGCGAAGCAGAGTATGTGGCAGCCACAAGTGCAGCATGTCAAGCAATTTGGATAAGAAGAATTTTGAAAGAATTGCAAAATGAACAAATGGAGGCAACAAAAATTTACTGTGATAACAATTCAGCCATTGCTCTTTCGAAAAATCCAGTCTTTCATAAGAGAAGCAAGCACATTGATACCAGATATCATTTTATCAGAGAATTAATTAACAATGGTGATATATTTTTAGAGTATTGCAGATCAGAAGAGCAAAGTGCAGATATTTTTACAAAGCCGCTGGGAAGAGATAATTTTATTTTTCAAAGGAACAGATTGGGCATGGTGACAGCGCAGTTATGCTTAAGGGGGAGTGTTGGAATATTAACCCTAACTGCTGCCGTCCCTGCCAACCGCCGCCCGCTATATCGCAATCAAGAAATTAGCCATTGCGATACCGCGGGAGTCTTCGGTAAAGTTTTTGTTTTATATCAACCGCCTGCCGTACCTCCAGCCAATGCCCGCTATATCGCAATCAATAAATTATTCATCGCGATATCACGGGGGACTTCGTAAAAGCTTGTTTTATTTTTAACCGCCGCAGTTTACCGGGCCGTCAACTAACCGCTGCCCGCAATATCGCAATCAAGATTTTAACCATCGCGATACCGCGGGGAACTATGGAGAATGCCGCCACCGCCGGGTTTAATATTTAAGTTTGAATATTATGAAAAAGACAATGTATTAAATGCATTTTGACGGGGGAAAAGTTAGTTAGGTGAATTTGAAAATTGTATTCGTTTCCTCTCATCCGTGAAAATATTTCACGTGACTTTTTACCTGCAGCATATATTATGTAATTGTAATTTATTTTTAACAACAAGTGAATGAGAATGAGAAGAAGGTGAATGTGAGCAAACAGAAAATTACGAGCAGCAGCTCTGTGTGTTAAAAAATAATATTTTATGTTTTAATTTTTTTTTTGTGTGTGTAAAAATTCCTCCTCTGCCTCTGGCCTTCATGGATAATGGAGTGAGTGTTTCTGTGTTCTATCTGAGATAAGCCATGGGTTCCGCATTAGTAGTATATGCGCTTGGTATTTGCAATTTTTAAGTCTAAAGGAAATTTCATCAACGTTTACACCGCTGACGAACTCCAATGTCGGCGTGCTGCTGGCATGAAGCCGCGGCTTGGGCATTGAAATTGACCTTAAATTAAACTCTGTTATATCTGTAGAAATCTGCTATCCGTATAGTGGAAATTCATTCCTCCATCTTTTATATCTTGTGTCTCCCTTATTTGGCGATGTCTCTTATTAACAAGGGGATCTATAATGGATACTGTGGCTTCTCTTCGTTATTAGAATGAGTTCGCTCTACAAGCAGCCGTTCCACTCTCAAATCTTAAACTCATATCTCTGTTTCTTACGCCTTAACTGGGTGATAAAAACTCTGTAATCTGGCTGTTTTTTCCAAGGCCGAAGTTGTAAGTCCTTGATTTAATGCATTGAGACATATTGTAATCGAATTTAATATCTTCGCCGCTATCTGTGGAAGAATACATTTAAATCAAACTTCAGAAGTTCATTGCTTTGTCATTATAAGTTGCATGAAGGAATGACTACTGTCTGTTTTATCCTTACATAAATCTTGCTTCACCGCCACCTCAGTCAGAAGTTTCTAATTCAAATTTCTTTCTTAAATTTCCCCGGCGGTAGATATGGCTAAATCATGCTGAATCCAATGTCGGTCTTTTGCCGCTGCAGCCTTTGAAGCTAAAATATTGTCAGGGCTTAAATAACTTTCTTGATTCCATTAGCGACCAGTCACAGCCGCAACACTTGAAAATAGAAAGGAGTGGATGTTTAATCAAGCTCCCTGATTCCTTTTGCAATCTGTCATAGCGGCAACACTTGTATATGGTAGGGTGTATAGTTTAAAATAACCTCCCTGAATCTACTGCAACCTGTCCCAGCTGCTACACTCAAACATAGAAGGCTGTAAAGGTTTAAAATACCTTTCTGATACCTTTAGTAATTTATCACACCTGCAGCGCTTGAAAATAGATTGTCGTAGAGGTTTAAATATCCTCCCTGATTTCATTGATAACCTGTCATAGCTGAAGCGCTAGAATATAATAGAAAACTTTAAAAGCTCAAACAACCTCTTTGACTCCATTGTCAACCAGTCTCAGCCGCAACACTTGAACTCTTTTAGATTTTGTTGGAATTGATTTTTAATAGAAATTTGATTTGATAAAGATAATTGAAGCGTGAGTCTATTAACCTCGTGTATTTGTTACATATGTTAGCTGCAGATTACATATTGTGTACTGTCACTTCAATCAATTTGTTTATTTAATCGGCCACATAAACAATGTAATTACGATATACTATCACTTAGTCTGTTGGGTAGGAGATTAGATATCGTTGTGTCTGTAATCTCTGATCATTGGCAAGTATCTCTTAGTGTGTACCAGTTGAGTGATGGTTGAATTAGATATGCCAGTTAGATTGATAGAATCGTCGGTCTCATGCTTTTATAATGTTAGTTTTGAGATTTGAACTCATCTTCTTTTGTTCGCCGTATGTGATATGTGGTCGTTGTCACATTAGACTTCTTTGAATTGAGTAATCTTCAGATATAATGCTAAGTAAACTTAGATTTTGCATATAATCGGCTACCTGATAATCCTTTATGTGGAGTCGACGTATGCATTTCTAAAGGAAGATGTAACCAAGAGTTTGGAATTAGCTTTTATCTGCAATCGATATTTATATGTGCGTATAAAATGATATCTTAGCTCAAGCTTGGTATAAGAGAGTGTTTAAATAAATGTATTTATAAAAAAAAAAAAAACTATATAAGTAAATTAGTGTATTTTTGTAGCTTTTTATAGATTGTTAAGTTTCTTGTAATAGGCATTGGTTTAATTGGTTGGAATTTGATGCTTGATTTGAGATTGTAGTGTCTTGGGCTATAATTGTTGTTCATGATGTTAGGGTTATTATTATTTGGTTAAGATGAATAATCAGAACATGATTCTATTTCTCTGTTAAAGTTTAATTTGTTGGTTGTTTGGGGATGAATTGCGGGATTTGCATCTATGTATAGGTCATCTTGTGAAGTGAACTTTTGGAGTCTTCTAGAGGCTTTGAGAAAATTGCCTTCTTGATGGAATTATTTGATATACTTTGATATGGTTATTGGTGATCCATGACCTTTTGAAGGTCTTTAAGCTTTGCATCTTATGTTATCCTTTGTGGCTGGAATTTGATTATGCAAGATGGTATGTGCCTCGCCATGTTGTTCTAATAAGGTGGTTATTGTTTGTGCAAGCCAACCTTGTGTTTAAGATTTCATTTGAGTTGGTTGTTGTCAGTAGGGAAGTGGCTCTTAGTGGGGGTCCGACACACAAAGGGCCGCTAGGGTAACTCATTGAGGGATTAAACAAGTGATAACTTAAAAAGAATTAGGGGGAAAGGGTAGCTCTCACAATAATAAGATAAAAGAAACCTCTCTCATGGCTCAAGCGCTTGTACATGCTCGAGGTGAGACGAGAAGCATAGTTTGTATGGGGGTCCGACGGCCGGTAGAGGCAGCCAGGGTAACCTAGGATGGGGGTCTGGTAGCCTAGGAAGGTTACGCCAGAGTAACCCATAGCAAATTATGTAGTGACACTTCTCCTATGATGATTAAGTATCCTCGTGATGTTTTTCTTGCTTGTTTATGGTATGCCTCTAGAAGTGGTGTTCTGTTGATTAATGTTGTTTGTACTTGTACTTGTTGTGTTGTCAGCTTTGTGAGTTTGTTGTCCTTGATTGTTAGTGTTGGTGGGGCCCGTTGTTAACTCCTAGCATGGGGGGTGAATCTCTGGATTCACGTGGTAGGGTGGAATGTGTGTCATCTCCATTGGGTTCCCCTTATGATTGTGATGCAGCGACCTCATTACATTCCTTGATTTCAACATTGTACCTTATTCTAGATGACTGACCCATTGTAATTGTACTGAATTTGTAACTTGTTATGTAACATCTATTAATGTAACTACACGTCATTGATTAGAGGAAGTATCTTTGTAAGAATGTATGAGTTAACTAAAATGATGAATCTCTTGTAAGCAAGATGTTTTGTAATCATGACATTATACTTGTAAATTGAATCGGAAGAAACTAATTATTCTTTTATGTTAATGAATAAATGTCTCACTTGTATTACATGCTCAATTGTAATGTGACATAATATGCTTAGTGATATTTTTGCATTTGATATTTAGAAGTTATGTGAATTTGTAGCTCTAAAAAGATTAACACAGTCGTGCACCCTAGGGGACTTAGGAAGATAATTTGTGTGATGTTATATTCCATTATGTAATGATGTACTTCTTAAAGAAAAAAAAAGTCTATTTTTTCTGTAGTGTTAGTTTAGTCCTCTAGGGTTTTCGGCAGGGCATTACACGTTCCTATCAAATATCCATTATTAACAGATATTCATTTTTTTGATAATTTTTTTTACCTCAGTTATTACCTTGAGATTGCTTTGGGATTTGGCTTGGGGGTGTCAAACCTAAAAAGTCAACTACCCCAATGTGTTTAGAATGGTTCTAGTGGTTTTTCAGACTTCACCCTTTGTGTTGATGACTTTTTTTAATTTGAATTTAATCAAATGAAAAGGATTTATTCAATAAATTGTTAACATTCTACTAATATAAGATATGCTTTTGTTACACCCCGTTGTGCTACTACTTATTTACTTTTACCTAGTTGGGTGAAAATACTTGAAATGGGTGTATTTATGTTTTATGTGTTTTGAAAATATGAAGAATAAATGTTGATCCAATTTGATATTATGAAATGATTCTGATTGTGAAATATTTGATGCAAATGAATGTATTGTTTTCAACAGAATACTATTGCAATGTATTAAGTTGATGCAGGAATTGAATCAAGCCTCTTGAAGAGAGGAGAAGTATCACTCAGCGAGAAGAACTTGGTCTGGTAACCTTTGATAAAGACCTAAATTGAGCTTTCACACACACACACACACTTCTAGTTTGGTCAAGTCGAGATAATAGTTGGGAAATAATAAGTTACCTTTAGTCTTGCTTATGGTTTATTTGTGAGTGATCTTGTTTAGAGGTCTACAATGTTGAGTCTCTTTGTGATGAGTGAGTTCTTTATGTGTTTCTATTTAATCGATAGGATATATGCAATCCATGTATATATGTCGATCGATATGATTGTGATAATATGTGTTTAAATATCAAAGTATATATATATATATAACTTATACAAGTACATACATGCATACATACATACAAACATACATACATACATCTATGTATTATGTATGTATGTATGTATGTATGTATGTATGCATGTATGTACTTGTATAAGTTACATACATACATACATATATGTTAATATATATATTAACATACGTGTATGTATCAATGTAATGGAAATGTCCATACAAGTATATATATGTATATATACACATACATTATTATATATATGAAATATGAGAATACATATGTGTATTCATATATCAAATAAAACAATTCTATTAACTTGTGAATTATGTATATATATAAATACATATATGTATATATATATAAATAGTATGTATATATATATATATACTTATATACATGTTAATTCGTGATGTATATAAATATATATTGTATATATATAACAATGTTTTCTATAGTGCTGAATTATCAATATAACACACAATATAACACATTGTGGATGCTAAATCTGTATTTTGGTTCAAAACAAACAAACATGTGTATTGTTAGTTAAATCAAGCAAATTAGATATAGCATCCTATGAAATAATTGATCATGTTATCTATGCAAACAGAAGTAAGTTATCAAAATAAGCTAAGTGAAAGCATAAGAAAACAAGAGTCAAATTCTATCCCATAGTGGTTGGTGCTTCTATGGAAAGAAGCCCTTTCCCAATCCTTGGCTAAGCTCAATGATGAGAATTGAAATGAAGATACTATGAAGATGGGAAAAATCAGTTCTCAATTGAAGAAGTGACTTTGCATGATTTGAATGGGTTGATGAAGAATGAGGCCTTTCATTTATAGATTTTCAAGTTGGAAGAGAACTCAAAATAGAGCAATGTGGGATAATGATTTGGCCAATGAGATGAAGCCACTTGTCACATTATGATAGGTTGAGGAATGTGCAAGTTTTGGTTAATGTGCCCAAGAGGGGAGATTCAAATTTGAATTTGTGAATTAAATGTTGAGAGGGACATGTAGAGAAGTTATTGCAATGTTGGAAGGGACAAGTCAACTTGTCTTCATATTCATTTGAACTTGAGGGAATATTCCATTTTTATGCCAAGTTGAAAGAAAATGATGAATTTATAAATGAATTAAAATGATTTATTGGTGCAAGTGGGAAAAGCTAGAGGGATGTGATGGGTGGTTAGGTTAGGTTAATCAGGATTAGATTAGCTTAGATGATGTTTAGGTGATTTTGACTTATTTGATTTAAATACTTTGATTTATTTAAATCAAAAGGGATGGAAAATGCATTTGGGATTTAATTAAATAAATTTTGGTTTATTTAATTAAAGGGATGATGCGAGATAAAGGTGGATTAATTTGTAGGAGATGAAATTAGAAGATGATTTATGAAATATGAAATGTTATGGTTTGATTAAAATTGATTTATTTAATCAAATGAGGTAATGATAGGCTTAAATCAAATAAAGTTAATTTATTCAATTTAAATGGATGATGAACTTGATTTACCTAATGAGTGGATGAATGTGATGTTATTTAAGTGAACAATGCTAATTTCACATGTCTACATTTTGCCCCTCTTTGAAGCAATGTACTTGCTGCATTGGTTCAAAGAATAAAATTTTCGCGATCAAAATTCAAAAAATTTATGATTTTTTCGGATGCCCCAACGGAAAGAAGTACACTAGTACATTGCCCCCTCGAGAGATCGAGCGAAAAGATTCAACTTGAGGGTCGATCTCGCGATAAAGAGGTTCAAAATGGATGGTATGGATGATTGTGATGATGATGCGATAATGCCTATATGATTATGTAATAGATGTTTTATGCAAATGTATGATTTATGAGATGCTTATACTAACAAATATATATTATGATGATGACTATGTATGTGAGATGATATGCCGAATTTTGATGGTTTTGTGGATGTAGGATGGATGCACTAGTGATGATGATTAACTATTCATGACACGATGTTAGTGCGGAAAAGAAGACATTAGGTGATGACAAGAGGATCCAACAAGCCAACTTTATGAGAGATGATGATGATAGATGGATGATTTTATTATCAAGGATTGGGATCTTAAAAGGGTCACTTACCTTATGTTTGATAACACACATAAGTACGATGCATCAAGGTATACAGAACTAGGATGGCATTGTACCTAGTGCGATGGAATTTGACTCGACAAATAGATAGGAGTATTCTTGTTCACACTTGACATACAAAAACCTTGCTAGGACGTACCTAACAAAGCAAGTATTCGCCAAGTTATTTTACAAGAATGTCCAACAAACAACAGACAAAAGGATAATGATCGTTGCCCCATTCCTATCTCTCTAAATCCTTCATTCAGATATCATCGAGAGGTCCTTGGAATGAGCGCAATAAGATAAATCAAAAGAAAAGATCAAGTATGCAAACAAGCCAATGTTCTTCATACCTTTAGCTAGAGGGATGTGTTTTGATAGGATAAGAATCCAAGGTGATATCCAAAATTATGCCCATTGTCGGAATGATATATCCTAGGACATGCATTGTATAGGATGATGATGGGTTGATAAGTTGATTGATAGGCTGTTGATATAATGTTGTTGACATGTTTGAAAATGATCAAGAGTTTTATTTTGCATTTAAAAGTTTGTTGTTTCAATTTTGATTTTTGCATTTGGAGTTTGATTTTTGCTGTTGTTGTGATTGTTTCTGTTTGTGTTGCCAAAGGATGAAGGTGATGGTTAGTTTATTATGGATGATTGATTATTTCGAGTGAAAGCGAGATGAGATGGATGGATTTTTTCAAATATTTGGATGTTTTTGACATTTTTTGGAATGTTTTGAGGTTGTTTTTGGTATTTTCAAGATTTTACAAATGTTTTAATTTTTGATTTTTTGAATGTTTCTAGATTTTGCTATGATTTTGGATGTTTTTGGATTTTTGTGTCTTAGGGGCTGATCAAAGATTAGCCTTTCCTATGTTTAAGCTCAGAGACGACGTAGTTCAGATTCCATGTTTTTGATGTTTTTCTATTTTTTGACTTGTTTTTGGATTTTGATATGTTTTGAATGTTTTTGGATTTTGATGTTTTGAATGTTTTTGGATTTTTGTGTTTTCTAATGTTTTTGAATTTTCACATGATTTTGACGATTTGGATATGGATATGATATCAGTGCTTTTTTTAGAATTTTGTTGAAAATCAAGCTAGGGTTGATTGATCTGATTGGTGGATTGATGATGATGATAACATTGTTGAGGATACACAACAATGCAAGGATTTTTTTGATCAGGATTGATGACGATAACATTGTTGAGGATGCATAGCAATGCAAGGATAGTGTTAAGCAACACAAGGATATCCCAAGATGATGATTTTTTGATTGGATTAGATTGATCATGATTGATGAAGCTTGCTTTGGAACAAAATATGTTCAAATGATTTGATGTGATGTTTGAAGTGCAACTTAGATGCAACTGATAGTGATTGCTTGGATTGATGTTCGATGTTCGATGAATCTTGATAAGGAACATTTTCTCATCAAAATATGGGCTAGTGATTCAGATTGTTGCTCACAAGTGGTGGACCAATTTTATTTCACATTTTCCAATGTTCATATTGCCACATAAGTTGGAGGATATAGATCAAGGTTTATTCGTGAAGCAAGATGTAAATATCTGCCCCCAATGTCTAGCAATGTGTGGAATGTCATGGATGGATGATTGAATTATCTTGTGATAAGATAAGGTGTTTGATCGGAGGAATGCTCATTGGATAATGCTTCATGGCTCAGATAACACTGGGTAGGATAGGATCAATGAAAACGACCCATGTCAAGATGTTTACCATAAGGAAGTGTAAAGTGTGCTCCAAAATTTGTCAAGATCTTGGACTATGTATGCAGATGGATGAAAAATGGATTAGATAAATGGTTTATGGATGAATGGATTTATTATGACTAAGATGGATGGAATGTTGGATTTATTATGGATGAGATGGATGGAATGTTGGATTTATTATGGATGGGATGAAATGCTTTCACCTGAAGTGGTGTACGTAGATGCTCGATTCTACACATGACGCCTGTTTTCTAGGTTTTCATCATGGTCTTGCCTAAAGCACCACCATAGTGGTTTTCACTGGAAGATGATTTTTTTTCTTTATTGTTTTCAATCCTTTTTCTGGTTTTTTTTGGATTTTCATATTTTTTGATTTTTTTGATTTTTCTGAAAAGATTCATGCTAACCCACCTAGTGGCGTCGATGTAGATACTTCTGTCATAATGTGCCATCAGTATCCTTCTTGAAGAAGTTACTTTGCTAAGATACATGCACTTGAATACAACTTTTGAGATTCCTGATTTGCTTCGTTGATACCGGAGTTAACTTTGTCTTTGTGTGTACATCGCGATAGAGTGCCTTCAAAATCCTTATGATGAAGGGTCATTGCCAATACATGGTCAATTTGAGAATTGGATATCATGCATGGTGGCGTGGATGGAGTATGGTTAGGGATAGAAGATGGATTGGTTGACATTTTGGAACCTTTGACTCTCCAAACTTGGGAAGATGAGCAATGATGGCTGGATATGAGAGTGTGCATGGAATTAGGACCAACTGCTTGATATACTTTGTACGTAGCTTGAAAAGCCTGATTTTTCTTTTGTGGACATCTTTGATGGATACTTTTCCCTTTTTTATTTTTCCCCATAGTTTCTTTGACTAATGGAGTTTGATAGGGATAATCTTTCTTTGTGTTCTTTGGTATCCATTTGTATTTGATTTATTCATTATGCTTCTCAGCTTCTTTTGCTTTGATAACATTCTTTGTACTTTGATTCAAATCTTTCTTTTGACGTTGGTCCCAATTTGTGGATGGGGTGATGGGTGGATGAAGATTCATGATGTGGCTGGTTGTAGTATTGACACTAGTTTCATCATAAGGACTCTTCGTGCTCCCTATGTTGACGTTTGCTTGAGACATAGTTTCCCCTAGTATGGTGGTAGTGGCACCTTCGTTTTCCTTGATTCTGCTTGTTTTGAGGGCTCTTGTTTAGAATGCATTCTCTGATAAATGACCACCATAGGTGACATTTCAATTTGCTGCTTCGCTAACTCTGAATTATACTGTTCTATCTGACTTGTTTCCTTGAGCGGATAATGCTGGATATCCGCATACCTAATGTCCTTAGTCTGAATTTGGGATATATTTGATCTTGATGTTGACAACTCAATAACTTTCTCTTTTTGTGTAATAATGTCAGGAGTAAAAGAATCCTATTATGAATGAAGATCATCTATATGTCCATCCATAGAAAGCATCTCATGGGTAGATGGAAGAGTATGTGCTACATGGATACGGTCATCTTACATAGATAAGAGAGTGTCCATTATATTATTCTATTATCTTGAAGATACAAATTCTTGATCTTGATTAATTTTATAATTGCTTTCGACATGCTTTGGATCAAGTTCTTGACATGGGTTAATTTCAAAGGATGGATTGCTTATAAGGGGTGCTTGGATATCTTCATTAAGCATAGGAAGTGGCTCAATATCCTCTTGATCTTTGAGTGAATTGGGATCAAGTGTTGAGTTGAAGATTCCTTCAATATCGGCAATCATGAGGTCGAAGGATGTCAATAGGTCTTTGAAAGGACCATTGCTAGACTTTGGTGAGAGATATTGATCATGCTTTAGAATAAATTCTTGAGATATGCCCTCTAACTCATTAGGTGATGTAGAGACATTTTCAACATGATCATTGGTCGATGCCTCGTTGAATGAGGTGAAACCATCTTTATTGATGGATAGCTCTTGATAATTGTTTTCAACAATTGTGGTGGAGGGATTTCCAATGTTTTCAACCATAGGGTCAAATGATGTTGACATTTCTTGAATTGGATCATTGTTGGGTATTGTTGGTGGATTTTGATCATGATTGAAAAGTAACTTTTGATGTATGTTTATTTGATCTTCGGATGAAGTAGACATAGCTTCAAGGTGCTCATTGATGGATTGATCTTGCTCCTTGTTCTCAACAATTGTGGTGGAGAGATTGCCAATGCTATCATCATCCCCAATAGTGATTATCTTTTGATCAATCAAGTCTTGGATGAGTTTTTTGAGTCAAACACAATATGATGTTTTGTGTCCCTTTATTCTATGATAATCACAAAGGTGCTTCTCGTTATACCCTGGTAGTTTTATGTCTAGTTCTTGATAGTTCACATAAATGGGGATTTTGATGAGATTTTCTTGTACCAATTGTTGTAGGACTGATTCGATTGGTCTCCCAAGTGGTGTGTATTTTCACTTGTTTCTTTGTGAGATTTTCACTTTAAATTGACCTTGTGGTGATTGATTTTGGAGATGTGATGATTGATCTTTGAGATGCGGCGATTGATCTTCAAGATGGGGTTGATCTTGATGTCCAACTCCTTGACATTAGAAATATTTTTCTTGACACTGTTGTGGACACAACTCACTGCTTTGATGACATGGATTAACCAATGGATGGGTGTATTGATTTTGGAGTGAAGATATCTCCTGGATCAATAATTCAATTAGCTTGGCATGTGAAGCAAGTTTCTCTAGCAAAATTTGATCTTGATTTTGAATTTGATTCCCTTGATTTGGCTTTTGTTGTAGCAGATTTGGAATGTGCCCTTGTGGTGTTTGAATGGGATCATGGACAAACTGATCTTGGATAATGTTATGATTTGGGATGATGTTCCAATTTGGCATTATGGGTTGAAGTTGAACATTGTTGGTGTTGGGGATCATATTGACTTGATTTAGGTAACTTTGATTTTGCATGAGGTTACCTTGACTTGGATTAATACATGGAGTTGTTATCATCATTTTTGGAATTTGAACAACATTTGTGTGATTTGAAAACATATCTATCCCAAAGTTTTCCAAGTTTGGATTCAAAATGTTCATGTTTGGAAAACTTGTACTTGGCATGTTCACTTTTGGCATGTATGGATTTTGTGGGATGATGTTGTTCGTTTGAAGGCTCATGCATTGATTGTTCGGTTGATAGACTTGTAGGTTTGGATTTAGATCTACCATCGGGAAAGTTGTTCCAATCTTTTGACTAGGCATACTCACATTTGTACCATTGACATTTGTAGAAGGTAATGATTCCATGTACGGATTGTATAGATGTGAGTGTTGATAATCAATCGGCGTTGTAAGGCTTTGGAAGTTCAATTTATTTGGATTACTCATGATGTATGGATCAAGTTTATATTCCATGTTCCTCTTGTGTTTTGACCTTGTTGTAAAAGTGACCTCTAGGGTGTTTAGGACCAATGATGAGATGAAGGATGAAAAGGGGTGAATGATATGAGTGTTGAACGTTTAGGAAATTTGGATCAATACTAGACTTAGGGCTTGATTTTGATTGGTTTGATTGGATAATGAAATTGTAAACCCTAAGATGTTGGATGTTATCTTAGGATGAACTTGTTCAAAAGATTGCTAATTCAATTAAATGTATGAGAAAGGATGCATTCCCATACACCTAACTAACCAAGGTGATTTTGATTTTGATGAGTTACCTAAGTCTAGAATGATGTTTCCAAAGCTCTAGAGTTGTTTGGTGGGATGGATTTTGATAGATGTTTGGAATTTAGATGATTTTTTTTAATTTTGATCCTAAGAGACTTAGAGAGACTTTGTTTACTAGGCCAAGATATTGAAGAACATGCTTTTTTCTAAGAGTAGTTCAAACCAAAAGACCAATGTTTGCATGAAAAACCATATGATCAAAATATATCAAACACATGTGTGGGGTCCAATTTGTTATCTTTGCTTAGTGACTTTGTTTTACCACAAACACACTTCTTTCTTAAGTTTTCAAACTAAGATATCCAATGTCTTAATTTCTTCAAACCCCACAAAGTATGTTATGTGGAAATTTGATGAACTCAAGGAAAGGGTTTACCTATTGTTTAATTAAGTAGACAAATTGAGATGTAATCCAATGTTTAGAAACCTCTAAGGATGTGAATCTTGAGGGAAAGCAATAACATATGGATTGAGTCAATTGTATTTGTCTCCAAAAGGGTTTGAAATTTGGATGATGATGTTAAGTGTTTGTTTTCAAGATGTTTTCAATCAAGAAATTCATTTTGTAACCCAAGAATAAGTACAACCCTATGGATGTGTAAGAAAATATTTTTTGGATTCCCACTTGGACAAGTCTAGCTACGCTTATCTTTAGCAAATGGTTAGATGCTTGACCCCACTGGATCCCCTCCACGACTCATTATTGTCAATTGGGGCAGCCAAGCATCAACACCCATGAAACTCCCATGGCATGCTTTCCATTTCTACTAAAAGACCGTAAAAGTGTGGGGTGGCTTTAGAACGATCATTCTTGCACCAACAAATAGATTAAAGGATTTTGGAAAATTCTAGCACATGGGTTTTAATAAGGACTTTCCATTCGTAGAGATTGATCCATATGACAAGAGTCCCCTTTCGGATCCATCTTGTCGGAATCAACCATGTGATATTGGAATTTGCTCCAATACCCACATTTATATCCTAGTTGGAAATACTCTTGGCTTTAGAGTGTTACTGGTTGAGTCATTCCCTTGGGTGAGTACTTTTTCCCCAAGGTAGGCCCTCTAGGATAAATAAAAGCAAGTAAAGAAAATATTCGTAACTTGATCAATCTTTGTTGGCAACAAAGAGAGAGAATATATGCAATAATTCCCCCACTCACACTCGCACAAGATTTTGTTCAATTCTTAAACCCAAACTAAAGTGTGGAGGTGATTGCTTTGTCTCAACCTAAGATCATGAAAAAGGCCTTTTGATTCTCAAGATTGCTATAAAGCGTGAGAGAAGCGCATACATCCTTTTTCAATGATGTTAGTTCAAGTAAGCTCTCACAAAAAAAAAGTTGCACTTGTTCTTTTTAAATCCACAATGCAAAATGTGAGTTCTTTTAAAGCACCAAAAGACATGAGTGAGATACTTTTTTCAATTGTTAGTCAAAGAAACAAAATCTAGTAAGTTGCATTCCTAATGTTCATTTTAGCCTTTGCAAGAAGAAATTGAAAGATTCTTTTTAAACCCAAATGACATTAGTGTTCTAAGAAAAAAAATATAACAATTTCTTGAAGAAGTGTTAAACAAACACTTAAAGTGTTTAAAAACACTTTGATCTTTCAAAATATCATCCTTATGCTTCTCCTCCTTTCATTTTCCTTTCGCCTTCTTTGTTCTCCTTTGTTTTCCTTTCGCTTCCTTTTACTTTCCTTATTTTACTTCGTCTTCCTTCTTCGCTTTCCTGTTTGAAGCTTGAAGGAGAATCTAGTGTTGAGTTGCAAATCCAATTCTTTCAAAACCCTTTTCAAATCTTCACTCCAATCCCAAGTGCATCCACAACAAGAGGAAATCCTTTCCTTCTTCCTCACAGCCCCAAATTTTCAAGAATGAAATCCTCCTCTTTTTTTCCCCAAATTTGGTCAATATACCTTGAAGAAATGGTAACTTGTCTCTAGTTATTATAGGTCGCTCTCCTACTATAGGGGAGGCAAATTAGATCTAGCAGCACCCATTTCCTCTTCAGATAGAAACCCCTCATTTTGGAGTTACAATCATGATTAAAACCCTATGAAAACATGTCCTGCTACCATTTCATATTCTCAGCCTGCTGATGTGCATGTCTCTATTCTGGAGAAGGGACGCATGTTTTTGTGGATGGATGAAATACTCTCCTGCAGAGATTTGTAGGTAAGGGGAAAGCTGATGAAAGCCATGATTTTGAATGGCACTCCTATAGTCCTGAAATCTATTAAGAGTGCAACATGTTTTATGTGGATGCTAAATCTGCATTTTGGTTCAAAAACAAACAAACATGCATATTGCTAGTTAAATCAAGCAAATCAGATATAGCATCCCTATGAAATAATTGATCATGTTATCTATGCAAACAAAGTAAGTTATCAAAATAAGCTAAATGAAAGAATAATAAAACAAGAGTCAAATTCTATCCCATAGTGGATTGGTGCTTCTATGGAAAGAAGCCCTTTCCCAATCCTTTGCTAAGCTCAATGATGAAATTGATATGAAGATACTATGAAGATGGGAAAAATCAGTTCTCAATTGAAGAGAGTGACTTTGCATGAGATTGTAGATGGGTTGATGAAGAATGAGGCCTTTCATTTATAAATTTTCAAGTTGGAAGAGAGCTCAAAATAGAGCAATGTGGGATAATGATTTGGCCAATGAGATGAAGCCACTTGTCACATTATGATAGGTTGAGGAACGTGCAAGTTTTGGCCAATGTACCCAAGAGGGGGAGATTCAAATTTGAATTTGTGAATTAAATGTTGAGATGGGGACATGTAAGAGAGAAGTTATTGCAATGTTGGAAGGGACAAGTCAACTTGTCTTCATATTCAAACTTGAGGGAATATTCCATTTTTATGCCAAGTTGAAAGAAAATGATGAATTTATAAATGAATTAAAATGATTTATTGGTGCAAGTGGGAAAATCTAGAGGATGTGATGGGTGGTTAGGTTAGGTTAATCGGGATTAGATTAGCTTAGATGATGTTTAGGTGATTTTGACTTATTTGATTTAAATACTTTGATTTATTTAAATCAAAAGGGATTAAATAAATTTTGGTTTATTTAATTAAAGGGATGATGCAAGATAAAGGTGGATTAATTTGTAGGAGATGAAATTAGAAGATGATTTATGAAAGATGAAATGTTATGGTTTGATTAAAATTGATTTATTTAATCAAATGAGGTAATGATAGGCTTAAATCAAATAAAGTTAATTTATTCAATTTAAATGGATGATGAACCTGATTTACCTAATGACTGGATGAATGTGAATTTGATTTATGAATGTGATGTTATTTAAGTGCACAATGCTAATTTCACGTGTCTACACACATATCATTTTAAACAAAGCTTACACTAAGAATGGCACACAAAATATTAAATGTAATGGAAATAGTGCTTTAGTGAGTAGCACATATATATTTTAATGATGTTTAGAACATTTAAAGTGTAAAGTAATATGAATATGGACAATGCCATAAAAAGCGCTTATTGTCCAATGACTTTCAAATTGTTAATATCACTGCCAAAAATTTGTGAAAAGAAAACATTAGTAAATTCTTATGCACATGAAATTAGTCGACCAAGTCAAAACAACAAACATCGACTGTGATAAATGGCGCGAATGGCATAATGTGGTGCCAATTGAGAAAGAGATGAATCGTTTAGAAGTCTATTTCTCAATATGATTTTCTAGAATGTGAAGCATTTGAAATAAGTGGAAATGGTCATGAGTGCAACTGTCTATGTAAGTCAACTTGTAGAAAACATATACCTTGCATTTCTGATTATCTTTCTTGCTGTTCATTTGTGAAGTGTGACTCATTCACCATGGCTGTGTATGTGTTCATTGTGCATCAATTTTAGCTGCCACCTTTACTTTTACCTTGATGAGTCAAATCATTTGAGCTGAGAAGTGTCAATCCTAATACCATGTTTCTAGCCTTTAGTTTCTGATTTTTGTGTATAAATAGAGGAGCTAACTACCTCATTTGGATGCATATATCTGCATTCTTTCTATGATTTTCTAAGTTATTGTATTATGATTTCTTGAGTTGTGAGAGAGTTTTTGAGAGCAATGAGAGAGGATTTTGAGAGGGAGTCTTTGGTTAAGTGAGGATTTT
Organism: Sequoia sempervirens; assembly: GCA_007258455.2. Taxonomy (NCBI): domain Eukaryota; kingdom Viridiplantae; phylum Streptophyta; class Pinopsida; order Cupressales; family Cupressaceae; genus Sequoia; species Sequoia sempervirens. Next base: position 127,793,228 of record VDFB02379711.1, read on the forward strand.
ATTGGGAGTTGCTTACTATTTTAAAAAGGCTATGTTGGGAAATCAAATCAATCAATTGGAGCATTGCATAAATAGGCATGCTGATTCCTACTTTTTTATACTTTGTTCTATGTTTTTGAAAAGATTGTCTGACATTGTTTGTTTGGTTTGGGAAGTTAGTTCTATTTCTTATTAGGGAAAGATTATTAAATATTCTTTTGTGAAAGTGAAAGGAAGCTTGTTGTATTTAGTATAAATATCCATTTTTCTTGATGTGTTTGTACATATCATTTTTTGTCAAACATATGATATAGTAAGATTAATTCTAGATAAGTTAAATATATCCACAACTTTTCCAACTAAAATTGTTGGCTAAATGCATATGTAGCACCATTTTGAGGCTAATTTACTAAAAAAAATGAAATTATTTAAAAAAAATAATATTTTAACATCTCCTACTCATATAAATAACATTTGTAAAAAATGTAAAAATACCCTTTTGTAGATCCATAAGTGTAGTTTTCAAATATATATTTATTTTAATAGTTCAACTATTATTTATATTTTATTTTTATTTTTTACTAAAAGTAGGTTATCAACACAAAAATATTAGGTTGTGTGGTTGCTACAATCTGGAAAAATGTGGCTAAAATGTCAACACACAATATTAGCAACACAACAAATTTCCACATCTATATGAAATATTGAATCATGCCTCATAATGCAATCCAAACAACAAAATATCAACTAAACTAAGTGAAAGCACAAAGAAGCAAGAATCCAACTCTATCTCATATTGGATTGGTGTCACATGTGCTAGTGACCCTTTCCCAATCCTTGATTGATAAGCTTAGATGATGATGATGCAATGAAAATGATGAGCAAAATTAGTTCTCAAGGATAGTAACTTTGCATATGCTTTTTGGATGAAATTGTGGAGGATTTGCTTGAGGATGAAGCCCCTATTTAAAGATTTTCAAAATGCTAAGTGTTGAGGAGAGACCAATGTGGGACTAAGATTGGACCAATGAAAGAAGGACACTTGTCATCATGTGATTGGTCAATGGTTGTGCAAGATTTGGGAAGAGTGCCCATGAGAGGGAAAATTTGAATTCAAATTGGCAATAAATGCTGATTTTGACTTTGGAAGGGGACATGTAAGAGACATGTCAGGCCTCATAAATGCTCTGTTGGGTGTACATGTCCACTTGGGGGGAGATTCAAACTTGGAGAATATTCTTCCTTTATGCCAAGTTGAAAATAAAGATTTTGATAAATCAATTAAATGCAATTTCATGTGCAAGTGGCCAAATCTAGAGAATGCAAGTGGTTAGGATGTGACATGCATTAGATTAGATTTAATCAAGATTAATTAGCTAAGATGATGATTAGGGTGTTTTGACCTTTTGAGATAAATATTTGATTTATTTAAATCAAGAAGGATGAAAATGCATTATGATGGATGTTTGATTTATTTGATTAAAAAGGTTGATGATAAGTTTGATTTATTTGATTTAAGCTGATGACTTTAGGAGATTGATAAATAAACTTGATTTATTTTCCGAATGGATGAATATGACCTAGTTGAATGCATTATGTCAATTTGACATGTCTACATTTTCCCCCTCTTTGAAGCAATGTACTTGTTGCATTGGTTCAAAGAATAGCCTCAATCAAAATAAAATTGTAATTTTGGATGCCCCAGTGGAAATAAGTACATTGGTACATTGCCCCTTTGAGAGATCGAGTGAAAAGATTCGATTTGAGGGTTGATCTCATGATAAAGAGGTTCAAAATGGATGGTTATGATGATGATGAAAATGAGATGGTTTTTAAAGATGCTTAGAATAACAAATACATATCCTAAACAACTTAAATGATGATATGATGTGATGATGGATGACATGGATGATGTGATATGTTGTGATTATGCAATGGATGATTTATGAGATCTTAGACTATGAGATCTATATTATGATGATGATGCAAATACAATGTATGTGAAATGATAGGTAACACTATTATGTATGATATGAATGAAGTATGAGTATCTTGGCAGTTTTAGTTAGGATAGATGCATGATAGGTGCGAGGATGGATGGATGCATGATGGATGTATTGGTGATGATGATAATTAAGACTATTTAAACATGATGTTAGTGCTAGAAGATGAAGAAATTAGATGATGACAAGGAAGGGATCAACAAATAGCATTATGAGGAGATGGTGGTGAGAATGATGATGATAGATGGATGATTTGCTTACCAAGGATTGGGATTTTCAAAGGGTCACTTACTTTATGTTTGATAACATGCCTAAGTACGATGCATCAAGGTATGAAGGACTAGGATGGTGTTGTACTTAGTGTGATGGACTTTGACTCGACAAATAGATAGGAGTATTCTTGTTCACACTTGACATACAGAAACCTTGCTAGGGCATACCTAACAAAGCAAGTATTCACAAAGTTATATTACAAAAGGCGTCCAACAAGCTGTGGAATAAAATAATAATGATGGATTGCCCCATTCCTATATACCTCTAAATCAACCGTTCGGGATATCGTCGAGAGGTCCTTGGAATGAGTATAATAAGATAAATCAAAAGAAAATATCACGTACACAAACAAGCCAATGTTCTTCATACCTTCAACCAAAGGGATTTGTTTTGATAGGATAAGAATCCAAGGTGATATCCAAAATGATGCCCATTGTCGGAACGATATGTTCTAGGACATACATTGTATAGGATGATGATGGGTTGATAAGTTGTTTGATAGGCTGTTGATATAAGGTTGGTGACATGTTTTAAAGTGATCAAGGAGTTTGATTTTTGTTTTAAAAAGATTTGTTCTTCGATTTTGATTTTACAATTGGAGATTTTCTTTTCTTGTTATTTAAGCTTATTTACATTTCTAGCGTTGCCAAAAGGATGAAAGATGAAGATGGGTTATTATGGATGATTGATTAGCTAGATTACCAAGTGAGATGGGAGCGGATGGATTTTTCAAATGTTGCCGGATGTTTTAGCTGATTTAGAAATGTTTTGAGGCTGTTTTGGATTTTGATGTTTTGAATATTTTTGATTTTGATGTTTTTGAATATTTTGGATTTTGATGTTTTCAAATGTTTTTGGATTGTGTTTTTTTGAATGTTTTGGATTTTGATGTTTTTTGGATGTTTTTGTGATTTTGCAATGTTTTTCAAATGTTTTTGGATTTTGATGTTTTATGATTGTTTTTGGATTTTGATGTCTCGAGGGCTGATCAAAGATTAGCCTTGCCTATGTTTAAGCTCAGAGACAACATAGTTCAGATTTCAATGTTTTTGATTTTTTTTGGATTTTTTGAGTGTTTTTGGATTTTGATATGTTTTGAATGTTTTTGGATTTTATGATGTTTTGATGTTTTTAGATTTTTGCATGATTTTGATGATTTGGATATGGATATGCGTGATGATATCAGTGCTCTATTTGAGATTTTTCTAAAAACCAAGCTAAGATGGATTGATCGGATCGATGGATTGATGATGATAATAACATTGTTGAGGATACACAACAATGCAATGATAGTGTTATGCAACACAAGGATTGGGATGTTGATGGGATTGATGATGATAACATTGTTGAGGATGCACAACAATGCAAGGATAGTGTTAAGCAACACAATGATATCCTGAGATGGTGATTTTTTGATTGGATTAGATTGATCATGATTGATGAAGCTTGGTTTCGAACAAAAGATGTTTGGATGATTTGATGTGACATTTGATGTGCAACTTAGATGCGACTGATATCAATTGATGTTCAATGAAAGATGAAGACTGATAAGGAATGTCTTCTCATCAAAATATGCCATGGGCTAGTGATTTGGATTTTTGCTCACAAATGCTTTGACCAATTTTATTTCATGTTTTCCAATGTTCGGATCGCCACATAAGTCAGAGGACATAGACCAAGATTTATTCTCAAAGCAAGATGTATATATTTGCCCCCAATGTCTAGCAATGTATGGAGTGTCATGGGTGGATGCTCAGATAAGTGTATGGATGGAGGGACATGGATTATCTTGCAATAAGAGAAGGTATTTGGATAACGAATGCTCATTTTGATAATGCTTTCATGGCTCAGATAATGCTGGATAGCATAGGATCAATGAAAATGACCCATGTCAAGATGTTTTCCATAAGCAAGCGTAAAATGTGCCCCAAAATTTCATCAAGATCAAGATAACTTGGATGATGGATGCAGATGGATGAAAATGGATTGGATTGATGGTTTATGGATGAATGGATTTATTATGGATAAGATGGATGGAATGCTCGATTTATTATGGATGGGATGAGATGCTTTCATTTGAATTGGTGCACGTAGATGCTCGATTCTACACATGACGCTTGTTTGCCAGGTTTTCATCATGGTCTTGCCCAAAGCGCCACCGTAGTGGTTTTCACTAGAGGACGATTTTTCTCTTTACTATTTTTCAATCCTTTTTCTAATTTTTTTTTTGGATTTTCATGATTTTTTGATTTTTTTTGTATTTTTCTAAAAGATTCATGCTGAACCACCTGGTGGTGTTGATGTAGATGCCCCTGTCATAATGTGCCATCGATATCCTGCTTGAAGAAGTTGCTTTGCTAAGATACGTGCACTTGAATGCCACTTTGGGATTCTTGATCTGCTTCGTCGATACCGGGTTAACTCTGTCTCTGTGTGTACATCGCGATAAAGTGCCTTCTGAATCCTTATGATGAAGGGTCGTTGCCAATACTTGGTCAATTTGAGAATTGGATATCATGCGTGGAGGCATGGATGGAGTGCATTTAGGGATAAGAGATGGATTGGTTGATAGTTTGGAACCTTTGACTCTCCAAACTTGGGAAGATGAGCAATGATGGGTGGATGGAAGTGTGCATGGAATTAGGACCAACTGCTTGATACACTTTGTAATGTTTGAAAAGCTCGCTTTTGATTTTGCGGACATCTTTGATGGATACCTTTCCCTCTTTTAGTTTTCCCCACAGTTTCTTTGACTGATGGAGTTTGATAGGGATGATCTTTCTTTGTATTTTTTGGTATCCATGCGTATTTGATTTGTCCATTATGCTTCTCAGTTTCTTTTGATTTGATAACGTTCTTCGCACTTTGATTCAAATTCTTCTTTTGACGTTGGTCTCAATTCATGGATGGGGTGATGGGTGGATGAAGATTCATGATGTGGCTGGTTGTGGTATTGACATCGGTTTCATCATAAGGATTCTTCGTGCTCCCTATGTTGACATTTGCTTGAGACATAGTTGCCCCTAGTATGGTGGTTGTAGCAACTTCATGCTTTGATTCTGCTTGTTCGAAGAGCTCTTGTTCAAAATGCATTCTCTGATCAATGATCACTGTAGATGACATTATTTCCATTTGCTGCTCTGCTAACTCTGGATGTTTTATCTGACTTGTTTCCTTGAGCGGATAATGATGGATATCTTTATTCATGATGTCCTTACTCTGAGTTTGGGACATATTTGATCCTGATGTTGATAACTCCGTTTGATTGTAGGAGTTAATAATCTGCTCTTTTTGTGCAATAATGTCAGGAATAAAGAGATCCTATTCTGAATAATGATCAGCTATGTTTCCATCCAAAGAAAGCATCTCATGGGTAGATGGAGGAGTATGATCATCTTGCATAGATAGGAGAGTTTCCATTAGATCATTATAGTATCTTGAAGATACGAATTCTTGATCTTGAATGATTTCGGAGTTGCTTTCGACATGCTTTGGATCAAGTTCTTGACATGGGCCCATTTCAAAGGATGGATTGCTTACCAAGGGTTCTAAGATGTCGTCATTAGACATGTTAAGTAGTTCAATATCCTCAAGTGTCGAGTTTAGGGTTCTTTCAGTATCTGTAACCATGCGGTCAAAGGGGATCAACATGTTTTGGAAGGGACCATTGCTAGACCTTGGTGAAAGATTTTGATCATGCTTTGGAATAAATTCTTGAGATATGTCCTCTACCTCATAAGGTGATGTCGAGACATTTTCAACATGATCATAGGTCGATGGATTGTGCATTATGTCAATAGGATCAAATAATCCTAACACTCCTTGAAAAAGATCATTAAAGAGTGGCTCTTGATGTATGGCGATTTGATCATTGGATGGGGTGGAAACATCTTCAAGGTGCTCATCTTTGTTTTCAACAAATGTTATTTTTTGTGTTTGTGCTTGTGTTTGTTGAGTAGCTTGAGAAGCTTGTTGCACTTGTTGAGCTTTTCTTGCCCGTTGCGTGGCTAGATATTGTTGGATGGCCTTTTGGTATGACTGGTGAGATTTTAGAGCAATGTCATATTGTCTTGCTACGTTTGGTTTTGGTGGTAGTGGTGGTGGATTCAGAATTGTGTTAGATGTAATGATGAGTGTTTGAGATACGCTCAGAGCGATCATGGTAGTGAGGGGTTGAGATGTGATGGGCGTGATAGTGGTAGTTGGAGTGATCGAAGTGATAGAGATGGTTGGATTGACCGAGGTGATAGGTCCTTGGGAGACCGTATTTCAATTTGGGATCAATGTTGTTGTTTGATTAGATACCATCCATTGGTGTGATGTTGATGGTATATTTGAATGATTTGACATGATGGTTTGATTGACGTTAGGTGAATTGATTTGGGTGGAGTGATTGGTGCTAGGTAAAGGGGGAAGCCCTAAACTAAGGAATGATGTAGGTAATGGTGGTGGAGATTTCCCTTGGCGCAATGCCTCAACTATTTTGGAAAGTTCCGCAATTTGATCTCGCCAAATTTGTTCTTGATTTTGATCTTGACTCACTTGAGATAGTTGATTTGGCTTTTGTTTAAGCGGATTTGGGATGCCTACTTACGGTTTTTGAATGGGATTATGGGAAAATTGACTTTGGATAATGTTCTGATTTGGGATGATGTTCAGATTTGTCATGATAGGATGAACATTGTTGGTATTGGGAATCATTTTTCCAAAGTTTTCTGAGTTAGGATTCATGTTTCAAAAATTACACTTGGTACATCCACATTTGGTTTGTAGGGATTTGGTGGAATGACGTTGTTCATTTCAAGGCTCATGCATTGATTATTCGATTGGTGGATTTGTAGGTTTGGACTTAGATCTATCATTGGAAAATATGTTCCAAACTTTGACTTGGGCATACTCACACTTGTTGTACCATTGACATTTGTCGAAGGCAATGATCCTATGCACGGACTTTGATAATTGATAGGCATTGCAAGGCTTTGAAGATTCAACTGATTTGGATTACCCAAGATGTATGGATCAAGTTTATATTCCATGTACTCCTTGTGTTTTGACCTTGTTATGAAAAGTGACCTCTAAGGTTCTTAGGACCAATGACGAGATGGAGGATGAAATGTGTAAATGATATGAGTGTTGAACGTTTAGGGAATTTGGATCAATGCTAGACTTAGGGATTTTGATTTTGATTGTTTGATTTGGATGATGAACTTGTAAACCCTAAGATGTTGGATGTGATCTTAGGATGAAACTTGTTCAAAGGATTGTTGATTGAATTAAATGTATATGAAAGGATTCATTCCCATACACCTAACTAAACAAGGTGAATTTTGATGATGATTTAAGGATGTACCCAAGTCTAGAATGACGTTTTCAAAGCTCTAAAGTTGTTTTGGTGGTATGGATTTTGATAAGTGTTTGAGTTGGATGAAATGTTTGATTTGATCCTAAGAGACTTAAAGAGACTTTGTTTGCTAGGCCAAGGTATTGAAGAACACACTTTTCTCTAAGAGCAATCAAAAGACCAATATGACCAAAAGATATCAAGCACATGTGTGGGGTCCAATTTGTTATCTTTGCTTAATGAGTACTTTTTACCACAAACACACTTCTTGATTTAGGTTTCAAACTGAATGTCCAATGTCACAACTTCTTTTGGTCCCACAAAGTGCTATGTGGAAGTTCCAAGAAATCAGGGCAAGGGTTGCCTAATGTTGACCTTTGTAAGAGCAAATTAAGATGTAAACCCAATTACTTAGAAACATCTAAGGACATAATCCCAAGGGTAAGCAATAGTTCTTGGGTTTTGTGAAAGGTATTTGCTCTAACTAAGGGGTTTGAAATTCTAATGATGATGTTGAATGATGGTTTTCCAATGTTTTTGATAAACACACTATTTTTTCAAACAAGCAATGTAACATCCTAGCTCAATTGGTACGTTTTTCTTGGTGGGCTTGCCTCATGCCCTTCGTAGTAGAAGAGATGATTTTACATGCAACCAAGGAAAAAATATAAAGGTATGTTAAGAATGAAGTCTTAACCTCTATATTTCGACCAAGATCGGACATGGCAAGTAACTTCTTGGAATCTAAGTTCCAATGCACCACTTTGATAAACTCATTAGATGGAATGGATGGAAACTAAAAACAAGGTTCTTAATGACACAACATCGGGGACATGGCACCTTGCGAGCGTCCAGTAAGCCACTAAAGGCTTTGATCAATCCTACTAGGGGCTCTTATATGTTTTATGGTAGTACCCCATTCTGAAAGACACTATATGGCTAAGGCCTACATACCATGAGGACTTGATAGTTTAGTCTTATCCATTTATATATCGGCCCAAATGAAAAACCGGTTGGAGTCACCTTCGAGTTCTCCTTTCGGATGTGTCTCTTAGGCAGGACCCTCTAAAGGTAAACAATAGCGAGCAAGCACATTCGTGGTTCGATCGACCTTCATTTAGAAACAAAGGGAGAGCACACACAATATACTTAACTCACACTCGCACAAGATCTTGTTCAGTTTTAAGCCCAAATTGAAGTGTTTCAAAGCAATAAAATGCACTTTGATTGTTTCTCTTGCACCCTAGATTGCACGAAGCACAAGGGGAGAGGATACACACTCAAAATGCACCAAAGACAAAATCACAATTCAAGCACTTGTTTGTTTTATAGCCTTCAAAGCAATTGTGTTATTCGTTTTAAGCACCAAATGAAATATGAAGATTGCTTGTCCAATTTTTAACCCAAAACGAACTCTAGTAAGTGTCTAAGCTTGAATTTTAACCTTTTGCGAATGGGAAAAATCAAATTGTTCTTTTTAGACCCAAAGGAAAATTAGTGCCCTAAAGTGAAAAAATAAACAATTTCGTGGAAAAGTGTTGAACAAACACTTAAAGCGTTTAAAAACAACAAACACTTAAAGCGTTTAAAAACACTTTGAGTTTTTGAAAAAAATTCTCCTCCTTTCGTTTTCCTTTGCTAGCCTTCTCCTTGCTTTCCTTCATTTGTACCTTTCACTTTTTCTATTCAACAAGAGGCATCAACACTTTATTTTAATCCTTGATTTTAAAAGAACAATTTCAAATAATAGATACTCAATGATTTTAGATCACTAAATGACAAAGATCAATATAATCTAATATTAGATTTAATCATTGATAAAACATTGATCTTAAATAATAAAGACTCAAGGAGAAAGGAAAGTTTTTTTTTAACAAGAATCCCTTATGTTTTAAAGAAAACACTAGTCAAAATGAGATTTTTGTATAAAAAGGTTTCTTTAAAGATTAAATCAATGAGATCCCCTCCATATATCCCCATTTCCATTGGAATTTGTGCTCACCAACCATATTTTATTCAATGCCTTAATTGTTCTCAAAAGAAAATTTCAAATCATTAAAGCATAAATGCAATCTCCATATCGAAGCAAATCAACCAGACCTTTAACCCTGCGAAGACTTATTACCAAATTCAGATTTTAAATATTGAAGACAAATTGTATGGACCTAGCAGTTGTCAACTTTTATCAAATCTTCCTGAGAATAAGCTATCATAAGTGGCAAATCATAAATGTGTTTCACCCCACTATGATAAATAAATGCACATTAGAAAATGCAGATCTTGTTCTCTATGTTGTTGTCATGTCACGCAGCTGCGCTTCCTTGAATGTTGCCATGAAAAGATCCACATTATCAAAGAAAAAAAAACAAAGCAAATCACATTTGCCACTAAATGGCCTGTGTATATTAGCAGTTTCTTAACGTAGATATTAAAATTTGCTTAATGCCTACTATCCACCATCGACAGGTACAGGGGGAAGTTGTCTTTTAAATTGTTGTGCCCCTCACAAATTTCCACAGTCTAGTAAACAATCAATTAGGAAGCAAAGCAAAAAATCACGCCCCAAGTTATTAAATAGACTTTCCAATTAATGCCATGAGTGGGTGAAAAGTCATGTTTCCTGTCTCCTCCGCCATAAAGAGACTGCAAGTCAGTGCGTGGAGGTCAATCTGCAAATGAAAGAGGACAGAAAAAACTTGTAGTTCTGCTTGTACCCAATTTTGTTTCCTGCACCAACAAAAACATTAATTGAATGCATTCATAGGGAAATGAAGAATCATATGTACTTGACTTAAGACACAGGCGTATGACTGATGCTAGATGGACTCTAAATGATGCATTTAGATTTCAAATGTTAGACTAAGAATTCTTGACAAGCAGCGTGCCAGATTGAGTTGATTCGAAAGGATGCATCGGATCTTCAAATGCACTTGGTAAGTTGAGAAATAGCGCCATAAATGCCTGGGTACACAAAAATCAAGAAGACATTAGTTGGCTGTCATATCTTTGGTAGATATGTGTTTAAAAATTTGAAATCATTGACAAGGTACATGAACCTCTTGACAGATTGCCTCTCCAAAATGTGGTCTCATGGAATACAATGTTTGCAAGATATGCACAAGGTGGATTTAATGCAAATGTCATTGGCAGGTGTAGGACCGAATCCCACAACCTTTACTAGCATCCTCCTTGCCTAGGCGCAAATGACATCATATAACAACACACAGACTGTTTGATAGTTTAAAATCATAGAAAAAGCATGTGGACTGTTGATAGTTTAAATGTAGAAGCATAGACAAGATGTGTAACTATGTGATGGTTTAAAATCATAGACAAAGCGCGTGGACTGTAGAAGCATAGACAAGACGTGTGAATTGCATTGAAAGATCACTCCAAAGAAATGATAAAAGTGTCATTAGTACCAGTAGCAAAGGGTTAGTGATAGATGGAAGGATTTTCATTGCAACTAATAGCGCACGCAGGTATAGAAGAGGCATGTGATATGCTTTGACATAATATTTCATAGAACTATGGTCCCGACAAAAGCTATGTATGTAAAATGCGGAAGCATAAACCAGTCACATGAATATTTAGACAGAATTACTCAAGTGTGGTTCCAGTGCTCTTCCCTGTAGTTGTCCAAAATCTGCAAATAGTTGATCACCATCAATGCTGCATTTACACCCATATTGTTTTGGAAAGCCCTATTGATAGTCCTAACATTCAATGAAACATAACAGGCTGGAGCAGTACGCCTAGATTCATTGCTAATCTGACATGCTACAGGGTTACATTATGTCTATGAACTTTCAGATTACAAGGAACATGATTAATGTGACGTGTATGGTGTGCAGAGTGAAGAATGTTTGACTGACAATAGGTGTAGATCAGTAAAATTACAATGAAAGGTTGTGCTAGCCCATAGGTTACCAATGGTCAGAATGTAGAGCACACAACAGTGGCCATAAAGCGATTTTTTAATAGCATAAAAGCATGAAAGTAATCCCAATTCCTACGTTTGGAAAACAACCCACATAAAGACCAAAAATAAACAGCCACAACCAGATCTTTGTATCAAAAAGTAAATCACTCAATTTAAAAGCAACAAGATGCTACGCCATGATGCAAAGGTCAATCCAATACGAAAAAGAAATAATGATCTGATGCACGCCATAGAATGATGTCTGCTCAAAGATGCCATAGAATGACAAGTCTGTATAAGTACGCAAATCACTCAACCATAGTCAGTTAATGAAGATATAGGCAATCTACAAATCTTTTGACTATTTTAATCTGCATGCACATAGAAACGACTAACAAAGCTAAGCTTTATTAAAAAGAATAAATAAGGCTCTGCCACACTCTCGTTTGGTTAACATGAAGTCATATTAACTCAGCTTATGGTTAGCTTCTGAAGAGAAATACAATGAGACTGCAGATTCCTAATAGTAATATAAGGGAAAACACATGGTTGTGATGAAACATTGATCAAGCAACCCTCCTTCTAGCGCCAATATGTGGTTGCTACAATCTGCAAAAGTGTGGCTAAAATGTCAACACACAATATTAGCAACACATCAAATTTTCACATCCATATGAAATATTAAATCATGCTTCATAATACAATCCAAACAACAAAATATCAACTAAACTAAGTGAAAGCACAAAGAAGCAAGAATCCAACTCTATCTCATATTGGATTGGTGTCACATGTGCTAGTGACCCTTTCCCAATCCTTGATTGATAAGCTTAGATGATGATGATGCAATGTAAATGATGAGCAAAATTAGTTCTCAAGGAGAGTAACTTTTCATATGCTTTTTGGATGAAATTGTGGAGGATTTGCTTGAGGATGAAGCCCCTATTTAAAGATTTTCAAAATGCTAAGTGTTGAGGAGAGACCAATGTGGGACTAAGATTGGACCAATGAAAGAAGGACACTTGTCATCATGTGATTGGTCAATGGTTGTGCAAGATTTGGGAAGAGTGCCCATGAGAGGGAAAATTTGAATTCAAATTGGCAATAAATGTTGATTTTGACTTTGGAAGGGGACATGTAAGAGACATGTAAGGCCTCATAAATGCTCTGTTGGGTGTACATGTCCACTTGGGGGGAGATTCAAACTTGGAGAATATTCTTCCTTTATGCCAAGTTGAAAATAAAGATTTTGATAAATCAATTAAATGCAATTTCATGTGCAAGTGGCCAAATCTAGAGAATGCAAGTGGTTAGGATGTGACATGCATTAGATTATATTTAATCAGGATTAATTAGCTAAGATGATGATTAGGGTGTTTTGACCTTTTTGAGATAAATATTTGATTTATTTAAATCAAGAAGGATGGAAATGCATTATGATGGATGTTTGATTTATTTGATTAAAAAGGTTGATGATAAGTTTGATTTATTTGATTTAAGCTGATGACTTTAGGAGATTGATAAATAAACTTGATTTATTTTCCGAATGGATGAATATGACCTAGTTGAATGCATTATGTAAATTTGATGTGTCTACAGGTTGATTCCCAAGTCAAGAAAAATATTAAAACTTATTAATTTTTTTTAAAAAATATGATGCCCTTGATAAAAGAATGTAGATTAAGATAGTATAATTTGTTTTTTATTTTAGATAAATATTTAATGTAAAAGTTGACGTTTAGTGGAAAAAATCATGTTTTAATACACACACATTTAAATATTTATTTAAAAATATATATTTATTAAAGTTACAAAAAAATATATCCATGCCCTAAAGTTTCAAGTTATAAATATACATAAAAAATTTAAAGGCAAAAAAAAAAAAAATTACTATATAAAGTTTGATGTCTCATGTAACGTCATTTTTCAACATTTTATCAGTAACTAAATTATAGTGTTAATTTATAAAAAACTATATTCAAATAATTTTTTAATTTTTTCAAAAAAATACAAACATAATTTTTTTTTAAAAAAATAGTTTTTTTATTAGTTTACATCATTTCAAAATTCAAAACATATATGCTAGTTTCTATTGATTCAATTTTAAAAATTAGATCAATGTTGGCCGATTCCTTTATAAAAGTGTGACACAACTTTGTACTTTTACCCGGTCCATATAGTGGGAATTAAATACTATATTAGGGATATAGCTTATGTAGCTAATGGTTAAACTGGTTGATTCTTATAGTTACTATGGTTACTTCATAGATGTGTTAAATTGGTTGATTCTTATAGTTACTATGGTTACTTCATAGATGTGTTAAACATAGAGGTAATAGGTTATTCCTAGGGTTAGGATAGTCCAATGAAGGGGATAGCCTATGCATAGGTTATGAATGGTCATATATAAATTGACCTAGGAAGGTGGGTGAGCATGTGATATACACTGTAGAATTAAGAGTGAATAATTTGGCCAAAGTAGTGTAAGTTGCCACTGTTTATATTGTTAGTTCACTATGTTTCCAAATTTACGTATTAGATAGGGAATGCCATATGTGTAGGTTGTATCCAGTGTATGACAGATCTAGAAATGTTTAGGACACACCATCAAGCTTAGAAAAGGTCATGTTATTATGAGGTTACCATACTAATCTCTTCGTTGAAGGGTAGGGCCATCTATCAGTTTGATAGATGTGCGAGGGACCACATTTAGTCCAAGGTTGGCAAAAAAGTGCTTGAGTGATGCTTCTCCTAATTAGTTAGCAACCAAGATTTGAAAGGGGATTACTTGGACCATTCGTACATATTTTTCTAGTAAGCTCAATGGAGCCCTATATATGTATTTTGTATCCATTATGATGGAAAGATTATAAAAGAGAAATGTTATCATGAATTATTGACTATGTTATCAGATGATCCCACAAAGCTAGTTTACAATTTCTGGGAGATTCTGATTTTTGCTGAAATCATATATTTTTAGAAAATATAATGATTTAAGCCTTAAAAAGTTCCATTTAAAGCATTCCAATTGAACAGGGTTTGATCAAACTACCTTAGATCAAACCCCCTTGGATAGAACCCCACTAGTTTTAAACCATACCTATAACGGAGTCTCCTTTACACCTATCAAAATGCTGATAAAAACCCACTTTTGATTTACCTTTTGGGGGATCGAATGAATTTATTTAAAATTTATTTTTGTAAGTATGTAGTCCTTTTTATAAGCTTCCTAAAAAGTATAATTTTAAATAAATTTAATTTAATTATTATATTTATTTTTTATTTCTTGTGAATGTAGGTTTTTCACCAAAAATCAAGCTCTTTGTTCTGCACATGTGGAAAAATAGAATATTATCATTTTTTTTTTGAAAAATATGGGTACACCAGATATTGAAGTCCTTGATCCAACAAAAAATTAAAATTGAATTTTGATACATTCAAAAAAGTTACGATTATAAGTGATGTCCGAATTGTAATTGGTTTGACTTTGAAACTTGATTAAAGAAAAAATATTCAATAAAAACTTATCTAACCAAGTGGAAGCACTAGATATCAGAGTTACAAATCTAAATTTGAAAGAATTATAATTTTGTCCTTCATGGAAAAAATGTTATGCGTTATACGGTGAGCGTCACTTTTTAAAAATGCTATTTTTTGAAAAAAACTAGTTTTCAAGGGAGATGGAAAAAGAAGTGCAATATGATTCCAAATTGTTTGAAAATAATATATTTAGAATCTACAGAAAAAATTTCATGAAACTCTAGTTTTCATCATCTTCAAATTCCTCATGGTTTAGCCGCTATAGGTGCCCAAAAGTGAAGATTTAGTTAAAAAATTTTATTTCAGTGTCCAGTTTGGGCAAAAATTGAAAAACCACTATTGTGGGATCACCCTAATATCAATAAATTGGAAAGTTGTAATACTTTGATATAATGCAATGGAAAATCTTAGAAAAATATCTATTTCAAATATGCATGTTATCTTTTATATTAAGGAAAATTTTTACTACTCTTAATGGATAAATGCTTGAAACTTTTACTTTAGGTTAAAACATAGGAAAGTTACTGTGTAGAACAATGGGAATATTACACATGGTATCAGAGCTACCATGTTCAACTCTAAAACCTATGTGCTCGCTATGATTTCCCTTCCAACATTATGAGTCTAATGTTTGGAAAATTCTTGAGCCAGGATGGTGCATGTTAGGTTAACTACAAGAAAGTTAGTGATCGAAAATGAGCATTACCTATAGGACAAGAAGGAAAAAGAAGCCCTTGTTCATACCATTGAGGGAACCAACTATGACAATGCCATCTAGCTAAGTGATACTGAGACAATCAATCAAACTCTATCATGGATTAGCCAAGAGAAAAGAAGGATGAGAGATGAAGCCAATTTCAACTACTTACCATTTGTCTCTTTGGCTAGATCAAACTTGTTATCACTTTCCAGGGATATGCCCTCGGAATGTAGTGTCAGTCCTGTGTTGATATTTAGAAACCCTCAAGTAGTACCTATGGCTAAATTTATTGCTATAGCCTCTAGTGAAGAATTTGAGGGATATGTACCTCAAAACTATGTATTAGAAGATAAGTCTGAGGGTTATTGTCCTTTTTGGGATAGAGATGAGCAAATAAGAGATGGGAAAAATCCTGAGGGGTACACTCTATTGAACTATGTATCTAAGAGTGAATCTGATGGATAATCTCCTCTTGAATATTTACATAGTCATTCTATGTAAATGGAAGGATATTGAAATCCTTATAAATAAATGAAAGAATATGTTTTTATCAAAATTTGTGTATGGAAACCTCAATAAAATTTTATATGTGATTATTTTCTTTTTTGAAATGTTTTCCTATGCATTTATCAAACCATGATATGATCTAATTAAAGATGAACCTCTAGGTATAAAATTACTTTTAAAGACAATGGTTAGGACAAGAACTAAACCTAGAGGGAGTCAAGAAGTTATACAAGGTTTGGATACTACTAAAGCCAAGTTGGATCAACTTATGGAAATCATGGATGAAACTAATGCAAGGATAGAAAACCTTGAACAAGAAGTGAGGTGGAAAAGAAAGAATGGAAGAAGAAGTCCCACACAAAAAAGAAGATGAAGAAGTTTCCAACAATGAGGAAGAAGGGGAAGATTTTAGAAACCACACTAAATCTAAGGATCAAGAAAGTGATGGAACTCAATCATATTCTGAGGGAACCAAGAGGAAGCATTTGGCAACTGAATTATCTAGAGATATGAGAAAGATTAACCCTTAAAAGTTTGAAGGAAGCACTTGGAGAGAAGAAGATGAGTCTTGGTTAATAAAAATGGAGAAGTACTTCGAGATAAGGAACTATTATGAAGTCACTAAATTTGTGTGGGGATCTTTCCAGTTAGCAAGAGAAGCCTCTAACTCTAGTAGATGAACAAGTAGATGGAACTTGGAATCAACTCCCTTAAAATAACTTGGAATGAGTTTGTTAAATTTTTTCAAAAGAGGTGGTTACCCCAACTCTTTTTCGATCAAAAGATCATAGAAATCCAAAATCTTAAGCAAGGAGATATGTCAGTTAATGAATACTGGGAGAAGTTCACTCGTCTCTTGAGGTATGTACCAATATACCAAAAAGATGAGTGATTTTGTATTAGGAAGTTCATTATGGGTCTACATAGCCGAATAGGTGGAGAAGTGTGTAATGTCCCCTTATTAGAGACATAAAAATGTACATAGTTAGCAGCAAGAATTTGAATTTACGAAATAATTAATTTGTGAATGAAACTTGCCTTTAGGTATTGCACACACAAAGTTCCTTATTCACGATTAAATTAGATCATTTCAGATTGTGCACATTTCAAGAATAAGACAAATGAAATGCATTATTATCAACTAGTGCATAACTAACATAATCTGATATGACTTATTACTCTTGATCGGAATAGATCTTCGCCTAGTTTCCTCTTTCCTAACCTCTTTGGATGGTAGATTTACTATGCCAAGGGCACGCACACGGTCTCTAATTGGACTCCCTCAAGGTGTTCCGCCCGTCTTGGGACCATCCATCAATGGACCGATTTACCTGCCTTTCCCTCCACACACTCCCTATCCTTATTGAGTCCTAGCGAATTTGGCGTGAAGTCTATTCTTCAAGGTAAATTTGTCATAGTTTAATAAGGCACAATAATTGCTGTAAGAAACATTATTGTGGATTTGACAAATAACATTCATTAATTTGCATATTGTCTTACATTGTATAGTAGATTTAATCAATTGACATATGTGATTAATGATTGCAACCCACATTAAATATGTATTGATTCTCACTCTATATTTGATTGGATCTACAGAACATTGCAGCCTTGTACATACATATTATTTTATTTTAACATGCTATAAACTAATCACTGTGTTGTGCTCCCTGTTAGGAGAATTTGAATTAATTTCTGAATCCTGCAATGTTGGATAACGTATGAGGAACTTACCTCTGTCTGTGGCACAAGGTTGAGATCTTCAGACATGTTCTTCCAGCAAATCGACTTCTTCTTTCCACATGACTTATTATAAGTGGAATCTGTTATTTGCTTATCTTGCAAACATGAACTCACTTGCTGACACATATATACATATCTATTGATTGCAAATATGTTATTTCATCTTGCTATGCCTACAACCCATATTATATTAATTGATTCCCTTATCATCACATTTTAGGCTGATAAGAACTAAGTTAGATATTATGTTGCAGTTCCTATAGGCAATAATTTGCATTCTTGGAAAACTTAACTCATAATTTCTACAAGCGGCTAGAGGTACTTACCTCTATGTGTCTTCCTGCAGTCCATAGAACCAGGGCGTGTTTGTAGGCTCTTGCATGCCTACTTCTTCTGTATTCGGGCTCTACCTTGGACGATGGTGATTATTTTCCTTATATATATCCTCAAACCTAGCAAGTATGACTGTCCATGTCATCAATTGATTACTCCTAAGGATCGTATATTTGCATAGGTGGCTATTCCCAGGCACTGCTCATTATTTTATCTTATGGTAAGGAGGAACCGCTGCTGCTTAATAAGGATTAATACTTAATAGGTATTATGACCACTGCTTTATGTTGATGTTATTAGCAATTATGATATCTTTTTCTTAGTTGATGGTTATAGTCTTTGGTTTGTATGAAGACAAGTCGTGCCTTTTATCATTGATAAATCATCCCCCTAATGAGTGAATGTTCCACAACTGACTCATAGCCCAACTGGAAGATCAATGGCCCCTTAGATCACCTTTAAATCTTGTATTAATTCTCTCCCCTTCTCCATCCCTTTTTCCCCATATAACTTACTACCTTTTTATATGTCCATATGTCTCCTCCATGAGAGATGCATCACTTGAATGGTCATGGCTCTTAAATTAGTCTTAATTAACATTTTCTAAATATAATTGCCCATCTTTTTCCTTATATTTGCTGCTCAAGAAGATATTATTACTGAAGATAGTTTCCTTTACCTATATGCTCCGGTGAGAGGCTCGATACTATATTTATTCCCTGCAATTGAATAATATTGATTGTCACAATATTTCTCATACTAGCCAATATTGCTTCCCTCATAAACAGAAAACACCCTTCCAAGCGACTTGATTCTCTTTGAGGATGTTCATAGGTAGAATGCTATCATGATCTCTATGAGATTCCAACGTTGATGAAGATATAGCCACAGTGAGGATAAGCCAACTTCTTCTGACCTTAAGGTAGCTGGGGATATTTCCTTTATTGTCTCGATGTCATGATAGCCCGATAGAGACATATATGTATGGGGATATTACATTTATTGATGCCTTGCTGATAGACTTGATAATTTCTGTTTCCCATGATTATTAAGGAATCGCTTCTTAACTCAGCGCTATGCATATGCTAGGATTTTACCATGATTTTCTATTGGTGTATACATATGGGTTTCTAAGTGTTTTATATTAAAATATTATGTAACTTTGTTTTATTTGATAATCATAGTTGCCCTTTTTATTGGATAGATATATTATTTTATGTTTGTTAATTAATATATATATATATAATACTCATTATATCATAGTGTTTATGATATGTAAATATTATCTAAGATAATTATAATAGTAATATTTAAATGGAGATCATTTATATTTACATCTTGATATTTATCTAATTTTATTATTGGTCTTTCCGTATTATTTTGGTGTCATGATTTTCGGGGAAATGAAAAATTGGATGTACATGGTCCAACCATTATGGACCTAGTATATATTAGAAGATAATCAAGAAAGAGTAGTTCCTCAAAGCCATCTTGAGTTACCAAGAGAAGAATCCAAAGAAGATTGGAGCATCTCAATTCAATCAAGCTCCAAAGAAGTTTAATGAAGGCCAAGAATTTTAGAGGAAAGGGGACAAAGGATCCCACAATAATTGGAATGAACCGAGGAAGGATCATCAAGGAAACAACTTCAACAAGTATAATAGTGGTAACTATAGCAAAGCTGGAGGAAATGGTGGTAATTTTGAAAGGTCAGTAAAAAGGAGAGGACCAATAAAAGGATGTTTTACATGCGGCGGGGATCATTATGCTAGTTAATGTCCCAACAAACCATCTAGTTTGCAACCACATGGAAATTCACTTCCTCCTCAATGGGCTACATATCAACAAAAGGATCCATGTAGTAGTGGAAAATCGAAAAGCTAAATACCAGATCACCCCAATGGAAACTCTAGTTATGTTTTTTGGTTTACCTATTTCCATACTTATTGATACTGGAGCCACACAAAATTTTGTTTCACCTAGAGCAGTTGATCAGATTTCTAGGAAGGCTAGTTTTATGGAAAAATCTTGGGTTGTAGAATATGCAAACTAGGCAAGAGCAACGGTTAACCAATGTTTATTTGAGGCAAGGGTTGAACTTCCAAGTTTCTCAACAGAAGTAAACTTGTATGTAGCACCATTAGGATCCTATGATGTCGTCTTAGGTATGAATTGGCTATGGAAGCATAGAGCTAATGTAGATTTCCATGCTAAAACTATAGAATGTCTTGACGACCTAGGAAATCCAATGTCTTTTCAAGGAACACCTAGAGAAGTGAAATTGTGATAGATTTTCGTTGTGCAAATGTATAGGTTGAAAAAGAAAGGATATCAACTCTTTGCAGCCAAAATGGATAAATTAGAGGAATTCAATGAAGTCACTCCTCAAGATAATGCCATATATCATGAATTGCAAGATTCTCAGGAGGTTGAAGAAGGAGAAGTGGTGGAAACTGGAGAAACGAATATGGAGAAATATCCCATCTTACGAAAATTTGTGGATTCCTTTCCAAATGAACTACTTGGACTGCTTCCCAAGAGAGTATTTGATTTCTCCATTGAATTAGTACCAGGGTCAGAACCTATATCCAAAATACCCTATAGGATGGAAATGATGGAATTAATGGAGTTTAAGGCACAGTTGGAAGTATTGTTGTCCAAGGGATTAATAAGACCTAGTGTTTCACCTTGGGGAGCGCTAGTGATCTTTGTAAAGAAGGATGGTACCCTGCTCTTATGTATAGATTATTGAATGCTTAACAAAGCTACGATAAAGAATAAGTACCCATTTCCACATATTGATGATCTTTTCGAGCAGATGCAAGAAGTGACTGTATTTTCAAAGATTAATCTGCGATACAGTTATCATTGAAACTAAGGATCAAAGACGAAGATAGTTTCAAAACTACTTTTAGGACTAGATACATATATTACAAGTTCACATTCCTACCTTTTGGACTTATGAATGCACCTGCAACATTCATAAACCTAATGAACAATGCATTCAGAGACTACTTGGATAGGTTTGTATTAGTATTCCTAGATGATATCCTAATCTACTCCAAGAATGAAGAGGAACATTGTAAATATTTAGAGATAGTTCTCCAACGATTAAGAGAGCACAAGCTATATGGGAAAATCTCTAATTATACATTCTTTCAAAAGGAAGTGTAGTACCCGGGTCACATAATTTTGGATAAAGGGATTCCAGTTGATCCAACTAAGATAAAGGTGGTACTTAAGTGGCCAATGCCCAAAAGTGTACTAGAGGTTAGAAGTTTTATGGGTTTGGTTGGTTACTATAGGAAGTTTGTTGCAAAATTTTCTAGAATAGCTTTTCCTATTACTTCACTACAAAGGAAGGATAAGAAGTTTGAGTGGTTAGAAAAGTATCAAGAAAATTTTGACCTACTCAAGGAGAAGTTGACTAATCCACCAATATTGAAGGTACCTAATCTAGAAGGAAACTTTATTATCATAAAAAATGCATCAAGTGAAGGATTAGGAGTTTTGATGCAAGAAGGGAAAGTTATTTCTTATGAATCAAGGAAGCTGAATCCATACAAACAAAATTATGCATCACATGATCTAGAGTTAGTGGTAGTTGTTCATGCATTGCAGATGTGGAGACATTACCTAATGGGAAAGCCTTTTGAATTGAAGACCGATCACCATGATCTAAAGTATTTATTTACCCAACCCAATTTGAATGCACGACAAAGAAGGTGGTTGGATTTGATAGCAAACTATGACTTCAACATCAACTACATCAAGGGAAAAGAGAATTGAGTTGCTGATGCCTTAAGTCAAAGAAGGCATATTGCCTAGATATGGTAAAAATTCAAACAGACTTTAAGGGACACGTGTTGCAAGAATCCTTGGGTGGAAAATTCTACAAGCAAGTTAAGCAAGCACTCACCGATAATCCACAAGATGCAAGGTACGAAGGATTTCACTTTGACCCAAATGGATTATTAAGGTTTAAAGGGAGAGCATATGTACCTAATTGAGAGGAGTTAAGGAACCTGGTGTGGAAATAAGTACATGAAGCACCATACTTAGGACATCCTGATGTGACAAAGATATTAGCGGATGTGAATCCGTTATATTTTTAGAAGGGTATGAAGGGAGATACTGTAGGATTTGTTGCAAGATGCTTAGAGTGTCAAAGAGTAAAAGAAAAACATCATCACCTTGCAGGTCTTTTGTATCCACATGATATACCCAAAATTAAGTCTAGAATCAAGTCATTAGCATGGAATTTGTGCAAGGTCTACCTATGTCAAGGAATAAGCACAATTCCATTCTAGTAGTGGTGGATAAGTTAACTAAGGTGGCACAATTTATTTCGGGGAATTTAAGTGATGGAGCTCCTGTCATAGCTTGGAAATTTACTCAAGAGGTGTTTAGAGTGCACGGGATTCTTGAGAAGATCATTTTAGATAGGTATGCTTGTGTGACATCTAGGTTTTGGAAAACCTTGTTCTCCTCACTTGAAACTAAGTTGAATATAAGTTCAGCTTATCATCTAGAAATTGATGGACAAACGGAAAGAGTAAACAAAGTGCTTGAAGATCTATTAAGAATTTATTGTATGGATCAACAATACAAATGGGAAGATTAACTACCATTAGTTGAGTTTTCATGCAACAATTCTTATCATTCTGCAATCAAGATGGCTCCATTCAAAGCATTGTCTGACAAAAAATGTCAAAATCCTATAAGCTAGGATAACCTAGAGGATAGTACAAGTCTTAGGAAATAGATATTATCAGAAATGGAGGAGAAAGTAGGAATTATTAGCAAATGATAGAAAAAGCCAATGATCGATAGAAAACCTATTCAGATTCCAAGAAGGTACCCAAAAATTTTGCAGTAGGAGAAAAGGTGTTGTTAAGAGTGAAACCTCATAAAAGTTCCATCAAGTTTGGAAATTCATCCAAAATAACTCCGTGCTACGTAGGTCCTTTTGAGGTTCTAGAGGAAATAAACATAGTTTCTTATCGAATTACATTGCCACCAACTCTTGCCAGGATGCACAATGTATTTCATGTCTCATACCTTAAAAAGTATATACCAGGAGATGGGTGATCCCACAATAATAGGTTATAGTTTTTGGCTAAACTTGACATTAAAATCATGATTTCTGACCAGATATTCACTTTCTTACACCTATAGCAGCTAAACCATTAAGAACTTGAAGATGAATCAAACTAGTTATTTGTTAGATAATTTTTGTAGATTCTAATTATATATATATATTTTAAATTAAAAAATAAATTGTGAGCCATTTTATGTAATTAAATAAATAATAACTTATTTTTTCTACTAATCAACATTTTTAAAAAGTGATGTTTACTTCGGACCACATAACTTTTTTTATATATAGGATACAATTCTAGTTTTTAAAATACAAAATTTTCACACCAATATCTAGTGCATGGATATTTATTCATAATTTTTTGTTACATAATTTTTTTTTTAATTAATTTTACAAGTCAAAGGAATTATAATTTGGACAGAGGTGTACTTCGGCCGGCATAACTTTTTTTGTTAGAATAAGGACATCAATACCTAGTGCACATGTATTTTTTTTTTTAAAATTCTTTATTTTTATATTTTTTCGTATGTGTGAAATAAAGAACTTGATGTTCATTGAAAATCCTACATTTACAAGAAATAAAAAAATAAATATAATAATCAAATTAAACATATTTAAAATTATACTTTTTGGGTAGCTTATAATAAGGGCTACATTCTTACAAAACATAAATTTTAAACGAATTCATTTAATCACCCAAAAGGTAAATCAAAAGTGGTTTTTTATCAGCATTTTGATAGGTGTATAGGAGACTCAATTATAGGTATGGTTTAAATTTAACAAGGTTCTATCCAAGGTGGTTTGATCTAAGGGGGTTTGATCAATCCCTCTTTAATTAAAATTATTTAAATGGAACCTTTAAAGTCTTAAATCATTGTATTTTCTAAAAATATGTGAGTTTAGGAAAAAATTAGGATGTCCCAAAAAGTGTAACCTATTATTGTGGCAGCACCCAGATAACCATGTTATTGATTGGAATACTTTATAGGTACAGGACCCGAGAGTAGTAACAATTGAGTCTTTCAAAGTGCTTGGAACATGCAAGTTTCACTTGCATAACAAAGAGGTTCTGTAATGCAAAGTCTAGTGGGACTAGTATACAAAAGATTTTGCCACTTGGGAAGACTATGTTGAGATGAAGCCAAAGTTTCCTCATGTTTTATGTGCTTTTGAAAGATCTTGAAAACTAATTTTGACATGTTTTTCTTATAGTTTATGTCTATGTATACTACTTAAAATCATTGGGGACAATGATTCACAAGGGGGGATATGTTACACCCCGTTGTTCTACTACTTATTTAATTTTACCTAGTTGGCTGAAAATGATTGAAATGAGTGTATTTATGTTTTATGTTTTTTGGAAATATGAAGAATAAATGTTGATTCAATTTGATGTTATGAAATGATTCTGACTGTGAAATATTTGATGCAAATGAATGTATTGTTTTCAACTGACTACTATTGCAATGTATTAAGTTGATGCAGGAATTGAATCAAGCCTCCTGAAGAGAGGGGAAGTATCACTCCTGGGGAGAAGAACTTGGTCTGGTAACCTTTGATAAAGACCTAAATTGAGCTTTCACACACACACACACTCTTCTAGTTTGTTCAAGTCGAGATAATAGTTGGGAAATAGTAAGTTACCTTTAGTCTTGCTTATGGTTTATTTGTGAGCGTTCTTGTTTAGAGGTCTACAATGTTGAGTCTCTTTGTGATGAGTGAGTTCTTCTTTATGTGTTTCTATTTAAGCGATAGGATATATATACAATTCATGTATATGTGCCAATCGATATGATTATGATAATGTGTTTAAATATCAAATTATATATATATATATATAATATGAGTATATACATACATATTACATACACATATATATATATTAACATACATGTCTGCATCGACATAATGGAAACGTCCATACAAGTATATATATATTTATATATACACATACATTATTATATATGAAATATAAGAATACATATGTGTGTTCATATATCGAATGACACAATTCTATTAACTTGTGAATTATGTATATATAAATATATATGTATATATACATGTTAATTCGTGATGTATTTAAATATATATATATATATATATATATTATATACATATTATATATATAGCAATTTTTTCTATAACATTGAATTATCAATCTAGCGCATATCATTTTAAACATAGCTTATGCTAAGAATGGTGCACAACATATTAAACAATAGAAATAGCGCTTAAGTGAGTAGCACTTATATATTTGAATGATGTTTAGAATATTTAAAGTGAAAAGTAATATTAATATGCACCATATAAAGTGCTTATTGTCCAAAGAATTTTAACATGTTAATATCATTTCCAAGACTTTGTCAAAACAAAACATTAGTAAATGCTTATGCATAGGAAATTAGTTGACCAAGTCAAAACATCAAACATCGACCATGATAAATGGCGTGAATGGCATAATGTGGTGCCAAATGAGAAAGAGATGAATCGATAAGAAGTATATTTCTCAATATGAATTTTTAGAATGTGAAGCATTTGAAATAAGTAGAAATGGTCATGAGTAAAGTGCGATTCATTCATGTCATGGTTGTGTATGTGTTCACTGTGCATCAATTTTAGCTACCACCTTTTCTTTACCTTACCGAGTCGAATCATTTGAGCTGAGAAGTGTCAATATTAATACCATGTTTCTAGCCTTTAGTTGCTAATTTTTGTGTATAAATAAAGGAGCTAACTACCTTATTTGATTGCATATATTTGCATTCTTGCTATGATTTTTTGAGTTATTGTATTTTTATTTCTTGAGTTGTGAGAGAGTTTTTGAGAGAATTGAGAGAGGATTTTGAGAGGGAGTCTTTGGTTAAGTGGGAAGGAGTTTATTACTATTTTAGAAAGACTGTGTTGGGAAACCAAATCGATCAATTGGAGCATTTCATAAACATGCATGCTAATTCCTACTCTTTTATACTTTGTTCTATGTTTTTGAAAAGATTGTGACATTGTTTGTTTGGTTTGGGAAGTTAGTTTTATTGCTTATTAGGGAAATATTATTTTATTCTTTTGTGAAAGTGAAAGGAAGCTTGTATTTAGTATAAAGATCCATTTTACTTGATGTGTTTGTACATATTCCATATTAAGGGATGGGTGGATATAGTGGGAATTAAATACTATATTAGGGATATAACTTACATAGCTAATGGTTAAACTAGTTGATTCTTAGAGTTACTATGGTTACTTCGTAGATGTGTTAGTTAAATATAGAGGTAATAGGTTATTTATGGGGTTAGGATAATCCAATGAAAGGGATAGCCTATGCATAGGTTATTAATTGTCATATATAATTTGAGCTAGGAAGGTGGGTGAGCATGTGACATACACTCCAAAATCAAGAGTGATGAATACTTTGGCCAAAGTAGTGTAAGTTACCATAGTTTACACTACCAGTTCACTCTGTTTCCAAATTTACGCACTAGATAGGGAATTCCATTTGTGTAGGTTGTAGCCATTGTATGATAGATCTAGAAATGTTTAGGACACACCACCAAGATCAGAAAAGGTCATTTTATTATGAGGTTACCATACTAATCTCTTCGTTGAAGGGTAGGGCCATCTATCAGTTTGATAGATGTGTGAGGGACCACATTTAGTCCAAGGTTGGAAAAAAAGTGCTTGAGTGATGTTCTCCTCATCAGTTGGTGACCAATATTTGAAAGGGGGTTACCTGGACCATTCATACATCTTTTTTTAGTAAGCTCAATGGATCCTTGTATATGTATTTTGTATCCATTATGATGGAAAGATTGTAAAAGAGAAATGTTATCATGAATTATTGACTATGTTATCAATAAATTGGAATGTTGTAATACTTTGATATAATGCAATGGAAAAGTTTGGAAAAATGTTTATTTCAAATGTGCATGTTATCTTTTATATTAAGGACAATTTTTACTGCTCTTAATGGATAGATGCTTGAAACTTTTACTTGAGGTTAAAACATAGGAAAGTTACTATGTAGAACAATGGGCATGTTCTAGTACACCTTTATTTTGAATTTAATAGATAATTATTATTAATTTTCTACATGCACTATGTGTAAAGTCCTAAGTGATAGGTTGATTGAAAACATATTTACCTTGTAAATGGTCACACATTTTTCAAATCCTAAAGATGTGTCACACTCTATGCTTCACAAACTATAACTTAAAAAAATAATTTAATAAATTTTGACCAAGTTAGGGTGGCCGGATGGATGGTTTTTAATATTTTTTAAAAATCCTACTAAAAATTTGATAACTAATTATTTACTCACAAAAAAATTACAAAAAAAATGCGTCACATCTGGGCATGTGTCCTCTACTTATATTGAAAGATTTGAAAAAACAATGTTCATACTTAGGTTGGCTAGACAAACACATGATTTTTAATTTTTTTTTAAAGTACTACTACATTGAAATTTCAAAATTTCACCAAATAAAATTATTCTTTTTCCAAAGAAAGCATAGTAACCTACAATCTACATTCAATTTTCTACAAATTCCATTCTTACATATTTTATAAATTATGTTAATAACCTATTCAAATTTTTATGTGAAGTTGCTTAAATTTGTTTTTTGCATTTTCATTGCCACTTAAAGGCCTTGTTTGGCCCATCATGATCCTACACTGATGCCTCTAACCATTTGCACTGATGCCCCTATGAGAAACTTAATGGGACTATCCTTCCAAATGCTCATCCAAATGCTCCCACATTTTTGTGGGGCATGGTAGCTAAAAGATTCTATATCAAGAGAAAATTCCATGTTTCCCTACTAAGGAGTGGGTCATGGGATACTAACCACATATCAAAACTTAGTAGGTTCAATTTTTGTTCACATATATTATATGCCAATTTTGGAGGGTCAAAACTTAGTTATGGATTAAATTTTACATCCTAGAGTGGCTCAAACTCCGAATCCTATAACCTAGGACTTTAAAAATAAAAAAATAAAAAAGAAAATACCAATTTATAAACACTTTAGAACCCCTAAAAAGATTAAAAATAAACCTTGAGGTAACCATATCCTTCATCACATGACCCACTTAACACAATTACAAAGAAAACATTCATTTTCATATAAAAATGAAATAGTTTCATATCATGTAGAAAATAAATTCATTTCACAATGGGCTAAATTGATATCACAAGAAACCTTAGTCCCTCCATATGGACTAAGGTTAGGCTTCATTTATTAAGCACAATTGGGGTTTCTAAGTGACTTCCAAATTTTCCATTAGTTATGGAATTACTTGCACTCTTAATTGCAACCAATAGGGTGCTGCCATAATAGTGGTTTACACTTTCTAGGAGATCTTGATTTTTGCTAAAATCACATATTTTTAGAAAAAATAATGATTTAAGCCTTGAAAAGTTTCATTTAAAGGATTCCAATTGAGAAGGGTTTGATCAAACCACCTTAGACCAAGCCCCCTTGGATAGAACCCCGCTAGATTTAAACCATACCTATAACAGAGTCTCCTTTACCCCTATCAAAATGTTGATAAAAAACCACTTTTGATTTACCTTTTGGGTGATCAAATGAATTCATTTAAAATTTATTTTTTGGCATGCAGTCCTTATTATAAGCTTCCAAAAAAGTATAATTCTAATTAAATTAAATTTGATTATTATATTTATTTTTTATTTCTTGTGAATGTATGTTTTTCACCAAAAATCAAGCTTTTTATTTTGCACATGTAGAAAAATAGAAGATTATCAATTTTTTTTTAAAATATGTGCACCAGATATTGAAGTCCTTGATCCAACAAAAAAAAAGAATTTTGATACATACAAAAAAAGTTGTGTTATACGGTTCACCTATGTCTGAATTGTAATTGGTTTGACTTCAAAACTTGATTAAGGAAAATAAATTCAATAAAACACTATGAAACCAATTGGAAGCACTAGATAACATAGTTACAAATCTAAATTAAAAAAAAAAAGAATTTTTATCCATCATGGAAAAAAAATTATGTGTTATATGGTGAGTGTCACTCCTTAAAAATGGTGTTTATTGAAAAAAACTAGTTTTCGAAGGAGATGGAAAAAGAAGTGCAATATGATTCTAAATTTTTTAAAAAAAATATATTTAGAATCTACAGAAAAAATGTCACAAATCACTAGTTTGCATCATCTTCAAATTCCTCATAGTTTAGCCGTTATAGGTGTCTGAAAGTGAAGATTTAGTTAGAAAAAAATAGTTCAGTGTCCAATTTGGCCAAAAATTGTAAACCAATATTGTGGGATCACCCAATAATATGTTCATCATATAGCTAAAGCAACTTGAAATATGATTAATATGCAATATATAAAAAATCATCATTTAAGTAGTGACCTAATTTCAATTTACTTATCATAATGCACACGATTAATAAAATATCATTTACATATCACATGTTGATCATTTAATCCATCTAACATAGATATTTCTATTTGTTATAATACAACTAGTCAAATCAAATAACTTAAAATTCATATAATTCAAAGCATACAAATATGACCTAAAAATCAAATGCAAGATAACCTAGACATTCCATTTCATTACAATATCATTAGAAGATAACCTAGACATTCCATTTCATTACAATATCATTAGAAGATTGAATCTTTTCTAATTTTAATTTGAATAACATATAAATGATACAACTTAAGGCATATTCATTATATAAGAAGTGAATGAAAATAATATAACCAACTCCTAGTAAAATAATCATCATCATACACAACCAAACCAAATTAATTTAACCCAAACATCAATTTGATTAGATCAACCAACAATCATAGAATCCCATCAAAGGAGAAAGGAGTAACAATAAACATAGAAAAGGCTAGGCCTTACATGTGTAAAAATATTTAATAAATTAAAGGTCTTATAAATTTGAAAAAATATGAGAAATAATTGTGATATCTTATGGAAAAAGAAAATTTATGATGTTTAATGTGTATATAAAACCCAAGAGATATACTAATTTTGGAGTAATAGGTTATAATGAATATATAATTTATTTGATGTAAACTGTGTGACAAATCTTTTACATTAATACATGATTTTTTTTCTCCGATATTACTAAAATCTCCACCCTTCTACAATAAAATAAATAAATCTCATACTTGTCAATATTGTTTGATACATTCTCCTTTCCTACCTTAAATTCCTCACTAAAATTCAAAATCAATTATTTATTTCAACTTGAAAACCCAAAATGTTAACACTTCTTCAAGTCTTAGAAAGCTAATAGAACAATAAAGTTATTCCAGTCAACCTAACCAAATAGTGTAATTAAGCTAGCCAATCCTTCTTCAACAAACTTGTATAGATAATCATACAATTCATACATCATTGTACACACTATCACAACCTTAGCAAGTTGTCAAATTACAATTTTTATTTTACTTATCTGATTATTAAAATTGTTTCAAAAACGTTGAAGCCAAAATGATAGTGGTTTGCTTAGATCGCAAAAGAAAATGTGTGTTCTTTCTTGACCAACTCTTCTATTCTTTAGTGACACAAAGTTTGAGATTGTTTGCTTGGGTAGGTGGTGTGATCGTTGTGTTCTCCATTTACGAATGTGGAAAAAGAAACATGTACGACATAAATTCAATATATTTACACTAAAAACGGATGTGCCCACAGTAAAGGGCGATTGACTGAAAAGACATATATGAAAATGCGTAAGTATATGAATAGATTTGAAAGTCTAACTTTCCGTGCAGGACACTTACAAAACAGAAACCACGTGGGGATAAATACGTTATTATTTTTCTAACATACTTATTATTCCCTGGTCAAGGAAGAAAATTTGGTATGTCGGCTCACCATATTTCTCCATTTCAGACTGATCATTTCTAAATCACTTCTAACTTATTGAACATTGATCAATATTTCATTGACATATTTATTTTGGATATATTCACGTGTGTTATTCTTATGTCAAGTTTTCTTGGTGGCCAAGTTCACGAGATATAAAATCATCATCGACTGTTTAATGTTTAATATTGAAGTAGCATGTCTATTTATATTGAATTATATAAGAATTAAGAGTAGTTTTCAGTGGACGAGATATAAAATCACTATCGACTGTATTGAATAAAGCCTGAAAATCCACCACAAAATAGTTTAGGAATTAAGAGTAGTTTTGTGGGCATCATGACCACCTCGTTACAATCTCCTCTTGAAGCCACTCTGAAAGAATCTGATCTCCCTGTGATTGACTTTTCACAATTTCCCCAGGAAATTGAGGGAGACCGTCTTCAATTTCATCCGGAGGTTGTTAAACTGAGAGAAGCTTGTGAAGAATGGGGGATTTTCAGGCTGGTGAATCATGGAATTCCACAAGCTCTTCAGCAAAAGGTTATGTCTGTTAGCCAGGATTTGGTGTCGATGCCCATGGAGGTTAAAGACACAGTCACAACTTCTAATCCCCTGAAGAGTTACCTTCGCAACCCCGGTATTCCGATTCCTTTTGAGTCATTTTTATTCGATGACATGCCCAATCCAGATTCAATCCTTGAATTGTCTCGAAAGATATGGCCCGAGGAAGGAAACTCAAACTTCTGGTATGTTATTCGTGTTTTGTTTTTGTTTATTTTTTTTAAATTGCAGGAATCGCTTAGCTCCTTATAATTTGCAGTGTCTGGCAAACTTTTTAACATGATTGGTAATGCTGGCAAGAACATGTTTTCCATAGAAGGATTGAACCTCATAACCTCTTGTCTGCAAATGCTTTAACCAGCGCCACTTGTCTTGTTAGCCTGTACATTGCTTTTATTTGGAATTGTGGGGACCCACTCCCAGATCCCCTGTAATAAGCCCTTTCCTTTGGCTTCTCTGAATAAAAGATAACTACTGTTTAACATTTTGGTACTATTCTCACTAATGAAATTCTGGTGCTTTTATATTACAGTGAAGCCATCGGTACATTCAGTTTACTTCTGTCAGATCTTGCACAGAGGATGATGAAACTCGTTCTTGTGCGCCTGGGTTTGGACGCTGAAACTTTCTATCACTCTGATTTCGAAAAATGTAAAGCCTTGTTGCGAATAAACGGCTATTCATCTCATGGAAAATCTATTGGGGAGGAGGTTCTCGTTTCTCACGCAGATCGGTCTTGCCTGACAATCCTTCACAATGATGAAGGGGAAGGGCTTGAGGTTCGATCGAAAGAAGGGGAGTGGTTCAATGTCAAGCCTTCACGAAACTCCTTTGTTGTCAACTTGGGGATCTGCCTTAAGGTGTAAATTAATTCTTTCTATTTCCGCTGTTATTCTAATTTGCATATTTTTTGTTATTCAGTTCTTAAGATTATATGATTGCAGGCATGGAGCAATGGTAGATACATGAGTGCAGTTCACCGCGTCATTTATAAAGGGTGGCAGAATCGTTTATCGGTTCCCCTTTTTTATACCTTTACAGGCGATGACCAGGTCTCGGCTCCAGAGGTGCTTGTGAACGAAGATAATCCATGACGATACAAACCTTTTATTTTCTCTGAATTGGAGACTGAATTGCGGAAAGAATTTGAGAAATTATAAAGCAGATAGAGAACAAGTCAAAGTGATGGAAAGATTGGCTGGATTACAGTCTCGTTGCCATACCGTCGATGGCACATTTGTAGCAGCTCTAGTGTTTTATTTATATTACAGCATTGGATTTCTTTGTTACACCACATTCTGATCATCCTGCAATGTTTCATTGTTTTAGTATTTTCCAATGGAGAGGGGAAGTTAAGGGAAATGAGTTATATCTATCGGAAAAAATGGAAATATTCAATGCAGATTGACTATTCCATAGAATTTGATTGTTTTTTTTAATGTTATCTTTCAATTGAATTCATTGATTTGTTGTAGAAGTATTTTGATTTGTACAATGTATCTTACTTTCACTAATTGTTAGAGATCTTGTATAATAACATAGCTTCATTTTGCTATTTTGATATTCATAATTTTTTCTTGTAAATAAAGAAAAATGGAATAGTAAGTTCTTTTTAATTATTTTAACCAAGAGGAGCCAAGAGTTTAGTCCATTGAGTGATCTGAAGCTTAGCTATTTATAGGGAAAAATCCCCTATAATCTCTCAAATGGTGTGCAACCATCCTCATCCACATGGCCAAAAATTAGGAGTTGAATCTATGATAGGCTACTTAAACCGGCAATTGAGACTGAATGAGCTAACTATAAGGGTCAAGATGAAATTGTAAGTTGTTGCTATTAGCCTTTTTGATAATAATTTGCTGACCTCTATATGTCTCCCGCACAATAAAATTTCTACAAGATGCTTTAATACTAATTGAAAGAAATGAAAATAAGATGATAATAGGTCTTGCACTAGAAAATATTGAAAAAAAACATGGAAAATTGTTTTATTGATAGTAAATTTCAGCTATATATTATTCATCTCAAAATAATTATTTTCTTTTGTACACTACTATATGATACAACAATTACATTCTTATTTATTAAAAATTTAAAACTAACTATAAGAGGATTGAAAAATAGTAGAAAATTATTACATGCTTATTAAATGAACAAATTTAAAATATTCAAAAAATAATAATTGCTGCATGAAAAAACTAATAATAAAAATAAAATTAAAAATATATCATGCAAATTTAAGTCCAAATTGTGACATTTGAAAAATGTGTTCAAGTATGCACCCTTTATTGTTTGAATGTGGTTTAGCATTGTAAAGGTGAAATGATCACACCCATGCTATTTCCCATTTGGTTTCAGCTCGTGTTCTTGATCAATAATATTGATAAGTGACATACATCTTTGTTAGATTTGCTTTATTTAATTTCAATTGTATTGATTTTTATCTATTTATTTTTTATTTTAAAATAATATTTTTAACTCATTTTATATAGAATTGATCTAGATTAATTTTAAAAGTATATAAATTATTTTTGAAGTCTAAGACATCAAATTCAAATTTTAATGTTCTTGTCTACTTTTTATTAGTTATTACGAGCTAACTTAACTCAAGTCAAATGACATGCTACTATCTCATTATATTTAAAGCCATTCATTATACACTTAATATGGGATAAAATATGCAATGAATAAATGGTGTGTTGATAAAGATAACCATCAAATTATTCTTCAATTCTATAAGGAAAACTAAAAAATATAAATCTAGATCACTATCATGTAGGTCATTCACATATATGACAATATTTTCTTTAATGTTTTCTCATCATTGTTAATTCAATCAACCAAGGGGTAAGACTTAGGAGAACTTGTTCACCTATTAAATCAACAAGCTCCTCAAGGACGTGCCTTTAGACACCACCTTGATAGATTCAACTATGTAGACTTATTAAATTAACAAGCTCTTAAAGACCTATCTTTAGACATCACCTTGATAGATTTAATTATATAGAAAGTAAAGGAAAATAGATTCTTAGGAACACTTTTTGTTATATCAATTCCACTCAAATTAGATTCATTTTACACATAAAACTAGGTTCATGATAGTCAAGATCAACTTTGTAGGGGGTCAAAAAAATTATTGGTTTTAAAGATAATATAAATTTTGAGGAGCATATTAGATAGATGTAATTACTTTTTTATAACAATGAATTGATTTAGTACAAAGTCAACATCAAAATAATTACCATCACTCCTAGAGCTAAGTACACATATCTACCCATTTAATTTCTATATATTTATTTTAATTATTTATTCCATAACTTATACCTAGGTTGATTGATTGCTAATCAGTCTCATTTATTTAATTATCTTAGATACTTATACGTAAGTATGTAAAATAGCCCTTATATTTTTTGGTGAACTTAGATATTTTTAAATGTGATCAAGGGTTTTCCCTTAGATTTTCTTCTCCTTCATTAGCATTTCAAATCTAGTTTTTCTAATATCTTATCTTTCATATTATATTTACCTATTTTTTAATTATGCTCTTGCATGTTTATTTATTGCTATACTTCTTTTAGGGTATTTCTTATCATTTATTGATCTTGTTCCACCAGGTACCCATCCTTGTTTTGGACTTTAGGGTTATATTTCACAAATATTTTTTGATTTGACTATTGACTATTAAAAAAATATATCAACCCTTAGATCATTTTTATATAATTCATTTTATCTTTTAAAACATTTCTTAGTTTATTCACCTACACATTATTAGAAGTTATGTAACATAGATACATATTTTACCATGGATTCTCATGGTTCATTGCCTCTAGCATCTATAAATGAAATTTTGATCGATTTTTATATTTTTATTCAAATTCACATTTGATCCTTCCATATTTGATACTTTCATGGATTTTTTTCATATGAATGGTATTTTTTAATCCATGGAGATGTTGTTTCATCATGTTAATGATATTTCATCCTTCATATATCTTGTTATATATTTTTATTTTCTTTTAGACACACTTACCTCATTTATCCATGGGCCTCATGTTTCCTATACTTTTTTTTATCATCATATCATTTATTAATCACATTATTAATTTATTATTTATTTATAAAAAATGAAATTTATTATAATTATCCATAATTTAATCAATTAATTAAGTAAAATATTATTATTTAATTAATATGAGCTAATTATATTTATTTATTTCTTAACTCAAAAGCTAAATCATTCTTCTAATTAGTAATGTCTCCTTCTGATTATCCATTTAATGAATTAGTTTAATTCATTATTATCCTCATAGAAGTTTGGAATATAGATTTTCTACAATAAGTCAAGTAATCTTTTCCACCTCTCCTAGTTGAATCTACAATTAGTTTAGTTAACTCTTAGTCTTTGATCATATCCTCACAATTCATTTGAATTTTATTTTATTTTATTTTTTTAAAAAGAAGGGGTAAAAATTTTATTCAATCAAATCCAAATTACAAGGCAAAGGCCAGAGGCCCACTAGACCAAGACCACCACAAGAACAACCAACAACCACATTACATATTCCTATCTTCAACTAATAACCTCTCCAAGGTCTCATGATAATCAGAAGGTAACTCCTCCCTTCCACTGATATCCCAGCCATCCAAATTCTCAGAGGCCCACTTTGCTAGACAATCAGCCACTCTGTTCCATTCTCTAGGGATGTGACAAAAGGAGACATAAACCAAGGAACTGCAAAGACTTAGAATTTGTCTGACTACAGAGGCTAATTGCCAGCTAACATCCTCCAACCTCTAGTTATTTAGCATATCCATAACAATCTGAGAATGAGACTCACAAATGATCCTCCTCCAGCCTAAAGAGTAGCCACGCTCAATTGCAATCTTAATAGCAAGGGCCTCCATCAGATTATTAGAGTGTTGACCCTTGTAAATAGAAAAGAAAAAGACCACACCACCATCATTACCCCTACCAATACCCCCAACCCCAGCATGACCAGGGTTCCCACGAGAAGAACCATCAGTATTAATCTTAAGGACCCCCATAGGGGGAGGTGACCACCTCCCATCATGACAAATCCATTGCTTGACATGATGGGGTCTTCTCCCAGTAATGCTTCCCCCTCTATTATCCCCCAGGTTCAAATTCCACAAAATAGCAAGATCACTAGGATCAGTATTTTTAGACCTATCACACTTAACAGAAATAATCTCTTGAAGCCTGCTAATTATCTTCTTCCACAATTAAAAACTTCCCAATTTGGAGCCATGAAAAACTCTACGGTTCCTCTCTAGCCAAAGGTTCCAAAGAATCAAAATAGGCCCAATAGACCAGGCCACCTGCAAGAAAGAAGTCTTTGCTGGAGGCCTACCCAGACTCTCCCAAAAATCAATTAGGGATGTAGCGTGAATACAACCATGATGCCAAGCCTCCCACCATCTATGCCATATCTCTCTAGAAAAAGGGAAAAGAAAGAACAAATGGGAAGTGCATTCCTCACTGTGTGAACAAAGGAAGCAAATAGAAGGTCCCTGAAAACCATGCTTGCAAAGATTTTCCCAAGTGAGGCACTTATTTTGAGCCACCAACCATAAGAAAAAATTACATTTGAGCCAAGAAAAGTTGTCCCAAACCTTCTTCCACCAGTGCACCTCAGCAGGACCATGTAAGTTATTGTCAAGCATAGCATAGCCTTGAGCCACAGAGAATTTACCTTTTGGACTCAAACTCCAAGCCAGAACGTCCCTCCCATTAAGGGAGCTGCAGAGCCTACCCTCCAAAACTCTAGTAAGAACAACACGATCCTCATCCACACCACCCATAGGCCACTCTTGCGGGTCCTTCCAGCAAGCAACCACCGCCTGACCAATTCGCTTGACTATTTTAAAATGCTCCACCTTAATCCAACCCACCTCAGAAAAAATATGGCAAAGAGGCTGAAGCTGAGGTAAACTAGAAAGAATGGGAGGGTGGCCATCCTAAGAGTCCTGCCAAAATAGAGCATCAGAGCCTCTATTACAGATCCAGAAGAGACCCTCCTTAATCAACTGGGCGCCCTTCTTAAGGGTATCCCAAATACAAGAACCTTTACCCAACAAAGTAAGTCGCGACACATCAAGGCTATCAGCACCAAGAAGATACTTGTGGGCAAGAATCCTGGCCCAATCTTGTTGCTGATTGTTGCACCACCTCCAGTATAGCTTGGCAGCCAAGGCAGTGACAGTAAGAGCCATAGACCTAAGACCAAGGCCCCTAGCATGCTTCGGCCTGCAGACACACTCCCACTTGACTAAACTCCACTTCAAGGAAAGGAGGCTGCCAGACCAAAGGAATTGCTGAGATAGAGCATCAAAATCCCTCACAAAGGTGGAAGGGGGAACTTGCACACAACACTTGTAAATGGGGAGAGACTGCACCATAGTCTTTAGAAGAACCACTCTCCCAGCAGAAGATAACCATCTGTAAGTCCAATGACTAACCTTACTCTGGAACTTATCCAAAATCCCCTGCCAGTAATCTCTACACTAAGATCCCAAAGCCAAAGGGATCCCAAGGTACATCAAGGGAAGAGAACCGATCTGAAATCTAAGGATCTTAGCAATCCTGATTTGAATAAGCTGAGGGGTATTAAAGAAATAAATGGAGGATTTGTCATCATTAATACACTGACCTGAAGCCTTCAAATAGATGTCTAAGGCTCTCCTGAAGTTCATAGCCTCTCTAACTCTAGCCATGCCCATCAGCGCAGTATCATACACAAACTGAAGATGAGAGTAGGAAGGAAGAGAATTGTTCCAACTCCAACCTTGAATAAGACCCTGCCCCACCTGAGATTTAATAAATCTTCCAAGCCCCTCCGCCATGATAATGAATAAATAAGGAGATAAAGGGTCCCCTTGCCGAAGTCCCTGAGAAGCACTAAACAAATCTGAGGGTTCCCCATTAATGAGAACTAAGAAGGAAGAAGAGGTCACACAACTAAGAACCCAATTCACCCACTCCTCAGCAAAGCCAAATGCCAAGAGAATTTTCTATAAGAACTCCCAACTCACCCGATCATAAGCTTTAGCCATGTCAAGTTTCACAAACATAGCCTTCTCCTTAGAGTTAGCCATCGAATGAATAGCTTCCATTGCAATCACAACACCATCCAAAATTTGTCTTACTTCAACAAAACCCCCTGCTTAGGAGAGATCAGAGTACTGAGGAGTGGTTTGAGTCTCTCCGCAATCAATTTGGTGATGATCTTATAAATAAAATTACATAGCGCAATAGGTCTAAATTGAGCCAACTGATTAGCCCCCTCCTTCTTAGGTATGAGAGCCAAGAAAGTATAATTCATGGACTTGAGCATCTATTTATTCCTATGAGATTCTTGAACCACCTCGAGGAGATCAAACTTTATTATTTCCTAGAACTCCTGAAAGAACTCAATCGGAAACCCATCTAGGCTGGAAGCCTTACCTTTTTTCATGTTAAACACCACTTTCTCCAACTCGGGTAACAAAATAGGACATAAGAGAGCCCCATTCATCTCAGCAGAGACTAGGTGGGGAATGCAATCCAAGATGGCCCTCTCCTCATCCCTAGCTGCAAGATCCTCTTTAGAAAATAGGTTTGAAAAATAATTGACCATAGCCCTGGAAATATCAACACAGGAAGAGAGTTGAGCCCCTTCAGGCGAGACCAGAGAGGAGAAAGAATTCCCCTGCCTCCGAGCCTTAACCGAATTATGAAAGAATGCAGTGTTCCTATCCCCCTCCTGAAGCCAATCAACATGAGATTTCTGCTTCCAGAAGATCTCCTCCCAAAGCTCCCACTCTTTTAATCCCTTAAGAGCCAAGGACTCAGCTTTACTTAGATCCAGGGTCAACCCTTGATCCTGAATCAAACAAGTGATGTTATCCAACTTAGCCTGAGCAGCTATCTTCTGAGCATGTAGGTTCCAAAAACATTGTTTATTCCATTTCTTAAGCCTGTACTTTACATGTTGGAGCCTCTTACAAAAAGTAAACATGGCTGTCCCATGGGCAGGTATCCCCTCATACCACCAATCCAACATAAGATCTTGCAAAGACTGATCTCTTAACCACATTAACTAAAATTTGAAAGAAGGGTTTTTGGTGACTCCATAAGCAGTGACAGAGAGCTTGATAGGCCAGTGATAGAGCCTCTCCAATCAAGAATTTCTGAACTGGTGATCAACCTACTGTTCATCCAATAACAAGAAACCAAAAATCTATCGAGCCTTTCTGAGATAGCCTCAACACCACACCTCCTATTATTCCATGTAAAGACACCATTGGTTGGCTTCACATCAATGAGATTCAAGGAACCAATCATATCCCTGAGAAGATTTGCAGAGGGGTCCAACTTGGCTAACCCACCTTGTTTTTCATCCAAACCGGTAACAGAATTAAAATCACCAGCCATAATCCATGGGAGAAA
The DNA here is from genome assembly GCA_007258455.2 of Sequoia sempervirens. Classification (NCBI taxonomy): domain Eukaryota; kingdom Viridiplantae; phylum Streptophyta; class Pinopsida; order Cupressales; family Cupressaceae; genus Sequoia; species Sequoia sempervirens. The sequence continues at coordinate 127,833,527 of VDFB02379711.1, forward strand.
CGGGTCTAAGGCCCGGATGAAGCTGATGTGAGCCCAAAGATTTGACTTACCTGAAAGATCAGTAGGAGCATAAATATTAGATAAGAGACACCTTTCTCCAGTCACAAAACAAGATGCAACCAAAGAGATAGAAGACCGACTAGAAATCCACCATAAGGGGAGCACTTTCCTTGGGTTCCAGAAGCAAGCCACCCCCCCTGAACTATTCAAAGCTCCCACCCCCTACCAATTGCCCTAGGGCTAGATGTGCGAAGCACAATTAGCCAAACCATCCACTGTAAGCTTAGTTTCCTGAATAAAAACCACATCAGGTGATTGAGAATCAATTAATCTGTGAACAACCTTTTGTCTAGGGATGTTCAACCCCCTTACATTCCATGATAGAACAATCATTTATGGGGGTGGGAGAAGTGGGAATCAATGGGTTTCACAGACCCAGACTCAACCAAACTATCCCCCATAATCTTAACCTTCTCTTGATCAGTCTTCTTGTCACTCCTTGACGGTTTATCAAGAGGCCCCTTTTTAAATGATTTCTGCTGTAAGCCTAAAATAGGAGGAGCTTTGTTACCCTTTGTTGAGTTTGAGGCCCCCTTAGGAGCAGGGGGGTTAGGAGCCACCACAATAGATCCCATTAGAGCCTGTGACCCCTAGAGATCCTTGGTATCCTTAACCTGAGAAGGCAGATCCGGAGCAATCTGTTCAACCTGAAGGTCCCCTGGAGATAAAATCTAATCCTCCTTTGCATCCTCATCCTGAACTTCATGCAGACCCTTAGCCCCAGAAGAGAACTCAACTGGAATACCTTCCTCCTGTACCAAATCTTCAAGAACATCAAATCTGTTAAAAGTGCCATCATTGTGTCTATCCAACCAGGTTCTCTTCTTACCCTTGCCTTTGTTACGGGACTTAACCTGAGTAAAGCCCTCATTATCTACAGGTTCATTAGGCACAGGATCCTTCCCCTTGTCCCCCCTAGGAGGTCCAGAGGCAGCCAAGGGGAAGGGTTTAAATCTGGGACATTTCCGGTGTAAATGACCATATTCATGACAAATTCGACATCTAAAAGGGAGGGTCTCGTAATCCAGCTGTTGGATCCAAGAAGAAGATCCCATGCGGATTTCCATAGAGTCTGGTAATGGATTAGTTAAATCAACTTCTACACAAATACGAGCAAAATAAATTACCTTACGATCTTGAGTTTGTGTAGCCGCTCCCACAGGTTTTCCAAGAAGCAGTGAAATTGAGTGAAGAATATCTTCCCTCCAAAATTCCAAAGGAAGCCTCGGAAAACGAACCCACACAGGTACCCGCGAGGGGATCTCTTTAGTAGAGTTGAAGCCCATGTGCCAAGGCTTGATGAAAAGTCCCACCTAGTTAAAGAAATAAGGGCCTCCTTCAAAAGCCCTATTTCTATCCGACATGCATGAAAAGATAACCAGAAAATAGTTATTTGCTACCAAAATAATCTCCATATCACCTTCGGGATTTCAAACCTGACGAGCCCTGGAATCCAACACACGTAGAGAAAGATGAAGGCCCAAAAATTTGCAAATAAGGGCATGATTACGCCAGTATTCAACATCCTCTGAAACCTACTCAGGTTGAATAACCAAAATAGGTCGATCCTCAAATCTTTCCAAACATCCATTTACTTTTTTTATTTGAGGCATCCCTTTTGAGGAGGAGACCCCATCTCCAGATAGGGGTTTACTCATCTGATCTTCAACATTGGCATGTAATGAAGAAGACGGATCTTCCATCTCCAAATCCCTGGAGGAAATCTGAGACAAAACAAAACCCCGATTCTCCATGGGACAAATAACACAACCCCACCAGCAAAGAGAGATGGAACAAGAGACCCACAGTCTCAGATCACAAAACACCACCTGCCAAGAAAATGTCAAGCACAACAAAAATGTAGGAAAAAAAATTTCTCCCACAACCAGACAAGGATTGGACCCCCCAGCCAATCCACGCACCCCTGAGCAAAGAAACTCCCCCCTCGATCATAGCCCAGCCCGACCACACTGCAGACAAAAAGAAGCTTGAAAGCACTAGGGCCCACAGGCCCTACTCAGCCCAACAACGCAGAGAGCCATCCATGTCATAGACACCCAAAAATTATAATTAGGTTTGTGAATTCATTCATTTGAATTTTTAGAAAATCTATAAAATATCACAATTCCCTTCATCATTTTTATGTGAAGTCCTTTATATAAGTTTGCCATGTTACATTTTATTATAAAAAACATATATTATCCTATTTTTGAATTATATCCACATCCACTCAAGATAAAGTCACTACAATATGCTTGATCTTGAGTTTTGTAGTGGATGCTGGTAACTAGGAATTTGTTTGTTTACATTTTCAAGTTCTTGTTTTTTTTAAATTTCTATTTTTTAGTGCATTTATTTTGGTGAAACCAATGTGAACATGCTAACCCATTTTCTAATTGTGGTATGTGCAACATTTTTTGTTTTTTTTAATATTTTGTTGATTATATTACCTATTGAGAAACATGGTAAAATACTATAGTGAAAACACATTCAAATAGTGAATAAATATAACACATTGATTAAAGTACCATATCATTAACCATTAAATTATAGGAGGATAAATATACATTAGAAAATGAAATCTAGCAAAATCATATGAAACACATAACACAAAAAAATATGTAAAGAAAATCTTTAGGAAAAAATCACAATCAAATATATCCTTGAGTTATTATTAATAAGATAAACACTATGGAAAAATACAATCCACCTAACTCCTTAGTCAAACAACATTCTAGTATCATAATGTTAGTTCACGTGTAAGACATTATAAAACCTCTATGTCATGTGCTGTTTCTTTTTCTTGCAACCTTCAACCCCAAGGAGGAACACAATGCCTAAACTAGGGGATCACAGATTTAGAAAAAGGAATCTGAACTATCAATAGGTTGAAGACAAGAAAAGCCAATGAACAAGGCTATGAAATCCTTCTACACTTTGAGCTCCACAGGACTCAGGAGGGTGTTCCTAATTGTAGGCTTGAATGTATGATAAACTCACTGTGCCAAGAAAAAAATTATAGACCTATGAAAGTGAATAGTTCTTAGGTATATGAGTGATGGGTATTGTAAATTCTACTAGGTTCAAGCATAATCCCATTTGCATTGAACATTACTGAGAAAAAATAACTTAGATATCTTCATCTTAAACACATAGAGGGTTATTAGGTAAGATTCTCTCAAATTCAATCTCTATACTCTATCAAATACCATGAAGTTACATGGAATAAATAACTTAAACTACCAAGAAAAAGTAATAGAGATTTAAAATGATTTGTATTGTTTCTGAGAATGTCTTAGGCTTTGTGATTCAGTGCCTAATCATGGGCCACAAAGTCAAATATAAAACTACAACAGATATCCTATCAGCAAACTAGGTTCAACCAATGGATTTAAAATATATTAATGCCTTACATAAACAAATCCACTCATATTTGTCATAAAATTCTACTTATCAATCCCACTTGTGCACTCTAAATCACTGTTATTTGATCAGAGTAATTTATCTCTTTACTTGAAAGAGAACCATGGCCAAACAACACAATTACATGAAAGCTGCAATGAAAAATTTAAACATCCTTGTTATATTGAATTCATATGATTAAAAGCTTACAAATTTGGAGACAACTTCATGACAGTAATATATTTCTGTACAAATTGGCTAACATTTTCTCATAAAACCCAACTATTACAATTTACATACATAGTTTATGACTCAAACTCAACACTATTCTACCTTACTTCCTCATTCAAAATTTCAAAACCTATAGAAAAGAGAAAGAATGGGAATGAGAAGAGGAAGAAGCAGCCCTAAAATCAATCTGTGGAAGACACCTGGCATCATTTCTCCCCTTGATCTGTAACTGTCCACCACCTGAAGAAAAGCCCCATTTTGTACTCTCATTCATGCCTCTTGCATTTTCCCTCTAACAAAAAATTATTCCCTTACCAGGAAGACTTCATTCTTAATCATTCGATCTGTAGCTAAAAACTATCTTAAGTGAAATCCTTTCACTCCTTTACCATGCCCTGCAGAAGAAAATGTGATTCTTACTGTGAGAATCTTCTTCACCTAAGTTGAAAAATTGAGTTACCTATGAAAGCCCTTTTTAACTCCTCACTTTGCTGCACTTTACGTACTTATCTCCTAGCAAATAAAATATTCACCCCACTATGCATCCAAATTCTTTATATTTAAATGGTGAAGGCACTTAAATATTTTATATTGGCTGTATAAAATATATGCCCGTGCCCTTTTCATCTTTCAATAATATTTAAAGACTTTTCCCTTTTTTTAAATGTGAAAGTTCGTAATTCTTTCCTTGGGAAAAATAATTTTTTTACCCATGCAGATTATATTTGCACATTTCATTTAAAACACTTTCATTTTAAATGGTAAAATCTCTTAAAAATTTTCTCGGGCTAATGAAATATTTAGCTGCACCATTTTACATTATTCCACTTTACATTTAAAGCACAATAACTCTAAATATTTCTTTTAAACATTTCACGGGCTCCATAAGATTTCAATACACCCTGCTTCCCCATTAGATGACATTCAAGGTTGGCAGGTTCCCCGCAGGCTGGTGGGGGATGGTCTAGATTTTTCCACGCCACCACTTCTCAACTATTGATCAGGCATTCATTTTTTTGTTCTACATCTCTCTGCTTCCTCATGGTCTTGTGGTGATGACAGCCCTGGCTCCTGCGGGAGGGTGGGGAAATCTTGATACCTCCCTCTACAACTCCACTTTGACTTGGTGTGTGCATTCAGTCACTGCTTGTTGAGCTCCTTCAAAACACGTCCATGAATTTAGAGTGTTGAAGTGAAAATCTCTGTGTTGCAATCGAAACAACAAAGTGTCATGCACAATTTGAGTGCGCTAAATGCACTGTATTTAATCATGCTGCGGCCTTGCTCATGATGCATTCAGGCTCATTATGATAAACTTTTGGTGTCAATGTTGAAACAAAATTCCAAACATTTTGATGCACTTTACTGCAAGCTCAAGCAGCTATCTCTTCATAATGCACTAAAGCTGGATGAAAATGAAAATGCAGTCCAAAATAGAATTTCCTCAAACAATTTTGATACATTTCCACTACAAGCCCTAATTGTTCTTGCACAGAGCAAACATATGCTCGGCTTACCCATTCGGTGTTGATTTTCTAGCTCGAAAGGTGGGATGTGGAGTTGCTTTAATGCATCTCGAGTTGAATTTTTAGCAACAGTAGTTTTTTTTATTCTTTAATAGAATGTTATCGAGTTTTTGAGGATAAGATAAATCCAAGAGTGATTTTATGTGTAATTAAAGTCAAAGAAAGCAAGGAAATATTCTTTTCTTGCACGCTAAGTAAAGCAACTAGGCTCTATAAATGTAAGATTGTTGTAGCAAATTCATATTGTATTTTTGAAAGAAAAGTTTGCTATTAGGTTGAATAGAAGATCCAAAATTTGTAGGTTTTTCCCCGCATTGGGGTTTTCTAGGTATATTTGTGTTATTGTCTTTTTGTGATTGGTTTCTTGTTATTTTTTACTTCCACTGTTATTAGTTGTTAATTAACTGAGTTGTGTTAATTGTTATAAATCAGATTTCTTTCTGTGAATTTATTGTGCAATTAATTTGGTGCTGGGTTATAGAAATTAACATGGTATTAGAGCTCTAAACTCTAAATACAAAGCAAAGATTTGTGACGCAAATTTCAAGAAAAAAAAAAGATTTTCATCTCCAGTTCTTTTTGTGGCTATGACAACCAATGTTCGATATGAGGACAGGCTTGAGGGTGCATCTAACTTCTTGTAGTGGAAGGTTTAGATTACATCTGTTCTCAAGGAGAACATGTTGTGGATCTATGCTAGTACAGAAGTGAAACCACCAACAAATGATCCCATTGCCTTAGATTCACATGAAGTCAAAGAGGCCAAGGCTCAGAGGATTATCCTAGATGGAGTAAGAGATCATTTAATTCCTCATTTATAGGGGAAAGACACCACTAAGGAGATGTGAGATACACTCACAAAACTTTATCAGAGTGACTATGAGAGTCGTAAGATGATGCTCAAGGACAAATTGCATAATACCAAGATGTCCAAAGGCAAGAGTGTGACCTCTTACTTCTTCCTATAAGCTGACACACAGGCCGTGGACAGGAGTTTTGCCGCCATTGGAGGACATATAAATTGATGAAGATGAGTTGGTGCGGGGCAGCCTCGAGTTCGGTTTCAAAGCAATCGGAAACAAGTTCTGCTCGGCGTGTTGTTGAAGAGATTACACCGATTGGGCAAGAGACTCATGGATTTTGCCGTGAGGAGATCCGCGGAAGGTGCCTTACCGAGAGATTCATGAACAAGGGTCATGATGAAGAATCTTGCTCCTTGCAAGTAAGGCGGGTAAGAAGTCCAATAAAGAGTAATCTGAAGGTTCTTCTTTCAAGAGTGGGAAGAAGAAAGATCTAAGAAAGATAAAATGTTTTTTCTGCCATCAAATGTGTCACTATGCCAGTCAATGTCCGAATAAGAAAAATAAGGACAAGTAGAAGAAGCAAGTTGCTGCTACAATAGAGGTGGACGAGTTTGCATCACAATTTGAGAATGAGTTTTCACTCATTGCTTGTCTCTCAAGTTCAATTTCCAGAAGGGTATGGTATATTGACAATGGGGATTCTTGCCACATGATGGGAGTCAGAGAATGTTTCACCAAGTTGGAGGAGAAGAAGCTGGATTTCTATATTGAGCTCAGAGACAATGCCAAGTACCATGCAACTGGTATTGGCATTGTCAAGTTTTAGAGGGAGTCTAGAAAACCTTTGTTGGTGGAGGATGTGTTGTATGTCCCTGGCTTTGGAAGACAAGGGTTACATCGTGACCTTTGAGAGGGGAAAAGTCTATATTCATCCCAAGGATTCCAAGGTTGCAAAAGTGATTGGAGTCAGGCATGGAAGCTTGTTTTGATTACAGTTTGAACCAACACATGCATTGGTTAGTAGCTATAAAGGGCTAGGAGAATTGTGGCATAGGAGAATGGCTCACCTTCACCATGGAGCACTTAATATTCTTAAGGAAATAGTGACGGGGCTGCCTGAGATGAAGATGAAAAAGCATGAGGTGTGTAAAGGCTGTGCACTTGGGAAATATGCCAATACCAGTTTTCCAAGTAGCGACACTAGATCCGAAGGGATTTTGGATCTTGTACACTCAGATGTGTGTGGGACCATTTCAACAACATCCTTGAATGGGTATGAGTATTATGTTACCTTCATTGATGATTTCTCTAGGAAGATGTGGATATATTTTCTGAAGAATAAAGATGAGGTCTTCAGTAGGTTCAAAGAGTTTAAGGCTCTCGTGGAGAACCAAACTAGGAAGAAGATCAAGATATTGAGGTCTGATAATGGAGGTGAGTATACCTCAAATTACTTCAAAGATTTATGTGCTCAGGAAGGTATCAAGAAAGAGTTGACAATTCCGTACAACCCTCAATAGAATGGGGTTGCTGAATGGAAAAATAGGGCTATAGTTGGAGCAGCCAAGGCCATGCTTCATGATCGGGATCTGCTTTGGTTCTTATGGGAAGAAGCTTGCAATACAACTATGTATTTGTAGAATAGGATCCCTCAAAAAGTGTTGAGCAAGTTGACTCTAGAAGAGGCGTTCACTAGTAAGAAACCAGATTTGGGGGCAATTTGACTCCAGAAGAGGTGTTCACTAGTAAGAAACCAGATTTGGGGCACATTCGCATCTTTGGATGCCTTGTGTATTGTCACATTCCTGTTGAGAAGAGAACCGAGTTGGAACCTACTACAGAGAAGGGTATCCTTGTTGGGTACAGTGATATTTCTAAGGCTTATTGGGTTTACATTCCTGCTCTGAGGAAAACAGTGGTTCACAGGGATGTGAAGTTTGAGGAAGAGAGGGCTCTTCAGAAGTCTAGCAACTTGATGAATGAGGAGCAAAAATTACCCACGGTTGAGGCAACACAAATTCCTCAAACTTCCGATCCACTTAAGTGGAAGCGAGGAAACAGAAGTAGTAGAAGCGAGAATTGAATGAAGGAGGAACAAATAATTTCTTAGCCTTAAGGTTCCCTGTGCGAGAAGGAGGAGAAATAGGGGCAGCTAAGTAGACATTGAGAGGTTAGAATATGTAAAGTGATCCTCGAGATTTAGTTAGATAGAGAAGGACTCCCGAAGCGTTATTATGAGTATATGGCACTTATGAGTGAATTAATTGAAATAGATCCTTCCAAATTTTAAGAAGGCATCCAGGAGCACAAGTGTGGGAGAGATGCTGCCATGGCGAAAAAGTATTATTCATCATGAAGAGGTGAATTTGTGGGAGAGTAGTACCCTGACCCGGAAGAAGATAAGTCTATATGGTGGAGTTCGAATGGTTGTATGAATTAAACATGCCACAGATGGTAGTGTGTTAAAATTCAAAGCCTGGTTTGTGGCTAAGTGGATTTCTTAGAAGGAAGTAGTTGACTATGATGAGACTTTCGCTCTAGTAGCCAGGTACTCATCCATAAGAGCTATCATTTCTATAGTAGCACAAATGGGTTGGAGGATTCACCAAATGGATGTAAAGACATCCTTCCTCAATGGGGTGATTGAGGAAGAGATTTACATAGAGCAACCAGAAGGATTTGAAGCACATGGGAGGGATTCTCATGTATGCAGGTTGAAAAGAGCATTGTATGGAATCAAGCAGGCTCCCAAGGTGTGGTATTCACGTATTGGCAGTTACTTGTAGAGTGTGGGCTTCATCAAGAGTGAAGCAAATCCGAACCTGTACTATGTTCAGGTGAAGGGTGAACTTCTCATATTGGTGTTATATGTTGATGACCTATTTCTCACAGGGTTAGAGGAGCTCATAGCACATTGCAAGTGAGATCTTGTAGGAGAGCTTGAGATGAAGGACTTGGGGTTGATGCACTACTTTCTAGGATTAGAGTTGTGGCAGAAAGAGGGAGAAATCTTTCTTGGACAAGGGAAGTACTTACTTGATATTTTGAAGTGATTCAGGATGGAGAACTGTAAGCCTATGTTAACACCACTTTTGACCAATTGGAGGAAGATTGATGCTTCTAGGTCAGTAGTGGACTGAGCTTATATAGATGGTTGATAGGCTCTCTTATGTATCACGGTCAACACCAAGCCAAACATTTGTTTTATATTGAACTCTCTTAGTCAGTTTATGGTGGAACCTAAACGTGTGCATTGGATAGTTGTGAAGCATGTTTTGAGGTATCTTTGAGGCATAGTTGATTATGGGCTGAAGTATGTTCAACAAGATAGAGTGAAGCTTGAGGGGTTTACCAATGTAGATTGGGAAGGTACTACAACTAATTAGAAGAGCACTTTAGGGTGTTGTTTCAGTTTGGGATCAGGAGTAGTCTCTTGGTACAATAGGAAATAAGTTAGTTGCAGGTTCTACAAAGAATAGTATATATGGCAGCAATTATGGCTACATGTTAGGCTATCACGGCTTGAAAAATTCTGTTGGACTGCTTTTGATGAGCTAGATCCTACAACCATTCTTGTCATCAAAGTTGCCTTATAAAGAAACTCTTCAAGAATCTAGTGTTTCGCCAACCGATTCAAAGCACATTGAGATCAAGTACCACTTCATCAAGGAATTGGTAGTAGGAGAAGGGGATAGTGAAGCTCCATTACATTCCTATGGACGAATAGATAGCAGATATCCTGACCAAGGCCTTGATGAAGAGTAAGTTTGTATTCTTTAGGGACAAGTTGGGTGTTGTGCAAAAAACCTTTCTTGCTAAGAGGGAGTTTTGATTTTCTAGCTCGAAAGGTGGGATGTGGAGTCAAGCTTTAAAGCAACTCAAGTTGGATTTTCAGCAACAATATTTTTTTTATTCTTTAATAGAATGTTTCTAAGTTTGTGAGGATAAGATAAATCCAAGAGTGATTTTATGTGTAATTAAAGTCAAAGAAAGCAAGGAAAGATTCTTTTCTTGCACGCTAAGTAAAGCAACTAGGCTCTATAAATGTAAGATTGTTGTAGCAAATTCATATTGTATTTTTGAAAGAAAAGTTTGCTATTAGGCTGAATAGAAGATCCAACATTTACAGGTTTTTCCCTACATTGGGGTTTCTTGGGTATATCTATGTTATTGTATTTTTGTGATAGGCTTCTTGTTATTTTTTACTTTTGATGTTATTAGTTGTTAATTAACCCAGTTGTGTTAATTGTTATAAATCAAATTTCTTTCTGTGAATTTATTGTGCAATTAATCTATTGTTGGGTTATAGAAATTAACATTCAGTAGGCATCAAAACAAAGATGTTTCCTGCGGCAGCTCCTTGTAGCTATGTAAAAATTTCCTTTGTAGTGTCAAGTTTACCTACTTTAGCTGGCATGAATGACAGTGCCATGCTCATAGCCAAACATTTCATGGTCTCAATGTCAATACCTACAATGCAGTGTTCGAGCCATTTTCAAATTGTGCTGCCTCCTAACTATTGGATCAAGCTTGCCTTACTCTACTTGTTTTGTCAAATTGGTTCCATATTCCTCAAGAGTTGGCATCTTGTTGCTACTACTACCACCTCCTACTCCAGCACCAACAACTTCTGTACTTTCACCAAACATCTAAATGACTTGAGTGTGAATGTTTTTGGGGTCATCTCTAAGTCTCTCAAGCACACAAGCTGCAACATCTTCACCCTCATGCAACAAACTTAAGAGCAAGTGTTCAGATCCTATGTAATTATGTCCAAGTTGTCAAGCTTCTTCAAGTGCAAGTTCTAACACATGCTTTGCTCTTGGAGTCAATGGAATCTCCACATCAACAAACCCCCCACCTTTGCCAATGATTTTCTCAACTTCTATACGAGCCTCTTTTAAATTGACTCCCATGTATTTCAAGAATTTTGTTGCAAAATCAGTCCCTTCACCAATGAGACCCAACAAAATCTACTCAGTACCTACAAAGTTGTTCCCAAGGCACCATGCTTCCTCTTGAGACATAAAGAAATTAAATGATGGCCGTATAAAGATGCCAAAAAGATCTAGATCATGTGGCCAACATGGATGCTCATTTCTAATGTTTAGGTATTATACGATTAAAACATGGATAATCTAAGGGAACTGTAGCTGGTGTAGTTTTATATTCCTCTTTGCCAAAGATACACAAAGAATTAGACAAGCTCTTTATCCACCTCAAATGCATCCCAATATGTTCTAAGCTAAATTGGTTCTCTGGCTGAAAAATAATACATATGCATCCTCATAATCAAGAAACTTTAACCATACTAGCATGATCAAAGGTTTGCTTTTTCAGTATCATGTAGCTGCTCAAACAATGAAAGAGTAAATCGTGTTATGAATTTATCCAATGGGAATGAAGTGAAACACCACCTTCCTTTGCATTTGCTTCCTTTCACATCATGACTATGATCCCTTGATAACACATAGTAAAGATCTCAGCAAGCTCAGCTCCAAATCATTATTATAGTTCTTGATAGCATCGAAGTCAAGTAGCCGATTATGTATGCCCTTTGTCATCCCTAAACATCTTTGCCCTTATCAAAGTGTGAATCATTGCAGAGTAAATTTGTAAAGTTCCTTGAATGTTTCCTTCTTGAATGCAACCCTAATCAATTCTAAACTTAGTTGGGTCTCACCCAAGCCCTTTCTATGGCTGCAAAATGTAGATATGCACCCACATAATTAGGAAACATGAGCATTATTAACCTATATAAAAGATTTGCTTCATTCATCTGCATATTTTCACCATATTATTCACTTTTAGTAGCATGATCAATGCGATCAACCCTTGAATGTATGGCTTTCCTCAAGTTGTGTGACACATGGCGGGTCCCCTTGTGGGACCGACTATTTTTTTTTTCATTTTGAAACAAATTTCATATTCAATTGACCGTGAGGCTGCTTCTAAATACTCTTGGAATGAAAATTTAAAGTGGGTTGTCATTAAAATTTACTTTAGCACATCTGCACAGTGATCAAAACTAGCCCAGTAGCTTCCAAAATCACCCTGGAAAACTAGTCAAACAACCTCCTAGAGCCATGAAAACACACATGCATGTAGACCTTTGACCCAAGAATTTAGTGCAACAAATGGTTTGGAAAAATAGATTTTGAGGTGCAAGATATTCAATGCCAAAGTGGCTCACTCAGACTTTTCTGCAACTGCACTTTGTTAAAAACTAATTTGGGCACACCAAGTCACTATCTCAAAAAAATACAAAATCACCTCTAGGGAAGCCACCACTAGAGAAACTTGATCATTTAGGTCCATTGAGTATGTGTGCAAGTGGTATTTCCTTCAATCGATATTCTTCACAAGATATGAGGGGTCAAAGTTGACCACCTTGAAAGATTCTGAAAATGTAGGTGTAAAAACAAAACAAATTGCCTTTGCTTTTGACCTGGTAAAAATATCAAATCAGATCCTAAGGCTCTGAAACCAAAACATGGAGTATATGAATGTAGGGGGAATGTAGGGCACCAATCCATTTGTCATTATTATCATCCAGTTGTGAAATATCCACTCGAACAGGAGTCCACTTCGCAGAACTGAGAGTTCACAAACAACAAAACAATTCCAGAACCCTCCAGCTTTGCATTTCAAAACCTTGTCAAAACTCATCATGGGAAGCTGAAACTGAGTAGACGTGTTACCATATGTCAAATGAATATGCTCACCAAGGGGTTTGGCATGAAAATCAATTGGCTCCAAGTTATGACCCTCAAGAGTAGGTCACTAGGGCAGATTTTTCAGGGGCACTTCTGAGTGTACAAATCAACTTTTTTCATCATGGGCACTCAAAATTTGAAAATTTTGAAGGTGCCATCATCATGCTCTTAATTTATAGAACAATTAGAAGAGGAAAACCATGTAAATGGTTTCTTAAAATAAAGTGCCATGAAAACCATTATCCAAGGAAAACACCCATGTACCCATAATGTATTTACTCAAGCAATCAAGAATATCAACTACATAATGAATCTCTGACCCCATAAATTCCAATAAGAACCTCTTCCAAGTTTAACACTTTAATATACAGCCACTAATTCATGTATACCCCACACATTATAAGAACATTGTAGAGTATAGAATTTGAATCTAAGAAAGGAACAATAACATTCCTTGAGAGTAAATCCCACACATTAAATTTAGATGAAAATTTTGTTTTTAAATATAAAAAATATCCTTTTACTAAAATTAAAGTAAATGAATAAATAAAAATATTACAAGTTTACAAATTTAAATGTCATGCTATTATAAACTAGTAAAAATTGCTCATGATAGAAGATGAATTAAAATTTGATATCAATAGAGTTTGAAAATACAAATCATAGATAACTTGTGATAATTTGTTGAAAGTTTTGTGACGAACACTAATATGTAGTGCTATGAATGTTCTCACATCACATTGTCATCCAATATAGACATGATCAAGAAATACTATATATGGTATGCAACAAGTTCTTGTACGCATAGAATAGATAAACTAAACTCACAATATATAAAAACTATTTAAAATGTTAGAATGATGAGAAAATAAGTATAACATTTAAAAGCTATATAAATTAAAATAAAAACAAGGAGAGAGGAAATATATCACCAAATACTATTACTTTTCTCTAATATAAACCTATACATAAAGAGGAAGAATAATTTTTTTTTTGGTTGTTTTAAGCTACAAATCATATCAACCAGCTAGGACTTGAACCTAGGACCTTCCATTTACTATTGGAGTGCTCTACCAATTGAACTACTGGCCCTCTTTGGCTGACCCATCATTAGTCTAGGTGTCACTTATTTCTAATACCCCCCTTAAGCCACACTACAGGTGCTTGGGGCTCCTAGATTGGTTTTGATACCACATGTTGAGCTACAAATCATATGAACTAGCTAGGACTCAAATTGAGGACCTTCTATTTTTTGCTAGAGTTCTCTACCAATTGAGCTACTGGCTCTCTTTGGCCAGCCCATCGTCAGTCTTAGTATGGCTTAATTCCATTAGGTTGGCTATTTGAGGGGATTTCTTAAGTCAAATTTTTAATATTGTATGTAATATTGGGATATATATTCAATGTGGGTTTGCACATTTGGAAAATATTTAATATTTGAAAAATTTAGTACCAAAATTTAAATGAAGGGGGTAGTAGCTTTTAAGCTCATGGTATTAGTCACATGGTTTGTGTCATATCACTTGGTGGTTTTATGTAAGCTTATTTATATAAAAACAAGCACATGAGTAGCTGCTGGGGTTTGCTAGTTTGAGCATATCTTGTAGATTGCACATGTGAGGAGAGGAAGAATGGATTAGGATGTGTGATTAAATGATTCTCATTTTCTTATTCACATAGAGTTCTTGTAGAGAGCTTGATGTTTTAGTGGTATCCATGGAGACTCTACAAATGCATTGTAATATTTATTCATGAGATAATACATGAGTATGGATACTTTTGGGGGCTAGGTTTTTCCCTCTCGATGGTTTTCCCAAGCTCTATATTGTGTCATTTTTATGTTATATTTATATCTATTCTTTTTTTATATGGATTTTGAATACTTGTTTGTATGATTGTCTCTCTTGGGGTTTTATGGAAATAGTCCTATTTGGCTACATAATTTCCTTTCACTAGGGATACATGCTATGGGTCTTTTTCTTTCATCACTTCATAAGAATTTAAAAATTATTCATAATAACCATTGGAACCTTATATTAGCTAATGATAATTGTTATGAAAATTTTCCAAGTAATTGGAGAGATGGGTATTTTTATCTCTCCTTATAGATTTATTACACCTACTCAACCATTAGATTCTACTTTTTTATTTACTTGAATGTAATCATGATCATACTAATGTTCCAAGCTCATTTGATTTTACACCCTTGTGTGCCTAAAAACTATAGCTCATGACTGTATGGGTAATTTAAAATCTAGCTCATTGTCATATCGCGTTTTTGAACCCTCTTGATTATGCTATATTTTGATTTGTATTTTAATTTTAATGTAAAAATTTATTTAAAATATATTTATATTATGATGATGATTCAAATTTATATTATTTTGATATTATCTGTATATGCGAAGTTGATTATCTTGAATGTTTTTGATTAAGATAAAGATGGGTAGGGCCGTACCCATTACAAAATGACCATGAAGGCCATGAAAGGGAGATCACAAGAAGTGAGACACCTAGAAACTAAACAACCAAAAAGATAGACTAGTAGAAAATAGAGACATAGAAATAGAAAGAGACCAACAAGAAACCAGAGCAACTACTGGTCACCCAAAAGTTGGAGGCCATTGATTTCCTACCATTCGTTAACCAAGAATTACAATTTTTCTTCAAATGATAGAGGATTTTTCTTCTTGTTATCACTATCATTGGTAGGGGTGTGGTAGAACTATCCACTTTTTTTCCTTCTTCTTAGAACTAGCAGCCTCCAGAAGATCCTTCCCAACCCACTTACCTTGGTTGTTCTTAAGTTCTTGTTGGAACACTTATATGGTGATAACAATATTATTCACCTTCTCTTTATTGTAGTCCACAATATCTTGTAAGATTCAAAGGATTTTTTCCTTATTGCTACGTATGGTGGACACCTCTTCATATATTTTATTTCTTTCCACCAAAGTCCCATTTGTCGACTTAAGCTCTTCTACCTCTGTCTCCAATTTAGCCCACTTCCCAAACATCTTTTTGAGGGTTGACCGAAGGTTCCAATGACCCTCATCATCAAATTATCTCGACCAGTCTTTCTTTTTGTTGAGCACCTTCATCTCCAAATTCTAGACCTTATTTTTGGCAATAATTAATTAGGAAAGCAACCATTTCATGATGTTGTTTTGGATGTTTGCTGCTTCACTTAATTTATTCATTTTCAAACTCAAAGGATCACAACTTGCATGTATAGTATCTTCCATCTGAGTGTCCTCAATCACTTGCTCCTAGTTCACATTATGGATTGGAGATTCTGGGGGGCTATTAGGGTTAGTGATTTGGGGAGAAATTGGGGGGAAAACAATGAGATAGTCTTCCCAAGAAGGAGAGTCATTAGGGGAGTCCTCGGGGGTGGGGTGCCACCAATCATCAGAATTGTCCAAAATAGAAATATGAGAGGGTTAAAAAAAAAGACACATTTTTCTTAAAGGTAGGGGTGGGGTCCTTTGAAGCATGGGAATTAGATTTTGAGGCCTAGGGAGGGTTTGGCTTGGTCATTCTTTGATGAGTGCTCAGATTTGAAAAATGCATAGGGCCCATGGTAGAAAGAATATCATTTGAAGCCTTAGATTTTTGTGGAACTAGGGTAGGGTTACTCTTCCTTAGAACATAGGAAATGGCTGGGAAATAGGCTACCTTATAATGGTATAGCCCAAAAATTAGACCCTAGTGAAGGGGAAATTATTTCCCCTTTTCCTAAACAACCCTAACTAATTGCTCAAGAGACAACATTATCCAAAATGTAAAATTCATTTTAATGTTATATTGAAAGTGGTTAAGCATTGAAAAAATATGAGCATGAAAGTATTTGAATCTACCCTCCAGTGTGACATATCTCATGAGAACTTCAACCATGTTTCTCCAAATTACAAGAAGATCATCCTTACTAAACCCATTTTGGAGACGGTTTACCTTCTCCCCTTTTTTCTGGAATTTTCCCATGTCTTTTTGATAATGACCTTTTGGATTTTCCAAGGATGCAAGCCTCATCAAGGGGGAGCCTAATTGTATCTGAGATGAGCTCCATAGTGACTGTGAAAGAAAGGCCCCCAAATTCAACATTTCTGTCCTTCCACGAGTTTACAAACTCCATAGATAAATTAGGCTCATGACCTATCATCACCTCAATATAAGAGGCCAACTTTCCTCTCTAAAGGATAGTCCATAAATCTTTATCCTTCTTCTAGGTTTCACATGTCAGGTGAGTTCTTGAACTAGGTCACCTCCCATCTCACCAAGCACTTTAGAAAGAGGAGGTTTGTGAAGAAGACTTTGGAAACATTAGTTTCTATTAGCAATCATAGGCAAAACAAACTTGTGAATAGGCAGGAGGAAATGATTTATTTTCATGCTACTCGAGTCGTGCCAATTGTCACAATGAAAATAGAGGGGGTTTAGTTGAATATTTATTTTAGATTATATCTCCATCATTATTGATAATCCCTCTCACATTTTTAGATATCATTAAATGATCCTCCCATATTTTAATCTTCTCCACGTATACACCCAAATTAGCAATCGTGTTTGACACCTTGTTCTTTGCATGGAACATATGAGATAATTGACAATTTATAATGTTTGTAATTTCTTGGTGAGCCTTTGTAATGGGATCATACAAGGAACAACAAGGGGTTTCTTTGACACTAAGAATCATTATTGTGTTACGTGAGTCTCCCTTAATTGCTAGGTTGGACACAGCTTTACTCTTAGAAATTCAAATTCTATGGTAAGTGAAAACCACCTCTATATAACTGGATGTTTTCCTTCCTAGATTGACAACAAAAATGAGAAGCACCTTCCCTTGTGATCCCGTATAATGCCACCCCCACCTACCCAACCTGGGTTCCCTTTACCCGAGCCATTAAAGTTTAGCTTAAGCCATCCGGGGTTAGGGGTATCAATGGGTATTCTTGCTATCAATAGGAATTCTAGAACTTGGGGAGTTTAGAACATCTAATAATTCCCAAGATGAAGCAATATCAAATTTTGGATTAGTGGGATTCATTTTTGGCTTGAAAGAAGATGTTTTGAGATTCTCTTTGATCTTATTGATAATTTTTGATCTACTATAACCTTCCAAGGGATTTTTTATTCTTGAATATCTTGTTGTTGTTATCTTTCCATAATTCCCATCCCATGAAGAGAAGGTCCTGCGATCATATTTTAGAAATCATAGAGTGGTAGATCGAAGAGGTCCAACAATACACCACACTTTTGATATCTTTATTCCAAACCTAGCTAACCTGAAATATGGATTGAATCTTTTGATGAATCTACCAAGAATATGAGCAATGAAAAAGAAGATGAGAAGTCGTTTCTTCCTTTTTCTCATATAGAAACTACCTACTGACTAGATTCCTCTCTCTCTTTTAGAGATAGTCCAACGTTAGAATATTTTCATGATATGCCATCCACCAAAAGAATTTAACCTTAGGTATTGATCTATTCTAATAGATTTTTGTCCAAAAAATTTGAGGATATTAATTGGTAGGAAGAAGGTTGTAGCCAGATTTGATAGAGTAATTTTATTCCTTCACATCTACCCAAACCAAGGAGTTAAGAAAATATGTTCTATAGAATCTTAAATTACTACTTTTTCTAAGAAGTTCTACACCGTCCAATTGAAGTAGGGAATCATAGTAGTTAGGATCAATCTTCCACAAAGGAGGATCAAAGGAGTGGCCAAATAATCAGAAACTAGTGAACCTAATCTAGTGCAAAGATCCAATTTAATAGAAAAGTAAATCAGGTCAAAATGAAGGGCCAACTTTGAGATCCAAGTATCTTCCCAAACACCTCATTGAGGTACCATTATCGATCTACCAGAAAACACCTTGACTTATTAAATTCTTTGTTTTGAAGAGGTTATTCCAAATTATAGAGCCAATATGGATTTGAACATTGTGTAGGAGAAAGACGACATCCGCACGATTCAGATAACTAGCTCTAAGAATATTGGTCCATTCAACTTTTATTTTATTAGGCTCCAACTAACTTTGGAAAGAAGCACCAAGTTCATTTATCTGGTCTTTCTATTATCAATACCTCCATTCATTTTTTAGAGAAAACAATATCCCAATTAACTAGAGAGAAGAGGTTCTTTTCTTCAGTTCCCAACCATAGAAACCTTATTTGAATTTGGTCTAGTTTATTTATCTATGAATACAGAGTTATGGATAGGGATAGGCGATAAACTGTAATACTTAGCAGGGTGGATTTCAGAAGGAGAAGTTTTCCCGAATTACTGAGAAGGGTACCCTTCCAAGCTGCAAGTTTCCTTTTAATTATTTCTATCAGGTTGGACAAAACAAAATTTTTAACCTTCCCAACCATTAGAGGCATTTCTAAGTAGGTAGACTGTCTTAAAATGTTAATGAATGATTATATTATGTTTTGATAACACAATGATCAAGCTAAGTACCTTGTTGGTTTAATGAGGTGGATGTAGAAGATAAATTTCCCCCCTCCCAAATGAGGAGGAAGAGCATCACCATAGAGAGGGAAGAAAATATGGAAGAATGATAAGACCATGGTAAATTTGAGAACTCACACACATACACTATTTTATGTTTAGTTTTAATGAATGTGGATGTTCATTTGAGTTGTTTTTTCATTGTGTTTTGTTTGTTCATGTCCTTTGAATTGTGATACCATGAATTATGTTTTAATTGCTTGTTCTTTTTGTCTAGTAGATGTTAACTCAAAAATATATTATCTTAAAAGGAAAAAATGTTCTTATTTATAAAATTGGTATGGTTTTGATTAAATTATAGTATGTGAAGAAATATCTTTTTGTTAGATCAATATACTTATGTAAGTATATAAATAAGAGAATATTTATATATGTAGATTCAAAAATTATCACCTTTGATAATTTCACACTAGGTTTAGCTCCCCCCTCTATTCTTGGATCTAATTATGAATTTAACTTGCATGTTTTATAAATATATTAAAAAAATCAAAAGATGGGATTGAAAATAAACATTTAATATTTTCCCTCAATGTTTAAGGCCCGAAAAATGATGGGTCTAGACTAGGGAACCTAACGCCCTTGTCTAGCCCTTTTTGGATACAATTTAAATATGTTGGTGTTGATATTTTAATATTTAAAAATCTAATTTTGTTTTTCAACTATCAATATTTAATTTTTAATAGATTAGAAGAATTGCATATAAATATAAATATTTTTTACCATTTTAATCTTAGCAATTTTGAAGAGAAAAATCCTAGAAGGTAATTAATTGAGAAATTGAGCAGTCAAGAGAAGAATTAGCAAAGTTATAACAACATTTATTTCAGTCAAGCATCATGTTAGCCATG
This sequence comes from Sequoia sempervirens, assembly GCA_007258455.2. Lineage (NCBI taxonomy): Eukaryota > Viridiplantae > Streptophyta > Pinopsida > Cupressales > Cupressaceae > Sequoia > Sequoia sempervirens. Next base: position 127,853,627 of record VDFB02379711.1, read on the forward strand.
CATCATATTTTCATGTGAGTTTATTCATGTTTTATGTTCATTTGTTTTGTGAGTACTAAAACTTGTAGGACTTCAAATCAAGTATCAATTTCTCGTTGAAGGTGATGAGTACATGACTTCAGTCCATCAAGGAATGTAGATATGTGTGATTACAAATTTGAAGCAAATTGGAAGAGGATTTGAAGAATAAATTCTCATTCATGTATTAAAGCCCTACAAGTTGTCAAATCAAGGAAACTGAATCTTATCAACAACATACAAAGTTTTGACAGTGAAATCAAGAGAAAACTTTCATATCAATAGCAATAGAAGTGTGAAGTTATATTTTGAGTAGATGTTAGCCAGTATAGGACACCGAGTTCCCCTGTCTAGCTATTTCAAGCCCAAATTTATATGCTAGGTTCCCCTGTGTCTTCCCTCTGCTTTTTTGGAATTTGTTTCATTCTATCTGTTCTATATTTTTCTAAAATCTCAATAGTTTGCTAAATTTTAATAATGATCCTAGGAACATTATTGTATCATAAAATCCAACCAATTAACTCATCATTCAACTAGGATATAAATAAAAGGATTAGAACCATGATCCACCATTTTGCCTCTTCCATTTAGGGTTTGTAGAAAATGGGTATTGAGATCATTTTAATCCTTTATATAGCCTTCATATTGGAAAAGTATGATTTAAGACCTATATCCACTTTTTCAATCAAACAATATACATGTATACATACATAATTCAAATATTCTTTTATTACAATTTTGTGATAAAATTTAAAGAAAGAAATATTTATAGCCCTCTCTCTCTATATATACAGATACATAGAGAGCATTTGAATTTATAGTTACATACATACATACATACATATATTATATATATATATATATAAATACATATATGTATGTATGTATATATAAAACATACATATATGTATATATGTATATATACATATATATACATACATATATATTTACATATTTATATATACATACACACACACACATATACATATATACATATATACATAGAATTGGAAAAATGATCCCTTTTCCTTACTTGATTTTGGGAATAATTATCATTGGATTAGCCTAAATTTTCCTAGGTTTAATGTTTTAATGTGTTGTAGCACATTCACATTGATCTTGGGCCCTGTTTAATCAAATGTACTTAATTTGTACCCTCTTTTAAGTGTTGTAACACACTTTCACATTTATCTAGGTTCTCCTTAATTAATTGTGGTGAATTAGAGTTAATTAGACCCTTTAATTCAAATTTAAGCCTTATGTGTGATTACAAATTTGAAGCAAATTGAAAGAGACGGAAGAATAAATGCTCATTCATGCATTTCAGTAAAGCACTACAAGTTGTCAAATCAAGGAAACCGGGACCCTATCAACAATCAGACATTTTGAGCTTTGATAGTGTAACCAAGAGAAAACTTCTGCTATCAATAGCAATATAGAAGTGTGAAGTTATATTTTGAGTAGATGTTAGCCAGTATAGGGACACCAAGTTCCCTGCCTAGCTATTTCCAAGCTAAAATTTGGTATGCTAGGTTCCCATGTATGCCCTCCGCTTTTGGAATTTGTTTCATCTCTATCCGCTCTATATTTTTCTTAACTTCAATAGTTTCATAAATTTTAATAATTAGCCTAGGAACATCATTGTACTCATAAAATCCAACCAATTAACTCATCATTCAACTGGGATAGTAAATAAAAGACTAAAACCATGACCCACCATTTTGCCTCTTCCATTTAGGTTTGTAGCCAAATGGGTATTGAGATCATTTTTAATCCTTTATATTTTTCATATTGGAAGAAGTATGATTTAAAACCTATATCCACTTTTTTCTAATCAAACAATATATACATGTATACATACATAATTCAAATATTCTTTTATTACAATTTTGTAATAAAATTTAAAGAAAGAAATATTTATAGCCCTCTCTCTCTATATATACAGATACATAGAGAGCATTTGAATTTATAGTTACATACATACATACATACATATATTTATATATATATATATATATAAATACATATATGTATGTATGTATATATAAAACATACATATATGTATATATGTATATATACATATATATACATACATATATATTTACATATTTATATATACATACACACACACACATATACATATATACATATATACATAGAATTGGAAAAATGATCCCTTTTCCTTACTTGATTTTGGGAATAATTATCATTGGATTAGCCTAAATTTTCCTAGGTTTAATGTTTTAATGTGTTGTAGCACATTCACATTGATCTTGGGCCCTGTTTAATCAAATGTACTTAATTTGTACCCTCTTTTAAGTGTTGTAACACACTTTCACATTTATCTAGGTTCTCCTTAATTAATTGTGGTGAATTAGAGTTAATTAGACCCTTTAATTCAAATTTAAGCCTTATGTGTGATTACAAATTTGAAGCAAATTGGAAGAGGATTTGAAGAATAAATTCTCATTCATGTATTAAAGCCCTACAAGTTGTCAAATCAAGGAAACTGAATCTTATCAACAACATACAAAGTTTTGACAGTGAAATCGAGAGAAAACTTTCATATCAATAGCAATAGAAGTGTGAAGTTATATTTTGAGTAGATGTTAGCCAGTATAGGACACCGAGTTCCCCTGTCTAGCTATTTCAAGCCCAAATTTATATGCTAGGTTCCCCTGTGTCTCCCCTCTGCTTTTTTGGAATTTGTTTCATTCTATCTGTTCTATATTTTTCTAAAATCTCAATAGTTTGCTAAATTTTAATAATGATCCTAGGAACATTATTGTATCATAAAATCCAACCAATTAACTCATCATTCAACTGGGATAGTAAATAAAAGATTAAAACCATGATCCACCATTTTGCCTCTTCCATTTAGGTTTGTAGCCAAATGGGTATTGAGATCATTTTTAATCCTTTATATGTTTCATATTGGAAGAAGTATGATTTAAAACCTATATCCACTTTTTCAATCAGACAATATACATGTATACATACATAATTCAAATATTCTTTTATTACAATTTTGTAATAAAATTTAAAGAAAGAAATATTTATAGCCCTCTCTCTCTATATATACAGATACATAGAGAGCATTTGAATTTATAGTTACATACATACATACATACATATATACATATATATATATATATATATATATATATATATATATAAATACATATATGTATGTATGTATATATAAAACATACATATATGTATATATGTATATATACATATATATACATACATATATATTTACATATTTATATATACATACACACACACACATATACATATATACATATATACATAGAATTGGAAAAATTATCCCTTTTCCTTACTTGATTTTGGGAATAATTATCATTGGATTAGCCTAAATTTTCCTAGGTTTAATGTTTTAATGTGTTGTAGCACATTCACATTGATCTTGGGCCCTGTTTAATCAAATGTACTTAATTTGTACCCTCTTTTAAGTGTTGTAACACACTTTCACATTTATCACGGGTACATCACCAGTGGTGTGGTGGTGTTGGAGTTAATTAGACCCTGTAATTCAAATTTAAGCCTTGTGTGTGATTACAAATTTGAAGCAAATTGAAGATGATTTGAAGAATAAATGCTCATTCATGCATTAAGCACTACAAGTTATGTCCAAATCAAGGAAGCTGAGATCTTATCAACAACGGTGGAGTTTTGATAGTGTAACCAAGAGAAAACTTTCATATCAATAGCAATAGAAGTGTGAAGTTATATTTTGAGTAGATGTTAGCCAGTATAGGACACCGAGTTCCCCTGTCTAGCTATTTCAAGCCCAAATTTATATGCTAGGTTCCCCTGTGTCTTCCCTCTGCTTTTTTGGAATTTGTTTCATTCTATCTGTTCTATATTTTTCTAAAATCTCAATAGTTTGCTAAATTTTAATAATGATCCTAGGAACATTATTGTATCATAAAATCCAACCAATTAACTCATCATTCAACTGGGATAGTAAATAAAAGATTAAAACCATGATCCACCATTTTGCCTCTTCCATTTAGGTTTGTAGCCAAATGGGTATTGAGATCATTTTTAATCCTTTATATGTTTCATATTGGAAGAAGTATGATTTAAAACCTATATCCACTTTTTTTCAATCAAACTAATATACATGTATACATGCATAATTCAAATATTCTTTTTATTACAATTTTGTGATAAAATTTAAAAAGAAAAGAAATATTTATAGCCCTCTCCCTCTCTATATATAGATAGATAGAACATTTGAATTATAGTTACATACATACATACATACATATATTTTTATATATGCCATATACATATATGTATGTATGTATATATAAAACATACATATATGTATATATGTATATATACATATATATACATACATATATATTTACATATTTATATATACATACACACACACACATATACATATATACATATATACATAGAATTGGAAAAATTATCCCTTTTCCTTACTTGATTTTGGGAATAATTATCATTGGATTAGCCTAAATTTTCCTAGGTTTAATGTTTTAATGTGTTGTAGCACATTCACATTGATCTTGGGCCCTGTTTAATCAAATGTACTTAATTTGTACCCTCTTTTAAGTGTTGTAACACACTTTCACATTTATCTAGGTTCTCCTTAATTAATTGTGGTGAATTAGAGTTAATTAGACCCTTTAATTCAAATTTAAGCCTTATTTGTGATACCTCTTGAAGATCTATCCCGAAACCCAACATTTAAATTACATACATTTAATTGGAAAAATATAAGGTCTTAGATATTGGTACTAGGACCCATTTGACCTAGGTGGTGAATGGGTCCTCCCTTTATAGAACCCCCTTTCTTTGTAGATTCTACATGGGTTTTTGATGTTCTTTCATTCATTGAAGGCAAGGTTCTAGAAAATAGTGCCAAGACCCATTCGTCGTAGGTGGTGAATGGGTCCTCCCTTAATAAGGACCCCTTGTTTGAATTTCATTCTGGCAGGTTTTAATAATTTTTGTTTCTAGATCTGGTGTCGGCTTGAATTGTTTGAATTTTGGGATTGATCTCTTGATTTAGTATAAATATGAGGTTAATTCACATTGTTTCACCTAGCAACTTTGAGAGAGCATCCTAATACTTTACAAGAGAATTATAGAGCACTTCAAGAGCATTTTCAAGAGCATTTCAAGGTAGATTATCAAGATTTTATTGCAACAATTCAAGATCATTTCATCATGACCAGGGTTTAGTGCATTCATGCATGTTGTTGAGCTAAGATATCGAATGTAGAATTGAAGATCTACTTGCAAGCATTGTTCACATCTTACTTGAGATTAAGATCTACATTCTTCATGGCCACTACATGTTAGATTTCAAATTTATCTTCTAAGACAACTTCCAAGATATCAACATTGCATCATTTCATGTTTATGCTTCAATTTCATTATTTCATCATTTGGTTTAATTACCTCCAAGGGGTTTGACTTAGGAAAACCCATATTCACTAACAATCAAAATGTTTTTCTCCTTTTGAGTGTGTGTTTGCAGATTTAAAGGTTGAAGATCAAGTGGAGAAGAAGTTTAGAGAAAAGTTACAAAAGTTGTCAAGTTGCAAGATTGACCTTCATAGTGTAAGAATGAAGAATTGAAGCTATAGAATTTATTACAGGTTTTCGAGAGATGATAAGCGAGAATCTGAGAGTGCAAACATCATGGAAAATAACCTAGATCTTAGTTTTAGAAAACCTAACAGGGACCCATTTGCCACTAAAGGCGAATGAGTCCTTTGTAGCCTAAAAACAAGCTTCTTGCAGCAAGGTACACACATTTTAAGCTCTAAAAACTCCCCTCATAGTTGCTATAACAATTAGAGTTAGTTTCTAATTGTTATTTACATCTTTTGGCTCTCATAATTGAATGTTTCATAGTGAAAATTAGTTTTTTATCATTTCGATGCATTCACTTTGATAACACCCTATTTTTCTATGTTTCATTACGGTGAACCCGACTCATTGAATATTGCAATTTTCTAATTTTGAAGACTTTCATTACATCCTAGGTTAGATCTTACACTCATGTTCATCTCATTTGAATTGAATTAAAATCTCATTTAGGGTTTAGATTTGCATTGTTTTGCATCTCTCTAAATCTAAAAAATACAAAAATAAATCAATAATTATGCATATCATTTAGATATCATTTATTTGCATTTGAAAATCAAAACGAAATTGCATTTCAACATAGGTATTTGCATTCATATTTTCATTTCATTTTTCAAAAAATCTGAAATTGAAACTCACTACCTCAGACTTGGAACTAAATGACATTACTGAAAGCCTTCAAATCATTCAAAAATAGTTTAAAAATACCTAACTAGGACCCATTCACCTTTATTGGTGAATTAGTCCTTGGACAAGTCCAACCTAAAGCTTCTGGCATATGAAAAGGAATTAAAAATCACTTTAAAATCAATAGAAACATCTCAAAGAAACCTAACTAAGACCCATTCACCCTTACTGGCGAATGAGTCCCTGTTAGCTACATATTTGCATTTTTTGGAAATTAAAATCTCAACTTTAGGCTCCTGTTTGCTGCTGTTACTTTCCTGGTTCATCAAATTCATTATATTTAGCTTAAATTGCTTCATTTTAGTGCATTGTTAAAATTCAAAATTAGCATTCAAACATTTTATTTTCTGTTTACTGCATTGTATAATCAACAAATTACCATGTTTACATTTGAAAATCTAAAAATTGATAACTATTTTAAGCAGTGTGTGGAATCCTTGTTCTCTTTAGTTGATGTTTCAAGTTGTGTTTTTAGAAATGACCCTAATGAAATTGAACTTACTCATGCTCACACAACTCCTAATGCATGTCCTCCTCATCATGTTGACATCATTGGAGAAGATGATGACAACATGAACGACTTCATAAATGATTGTCTTAACAATCTTGAGAATAATGCATCCTTTTACCCATCCATGAGACAACCAACACCCCCCATTATCCTATCACTTGAGGTGTTTGGTTATTTACACCCTGAAGTTGAAACAAAATTTAAGCCTAAGTTGCCTACCATAGGTGAACCTAACTTCTCTAAATAAGTAAAAATTCAACCATCCTATGTTAACAAAGTAACCAACACATCAATTAACCTTTAAGAGACATATAACAAAGGATTCACGATCTTAAGTAAACAAGGATGTGATACAACAAGTGAACCTGAAATTCATCAAATCCTAGAGAAATTACCAACTAAAAATACAAAAGGGTTAGGATATCAAGATCCTCTTCCTGACATAAATGTACTCCTCCCTAAAGAACAACCATAGTTACCTTATAACGATGATAGGATGGTCTTAGATCCTCCTCTTGACATAAATTTCCTCCTTCCTAAAGAGCAACCAATGCCTCCTAATGATAAAGAAGACATGGTCATCTCAGGTCCTCCTACCTTATATCCACCTAGAGAAATTGGTGAATCCAACAAGCACAGAAGGCCTTACAAACTAAAGAAAATTAAATTCCCTTATCCACCAACTACAACTAAAAGGAATTTATAGATACTTCTACATCGTGGACTTATAACATTATGACCCATGCGAGAAATGCTAAAACTATATCCTAAAGATGAAAATATTCCACATTGTCGATACCATAGAACTCTTAGACATAGCGCCGATGGTTGTCGTGCCTTACAACACATATTTAAACAACTTGACATCATAGAAATAGTCCCTTAAAGAATTCATTTTGCTCCTTTCCATGTAATAGTTGTAGGATTTCAAACATTCTGACTATTACATGTTTGACACTTATTACAAGTCATTATCTTTGATGCAAGGAGCTTATTATCATCATCTATCTTGGAGCATTCTTTCCTTGCACTAAGTGGGGGCAATAATTTGATAGCCTTCCCCTAGTTCGACACTTGCTCTTGTCCCTTTGGCTAGTTTTCTACCTTTTGTTTATACCGACTGAGATTGGGATGTGGATGACCTACTTTAGGTTGACTCACATGTGCCTAGCTAGTATTTTATATTTTCATGTTTTCTTTCTATGATTGCATGTGCATAATTTGATACCCTTGTGTTGTTTTGTTTGATGTATCTCTCTTTTTGTGCATTCCTCTATATGTACCTTTCATTCTTCTATATGTCATAATAATTTGTCTCGTGTTTTCCTTTTGGGGATGACGTAAGGCTTCGAGACATTTAGGTCTCTTCTGTGTTGACCCAAAAGCTTTTCTTTTTCTTTTGTCTTGTGTTTTTCTTTTGAGGATGATGCAAGGTGTCGAGACATTCATGTCTCTTCCATGTTGAGCCAAAAGATTTTCTTTTATGTTTTTCATTTGTCTTGTGCTTTCCTTTTGGGGATGATGCAAGGCATTGAGACATTTAAGTATCTTCCATGTTGATCTGAAAGGATTTTTCCTTTGTTTTCACTTTTTTTGTGTTAGTCTTCTAGTTCTATGAGTATTTGGGGAATGATGACAATTCCATGCTCTATGAAAACATTGTAGAAAAGAAATACTGACCTGAATCCATAGATCCCTTATGTATTTGTGGGGGCAACCCTTTCTTCCTATGGTAACTGAAATTGTACTCCCTTCTTGGAGATAGTACAATTACTTACCTAATTTGGACCTATTTTGGCACCTTTATATTAATTACCCTTTAAAATCATCATTGATAGGCCCCTAAGACACATTATTTTGGATCTCGAGGCTTATTTCAGCTAAAAACTTGACAAAGTCACTTAAAACACCAAAATTCCCAAAAAACCCATCTCAAAAAGCTAGGGTGGGACTTATTCACCACCTTGGGCAAATGAGTCCCATAGGTGGGAACCATTCACCACCTTGGGTGAATGAGTCCCATTTGGGGTCTTTTTCAAATTTGAGTAGGAAATTCAACATTTTAATTCAAATTTTTGGTGGATGTCGGCCTTTAAGATCTAAATAATAGTAAATTATGTGTTAATGCCTATATAAGCAAGTTTACAAGTCATTTTTATCATCTAAGCAATTCAAGCAAGCATTTTCAAGAGATAATTCAAGGGACAAGTATTAAGAATCTTCAAGCAAGAGTTTTCAAGTTTCAAAAGCAAGCAAATTTGAAGTCTTGGAGCAACATTAAAGTGTTTTTGTAGGTCTTCAAGCTCAATTTCATTCAATATCTAGCATTTTCAAGGGTTGATCATGGTTGTCTATGATGAATCATGATGGATTCTAGGTTGGGGAAATGCAACTAGCCATCAATCCAAGCCTAAGGACTTGTTTCCTAAGTGATTCCATCCTCCATTATCACTCTACATTCAACCTAAGGAAGGTACAAGCATCATTAGGGCTCATTTGGGTGATTATAGATCTCTCAAAGTGAGTCATCCATCTTCATATTTCCATTCATGCATCATATTCTTACACATTAGAATAGGATTTCATTATGTTTCAGATTTCTTAGTCTTAGACACACTTAAGGCTAGGGTTTTCATGCATGTTTCATTATTTCTATCAAGGTTTAATTACCAAACTAGGGGTTTGACTGAGGCAAAGCCCCCATTAGCAAATCAAGTTTATATTCCGTTTTGCAGGCACTTTCACAGATTCGGATCCAGAATTCAAGTTGGAAGGAAAGAGCAGGTGTTGAAGTGCAGATCAAAACTTTAAATTCACAAAAAAGTGAAATGAGACTGATTCACCAAGAGTGGTGAATGAGTCCCACTATAGGTGTTTTCCAGATCTATTTTCAGATTTAGATACCCTTTTTCCTGAAACAAGCTCCTATGTAAAAATCTAGATCTGGGACTGATTCGCCCAAGTTGGCGAATAAGTCCTAGTAGGTCAAAAAGTTAAAATTTCCTGTGTTTTAGAGCTCCTTCTAGTCAATCCAAGATTCTGAGGTGCACACCTTCTATCTTCCATCTTTCATTACACTTTGCTTTGCTTGCATTTCTAGGACATTTAAATCAAGTTTACATCATATAATGGTTTTGCATTTCTTTTTGAATTTTATTATCTTTTCCAAGTCTAAACTTGGTGGTGAACCCCTTATTAGTTTGCATTTAGCCCCTATGACAATGCTATTACAAGATTTCTTTCTCTTTTGCATTGAGATCTTTAGGGTTACCCTTGAATGTAGTAGGTGGAAAGTGGGTATGCTCTATGTCCTAAGTCATATGATAGCATCCATCCCACATTTCATATACAACACTTCCTGTTTCATGACGTAGCTTATTTCAAAAACATATGACTTGGCATATGTAGGGTTTTCCAAGGAAAGCTCTCATGTCTTAGGAAAAACAATTGGCTACTTTAAAGCAATTGCTCATAGTAATGGTGTTGCAACCGCTTTAAAGTGGGGGCATACATTGATGATATCTCTCAAAAAATTTCATGACGTGATTTTTCTTTTTTATTTTGAAGCATCCTCTTCTTGGTGGTGTCATTGGGTTTGATGTCCTCCAAGAGTGTACAATCCCCTGTCATGGCATGATGCGAATGAGGCATCCCATGAAGTGACGATTTGACACCCTTGACTTGTCCTCTCTTGGAGACATTAGGCACAATGCTCCTTAAGAAGGAGACCTTACATGACCAAAGAAAAATCCCCTTTAACAAAATTTACTTGATATTACAAAATAATTTACAAAAAGCATTACATTGTGGTGCCTTATCGAAGTTTTTAGGAGGATAACTTTGGTATGGTATGCAAGGCTAATATTATTCTCTCATTTTCCAACTAGCTGGTATAACTCATCTAGTGGATAGACTAAGGTTCTTCTACCCCAAAGTGAGCATACATATTTGGGACAACTCACCTAGTGGTCAGACTGAGGTTCCACTACCCCTAACTGAGCAGCATATGTTATAGACAAACAACCCCGTTCCACATCACATTGGAACGGTCTTGCTTGATCCTTTTGTTTATTTCTCTTGGCCTTTAATAGGGTATGATTATGTATCTTTGCTATTGCTGCATACTTAAGCGTCTTGAATGTCTACTTTAGTGTGAGTTTGACATGGGGTCATCCTCTCACTAAAGTGGGGGAAAAATGTAGTAACAAAAAAATTATCCCTTTCCTTACTTGATTTTGGGAATAATTATCATTGGATTAACCTAATTTTTCCTAGGTTTAATGTTGTAATGTGTTGTGACACATTCACATTGATCTTGGGCCCCTTTTTAATAAAATGTACTTAATTTATACCCTCTTTTAAGTGTTGTAACACACTTTCACATTTATCTAAGGTTTCCTTAATTAATTGTGGTTAATTAGAGTTAATTAGCCTCTTTAATTCAAATTTAAGCCTTATTTGTGACACCTTCTGAATATCTATCCTGAAACCCTACATTTAAATTACATAACATTTAATTTGGAAAATCTAAGGTCCTAGAAATTGGTGCTAGGACCCATTTTCCCTAGGTGGAGAGTGTGTTCTCCCTCTATAGGACCCCCTTTTCTTTGCAAATTATACATGGGTTTTTGATGTTCTTTCATTCCTCGAAGGCAAGGTATTGGAAAATAGTGCTGGAGGACCCATTCACCCTAGGTGGCGAATGGGTCCTCCCTTAATAAGGACCCATTTTTTGAATTTCATTCTGGTGGGATTTTATTAATGTTTGTTTCTAGATCTGGTGTCGGCTTGAATTGTTTGAATTTCGGGGTTAATCTCTTGATTTAGTATAATATGGGGTTAATTCACATTGTTTCACCTAACAACTTTGAGAGATCATTCTAATAATTTACAAGAGCATTATAGAGCACTTCAAGAGCATTTCAAGGCAGATTATCAAGGTTTTATTACAACAATTCAAGATCATTTCATCATGACAAGGGTTTAGTGAATTCATGCATGTTGTTGAGCTAAGATAACGAATTTAGATTGAAGATCTACTTGCAAGCATTGTTCACATCTTGAGATTAAGATCTACATTCTTCATGGTCGCTACATGTTAGATTGTAGATTTATCTTCCAAGACAACTTCCATGGTATCAACATTGCATCATTTCATGTTTATGCTTCAATTTCATTATTTCATCATTTGGTTTAATTACCTATAAGGGATTTGAATTAGGAAAACCCCTATTCACTAACAATCAACAAGTTTTTTTCCATTTGAGTGTGTGTTTGTAGATTTATAGGTTGAAGATCAAGTGGAGAAGAAGTTTAGAGAAAAGTTACAAAAGTTGTCAAGTTGCAAGATTGACCTTCACAGTGCAAGAACAAAGAATTGAAGCTATAGAATTTATTATAGGTTTTCAGGAGCTGACAAACAGGAATATGAGAGTACAAACATCAAGAAAAATAACCCAGATCTCATTTTTAGAAACCCTAATAGGGACCCATTCACCACTAAAGGCGAATGAGTCCTTTGTGCCTTAAAAATAGGCTTCTTGCAAGAAGGTACACAAAATTTTAAGCTCTAAAAAACTCCCCTCATAATTGCTATAATAGTTAGGGTTAGTTTCTAATTATTATTTGCATCTTTTGGCTCTCATAATTGAATGTTTCATAGTGAAAATTAGTGGTTTATCATTTTGATCCATTCACTTTGATAACACCCTATTTTTCTATGTTTCAACATATACATATATATACATATTTACATACATACACATATGCATATACATACATACATATATATATACATGTAATGCATGTATATGCATGCATGCATACATACATACATACATACATACATACATATATATATATATATATATATATATATATATAAACACATACATACATACATACATACATACATACATACATACACACATCAATACATACAAACACATGCTTGTTATTTTGTTATTGTTATCATTGAGAGTGGAAATAAATGATAAGTACTTAAGAAAATCATCAAGAAGCTTCTTGAGCTATTAACTCCATCAAGTGGAGTGTATGAGTGGTAGTATTAACATAAAATTCACATTAAGTGAAGTAATGGGAGTCTCCATTACTCCCATAAGTATTGCAGTATGGGGGTTCTTGATTGACATGTAGAGAATGAAGGAGAAATAAGAGTGCTAAGAGAAATAAAGAAAATGAGGAGGAAATAGAAGGGATGTTTTTGGCAAGAAAGAGTGTGCAAGAGGGTAGCTAAAAAGAGATTGATGATAGGTTAAGAGAGGTAAGTGGAAGTATTAAGTATTTTTTATTTTCATGTTTATTTTGATTAAATTGTTAAGTAGGCAGGCTTTTGTTCACTATGTTTTTGTTATGAAAGTAATTTTTTTTTTGTTAAAGATAGGTAGTCTATAATTTTGTAATACATTTAATATTATTGTAATTTAATAATGAATGATTATTTTTATCTCAGTTCTGATGATTATTCTCTTGTTGGTTTACATCGACCACTATAAGGGTCGATATTTATTTTTGTCTTTACGATCATGTGATCAACCCATGCTTATTCCTTTAAAATGTTAGTGTAATGGTTATCACCTTGTTTGGATAATTAGTTAATGCGGTTATGGAAGTTTATACACCAACATTCTATGACAGTTTATAATTCTCTTGTTTGTATCCATTCATACAAAACTATGAATCAATCAAGTACATTTGATCTCACATATGGTATTAGAGTGGGTGAAGCATCTATTGTTGGGCATGAGAATGCATATGAAGAGATTTGGCAGGAGGTGTTGTAAAGTGACAAATTGAAGTAGAGGAGTATGATAGCAATCTGAATATAATTGGTATCTCTTGCATTTGATACCATTCTCTCCCTTTCACACCAAGTTTATTGCATCTCTATGCCCAACCATACTATTACATAACCAATAAATATAATAATTAGAGTTTTCTTTGAATAAATTCGAGAACTATAGGTTTGAGCATGCTCAATATTGTTCCTGTGATTGGAGAACCATGGTTTTGAAGGAGGGATATATGCGTACAATGTAGAGAGAAAGTATCTATGAGTGAGAAAAGCATGAAAAATTTTAGTGATCTTCCCAGCCGTGTAGAGGAAAAGATATAGACAGGTATGCAAAATACACACTGTGATAGAGAGGTTTATTCTGTGATCAAAATGGTGTTGGGACTCATAACTATGAATCCTATGCCACACATGAAGAAGTAGAGATTAACAAGTCTTGATGACAATACAAAACATAACAATACCTTAGATGCCCTTGACATTTATGATTCAATGAGAGACATCAAGGATCTAGAGAATCCTCACTCATTGGAGCAGTTGAGTTTTCTATTTGAAGAATTCATAATAGTTGATAACATTCACACCAACGGTGCGATATTCTAGTATAGCCATAGTTATTTGTTTATTGATGCAAAGTTTTTCACATTACAAGCAAATAGGTGTTTAAGTGTTGTGTGGAAGAGACCACCAGTGCACATATGGCGATTATTGGAGAATCTCTTGATTCATTCCATCCTGCCATTTGAGCTATTGAATTAGAACATGATATGATTTTTTCTATCTCTAAAAGTTTTGTTGTATTGGTATTCTAGTATTCAATGAAGTTCAAATCAAGAATGTAGAAAATCGAGAAAATGATTAGCAATGTTTCCAATATAAAGGATTTGGTGCTCAACATGTTACATTTTCTTGGGAGATGTGGTTTCTATTCACCAATATCTTGGTGTTTGTTGGAATATGAAATTAATTTTATTAGTATGAGCTTGATGCAACCAAAGGCCTACTATTCAACCAAAGCTTGAAGTGACAAGGGGTCTTAGGGGGGTTGTCATAGCCCCTTGCATGCTGAACTTGTGTTTCTGACACCACCAGATTTTTTTTTGGGACTCTCTATTTTTGGCCATTTTTTCAAATTGTCAACATGTAGTTGTATGAGTCACACTTTCTATTTTTAGAAAGTTGTGTTCGAAAAAGATCTACAACTTGGATTTCTTATACTCTATTGAAGTCTCATTTTCTATAACTTTTTAAAAGATTGTTGTAATTGTGAATTTCTTGAGAAATAAAATATGAAAGATCTTTTCCCATGGTTTTTTCTTGGTATAATTTTACCAGGTTTTCCATGTAAATACTTTGTTAAAATAGTTCTTATTGTTTTTCTCTATATTTTTCACTATAAATTTTCTTACAATGTTAAGTGTGGTAAGTGCATTCATATTCTTTCCATTGATGATACCATCAAGAGTGTCACTATGAATTTTTTTCATACCTATTTAAAGTTCTATTTGTTGGAAGCTTATTACCCAGTGAGAAAAGGGGATTCTTCCTTTGTAAGAAGTGAAATGTATAGGATGGAGTTCAAGGTCATCTATCTTCTTACTATTGGTGTTTGATAGAGTAAATTTATGATGAGATTTAAAGTAGGTTTGGAGAAGTCAATTCCAAAGAGGAGATTTCTCTTTAGCTATATCAAAATTTGTTACATTAAAAATAAGCCCATTCAAATTATCATTCAAATTATAATAATTGGGGCTATCTTTGCTGTTGGAAACTTGCAGCCATTTAAAGACAATTTCTACATAATCCAAAAGAGAAATCTATGCATCTAAGTATTTAGAATCCACATGCAAGAGAATAGACAACATACCCATGAAAATATGACATAAGATATACCTTGGGAAAACCCTCAAGAGGGAAGAAACCCAACCTCCAAAAGAATCCATCTCTCATGTATTATTCAGTAATAAATATTACAATACATCTTCTGAGTCTCCATGAACACCATTGAATCAACAAGCCCTCTCCAAGAAATCCATGTGAACAAGCATACAACCACACATCTTGTGCCATGCAAAAAACCTCACAAATACTAACTAGAGCTAACATGAAAAATTGCATCCACAATAACTACCTTTGTGCTTGCTTTTATCGAAGCAAGCTCCCACAAAACCACTAAATGGTATTAAACAAAACCATGTGACTAAAACCATGAGATTATAAAAGCATGTCCCCTTATTTAATATTGGGTACTTTATTTATTTATTTTCCCCAATATTAAATAATTTCATTTTAGCAACTTAACTTATGTCCCAATGTTACATGAAACATAAAGTGGCCCCAAGAATAATTGCATTAAATACATTTTGCAAGGTTTACAACACACCTTTTCCTAACATTCTCCCACTTGTTGTATATATTGCATAAGGGGAACAAGTAATCTCAAAACATGAATCAAATAAACAATCCATATAGCCACATATACCATCATGGAATCAAAGTGCTCCATGTGCTCCATCAAGATACCTGCAACAAGAATCAAAGTGACCACCATCCTAGGCATGAATGCTTGCATCCTCCATCATTCCAATGCACAAAGATAAGAATCCATCCAATAGAGAAGCCACACAATCTGTCACAATGAAGCATCAGTCCTACTCAACTAATATCCCAAACACAAACACTCAATCCAAAGGTATAAATATGCACTAGTAGTTGTCAAGATACACAAACCCATAGCTGAAATAACACCCACAAAAAGTGACAATACATCCAACTGTCCATACCTCCAAGGTATACAAAACATAGTAAACTCATGCCATAAACATATACACCCATAAACTACAATCATAAAATCCATGTGCAAAACCTGTCAAAAAATGACATACACATCCAAGAGCTCCCACTGCATGGGTAATGCAAATCTTAAAAAGATCAAGGCATACAAAGTCTACCAATAGCATCATAAAGAAAGTGTAAACTACATCATGTAGAACCAAGGAATCATTCACAATGATATGAAAACCTGTATATCAATAACTTCTAAGAAAAATCTCTTACATACACCTCTAAATTCCAACTGTTTCAAGTATGATCTCCTCCACAACAATCCAAAAGAAAATATGTAACAACACCCAACCGTTCAATCACCAAGATCAAACATAACATATGTATCATGTAATCAACATGGATGTAAGCCTCTCATAATCAAAGAAGATCAAACTAAATCCATTCCCAATGAATGAAATAAGCCCAATACATCTCCTAACTCAACATCAATGAATGTAATCACAATGCATAAGGAGATAAACATGCCAACACTCCTCAAATGAACCCTCCAAAACCATATATCTATAGCTCAAGATCCATATAAATGAGAAGATAAAGCATAAACACAAAGCACTTGAAAGAAACAATGGGCAATACCTCTCAAGTAAAAATGTCAAGTAGACCAAGAGTGAGGAATGATAATGCTCCTCCAAGACATCTAAGTTATCACGACTCATCTAAGAACACTCTCCTCATAAGTCCATGTTAAACTCACGTCCAACTAAGGTGTAGGCTCCTCAGACTTCCTGCTGAAATCTCATCAAGAGTAACCATCTCAACACATGTCTCTAACCATAAGAGAACTCAAACCTCACCTATGTCTCCAAGTATCCATGAGTACCTATAACTAACCAATCCATGCAAAACTCCAAATGCAACATAGCACCATCATGAAGTAATCAAGAAAATGATCAATGTACCCAATACAAAGATAACCGCAAAAGATCAATGCCAAATTTCTAATCCTGAATCAGGAACATAAACATGACAACATGATCTAACCATCTCCTAGGAGATCACATATAGCATAACATATATACATCCTAGTCTCAAGAGAACAAGTACCATGCCAAAATCTAAATGAATATCAAGAGTAAACCATGACATAATATAATAACACCCTAAACCAAGAATCAACATATGTAATCAATATGAATAAAACCATCCCCTATCAATGAAACCTAAGATGCCAATGAACCATCACTGCATAAAAATAGAAACCAAGAGTCCATCCATGACACCAAAAATCACTGTAAAAGACCATCCACCATCAAATGGTGAATCCTCATCACTGGCAACAACTCCCACTGAACAATGAGTGATAACCATCCTCTCCATGAAGATCATCCAGGTCTACACACACAACTAAAATGTCAGTAACATAACAAATAGAACCAAAATATCCAATCCAAGAAGATACCTACAACCACCAAACCATCATAAACATATCCATCACCGCCAATCCATCACTATCAAAAGCTCCCATTGAAAAGTGTAATCAAGCTATCCATGACATCATGATAAACCACATGCTACAAGTCCCAAAAACAACTATCCAAGTACTATAAGAAACATGCATCCTCTCATCTCTAAGCACACATACCAATGTACAAATGACCAAGAACAAGGCCAACTGTCAAATTTTGTAACAACAAGGAATCAAACTTGGTGAATAAAGATAATCCACAACCAAGTAATCCCACTGCAAGTAAATGGGTAGCTAATCCACAACCTGCATGACTTGTAGATCCAATCACTGAAACATGTGAACTCATCATCACATCAGTAAACTATAAACTGTGATAATTAAGAGAATAACCATATACCAAAAGACTCAAACACCAAATCAACCTCTAATTTGATTTGCCAAACATGTCACCATAATGCACCTGCATAAACCATTATGACATGCCAAAATATCTAATGTACGAGAAACATCCATGACACCATGATCGCCACCAAATGTACCAACAACTCAACCCAACCGTGTCCACATATCTGCATAATCATAGTCAACTGCATAGATCTCATATCATGACTGTACCTAGTAATACCATCTCACCTCCTCAACATGAAAACAAAACTAGAAAACCAAGTGACTAGATGAAGCCACCAAAAATGAACATGCATCAACATTGAAATGTCAATAGGAAAAGACAACCCATGTCCAAGTCATAAAAGCAATATGTAAGTAAAGTCCACCTACAACATTGCACAACTTGTAGATACAACAATGCAACATAAAAATCCAACCATATACTGATAACCATGTGAAATGAGAGAATAATCTGAGATGTACAACTGAGCATACAATGAATCCAACATCAAATCTCCAAGATCGGATCATCCATAAACTCATAATATCACCATATTCAAAGAAATCTTTAAAAAAATTAGATAAAGTAAACAATAAATAGAGCATGCCAAAATATCTCCAAACCTAAACCACTGTGTAGTACTCTAAACAAGCTTTGCATTGACTATTTGAAGTCTAAAATCCGACTCCATATGCACCCGATATCACCTCTCGAAGCTCAAATAGAACACCTGACTTTGACCAATAAAAACACTATCAAAACTATAGAATCTAGAAAAATATTTGTCACCACAACGTAGAGCTCTGAGTTAGTTTTTTAATGATTCCAAGAAGTTGAAAAAAAAACAATCTAGGCGAAAGTTATGCCCCTCCGAAGTAAAATGATAGTTTACACCTGAGGCAAAAAAATTTAGCCACCCTTGGTGGCTGAGCGGTGGCCCCACCTGGGCGGTGCTGCTCCTTGGGTGGCGGACCTGAAAGAATAATTAAATCCACATAAATTTTGAACTGTGAAAATTTCATTGGCCTCATTAGAAAAATTTCATGGGAAGAAAAATTTAATATATATATTTTTGTTTAAATCCCCACGAAGGGGAGCTGACAGTATGCTGGGCTAGCTTGGTAGGTGTAGAGACCCATCGACAGCGAAGCTGCCGACCGATACCTGTCGATAGGGGACTATCGGCCCTTGTACGACGGTCGACTGAGTGGAGAGGGGGGGTCCGCCCCTCCCCAATAATATATATATATATATATTTAAAAAAAAAAGTTTTCTATAAAACTTTTCAGCCCCTTTGTTTTGTTTTGGCTTTTTAAATTTTTTGAAATCTAATAAATTTAATTGACAAGGAAAAAATATATATTTTTTAATTTTGGATTTTTATCCATACAACTGCAAAAATAGGGATTTTACAAAAAAAAATTACATTTTTTTTAGTAACCAAAATAGGGAAAATTATATATCAAAATTCATCTCTCGACCAACTTGGATCCAACTATGAGGTCTATTTTGAGCCAAGAGATCATCTATAAATTTTCCCCCACAAAACCCCCACTTGAATGCAAAACCAAGAAACCCATTTCACCCAAAATTTCTCACACCCCAAATCTGCAGACAACCAATCAAAATAGAAAACCCAAAACCCTCAAATCTACAATAAACAACCTGCAAATATCTCATATCTTGCTATGTCTTTGATTCTCACATGCAATGCAAAGATTTAAATTTCAACAAGATTTTTTTCAACCAAGGGTTATACAACCACAACCAAAGCCCTAATACGACTTTTTGGAAACTTGCAGCCATTTAAAGACAATTTCCACATAACTTAAAAGAGAAATCTACGCATCTAAGTATTCAGAATCCACATGCAAGAGAATAAACAACATACCCATGAAAATATGACACAAGATATACTCTGAGAAAACCCTCAAGAGGGAAAAAACCCAGCCTCCAAAAGAATCCATCTCTCATGTATTATTCAACAATAAATATTACAATACATCTTCTGAGTCTCCATGAACACCATTGAAGTAGCTATCCCTCTCCAAGAAATCCATGTGAACAAGCATGCGACCACACATCCTGTGCCATGCAAAAAACCCTCACAAATGCTAACCAAAGATAACATGCAAAATTGCATCCATAATAACTACCTTTGTGGTTGCTTTTATCGAAGCAAGCTCCCACAAAACCACTAAATGGTATTACACAAAACCATGTGACTAAAACCATGTCCCTTTATTTAATATTGGGTAATTTATTTATTTATTTTCCCCAATATTAAATAATTATATTTTAGCAACTTAACTTATGTCCCAATGTTACATGCAACATAAAGTGGCCCCAAGAATAATTACATTAAATACATTTGGAAGGTGTAAAACACACCTTTTCCTAACATTTGCTACATATGATGAGGTCTCCAAAGACTCATCAAATGGATAAATTGTAATGGGGTGACATTGGAGGTTGGTGGCATTAGAGGTTAGATGAATTTATATCATCTCAAGTCAACTTCTCAATTTGAGATGTTGATAGATTTCAAGAATACATATATTGTGAAGTTTGATTTTTGTCTAGAGAGGTAAGGGATTTGGTTTTTCTCGAACTCAATATGTATTATTATCCAATGAGTTAATGATATTGTGATCATGAATTATACTCTTATGAGGGTCATTAGACAACTTGATGGATCCCTATGTTTGTAGAGATCAATATGGATTGTTGTTGAATAATTCAGGAATTAGTGATTCAGAAGTTTAGGAAAATGGCAGTCCAAGAGCTCAAAAATTCATCTCAAAGATACACCCTTTTGAGAGTCATGAGGTAGCTTGATGGAGTTCCATTTAATTTAGGATTTGTTTCTTCAAAGGAATACCTTTTGAAGAATGTATATCTATTTTGTAATCAACAAGTTTTTTTTATGTAAGCATTAAGGGAGGTCCCTTGGCAAAATGGATTCTAAGTTTTTAGGGATACATTTGTAGGAAAAATGTAATAAGGGGGGAATGTTAGCGTAATGGTTATAAAATTATTTGGTTAATCAGTTAATGTGGTTATGATAGTTTATACACCCACATTCTATGAAAATTTGTGTAGTATAGTAGAAAAAATTAACCCTTTTTCACACTTAATTTGGGAATAAGTGATATTGAGTTAACCTAATTATGCCTTGATTTAATGTTGTAATGTGTTGTACACATTCAAATTGAATCTAGGGTCCTTTTAATAAAATTTACTTAAATTTTACCTTATTTAAGGTGTTGTAAAGTGTTGTAGTACTCTTTCACACTTATCTAGGGTTTCATTAATTAATTGTGGTTAATTGAGCTTAATTAGCCCTTTTAATTCAAATTTAAGCCTTATTAATGACACTTTCGAAAGAATCTATCCTGACACCCAATAATGATATTGCATGAAATTTAATTTAACAAATTTAAGGTCTTGGAAAATGGTGTTAGGACCCATTCACCTTTACCGGAGAATGGGTCCTCTCCACATAGGACCACCCTTTCTTGGCATTTCTGAAATGGGATTTTAATGTTATATCACCCCCTCGAAGCATGGTCCTAGAAAATTGTGCTAGAACCTATTTTCCTTTAGTGGTGAATGGGTCCTCCTAAATGTGTGTTTGCAGATTTATAGATTGAAGATGAAGTGGAGAACAAGATTGGAGAAAAATTGTCAAAGTTGTCACCTACATTGCAAGAACACAGAAAGAAAGCTACAAAACTTGTTACAAGTTTTTAGGAGTTGGTAACCCAGGATCTGAGAGTGTAGACATCAAGGAGTAGAACATAGATCTTAGTTTCAAAAACACTAACAGGGACCCATTCGCCACTAAAGGAGAATGAGTCCTTTGTGCCCTAAAATAGGCTTCTTGCAATAAGGTACACACCATTCTAGCCTCTCAAAAATTCCCTTTTTATTGCTATAATAGTTAGGATTAGTTTTTAATTGTTATTTGCATCATATCTTGCACATAATTGCATGTTTTATAGTGGGAAGGTAGTGGTTCATCATTTTGATCAATTCATTTTGATGCAAACCCTACCTTTTTCCCATTAAACATTTTGGTGAACCCAACTTATTGAATATTGTAATTTTATGATCTTGGAGTCTTTCTTCTCATCCAAGTTTAGACCTTACATTCATTTGCATTGAATTAGATCTCATTTAGGGTTTCTTACTTTGCATTCAAACTTACATCTCATTTAGGGTGAATTGCATTGTTTTACATTTCTTAAATCTGAAAACTACAAAAACAAATTAGTCATTTTGCATACCATTTAGGTCTCATACATTTTAATTTAAAAATTAAAACATTGCATTTGAAATTAGGTCTTTGCATTCATCATGTTGTTGCATTTTCACATTGCATTTCTAGAAAATATGAAATTGAAAGTTATTGTCTTAGACCTAGAATTGAAAGACATTGCAAAAAACTTAAAAATCATTCAAAAACAGTTAAAAAACCCTAATCACAGACCCATTGGCCTTTACTGCGAATGAGTCCCTGATCAAACATGACCTAAACTTTTTGGCATTTGAAAACCATTGAAAAATACTTAGAAATAAAAAAAAACATTTAAATTTTTTTTCTCTAGGACCCATTTGCCCTTACTAGCGAATGAGTCCCTGATAGATCCTGATCTGCATTTTTTGGAAATTGAAATCTCTATTTTAAGCTTTTTTTACTGTTGTTACTTTCCTGTTTCAGTTATCTGATTTGTTGTTCATCAAATTCATTGCATATAATTTAGTTGGCTTCATTTATTGCATTGTTAAAATTCAAACTTGCATTTACAACATTTCATTTTCAATTTATTGCATTGTGTAATCAGCAAGTTACTTTGTTTAAATCTAAAAATTTGCAAAAGGACAAGTGTTTTAGCAATGTGTGGAAGTCCTTTTTCTCTTTGGTTGATGTTTCAAATTGTGTTTTTGAAAATGACCCTAATGAAATTGAACTCACTCATGCTCACACAACTCCTAATGCATGTCCTCCTCATGATGTTGACATCATTGGAGAAGATGATGACAACATGAAGAACTTCATAAATGATTGCCTTAACAACCTTGAGAATAATGCATCCTTTTATTCTTCCATGAAACAACCAACACCTCTTGGGATGTTTGGTCTTTTACATCCTGAAATTAAGACAAAAGCCGAGCCTAAGTTCCCTACAATAGGTGAACCTAGTTCCTCTAGTCAAGTAAACATTCAACCCTTATATGCTAATAAAGTAACAAATACTCCTATTAATATAGAAGAGATATATGGAAAAGGATTCACGATCTTAAGCAAACAAGGATGTGATACAACAAGTGAACATGAAATTCATCAACTCCTAGAGTAAATACCAACTGAAGATACTAAAGGATTAGGATATCAAGATCCTCCTCCTGAAATAAGTATCCTCCTTCCTAAAGAACAACCAATTCCTCATAACAATGATCAAGAAGACAAGGTCATTTCAGGTCCTCCTGCTCTATATCCACCTAGGGAAGTTGGTGAATCTAGCAAACAATGAAGGCCTTACAAAATAAAGAAACTAAAATTCCCTTGTCCTGCATCTGCCACTGAAAGAAATTTAGAAATACTTCTAAACCAAGGACTTATTACATTATCACCCATGAGAAAAAATCCAAAACTATATCCTAAAGATGCAAATGTTCCACATTGTTGATACCATAGAATTCTTGAACATAGTACTAATGACTATTGTGATTTTAAACATATATTTAAAAGTTTAGACTGCTAGAATAATGCTTAAAAGCATGCATTTCTCCTAAGCCATGTAAGGAATTTGTGGTCTTAAACATTCTACTATTAAGCATGTTATACATATTTTATGGCACCATTCCATCTCTCAGTCCAGTCCTCCCATCCACCAGTTGTTCGTCCCTGTCCTCCTCTCCTCCACAGCAACCCAGATTTGGAGCCACCTCCTGTCTCCCTTTCTCTCCAACCCAGCCTCCCATGCCTGTACTCTACTTTTCTCTATGTCGTAAGTATTTTTTCATTTGCCTTTATGTTTTCCTTTGCATGATGGGCAGCATTGAGACATTTAGGGTCTCTTTCCCATGCTGACTCAAAAATATTTCTTTATATTTTTCTATTTTTCTTTGTGTTTTCCTTTTGGGGATGACGCAAGGCATCGGAGGCATTTAGGGTCTCTTTCCATGTTAACCTCCAAAGTGATTTTTTCTTTGTTTTCACTCTCTTTGTGTCATTCTTCTAGTCTCTATGAGTATTTGAGGAATGATGCATGGCCCGCTTTCCTAGAAAAATAATGTAGAAAGACATGTACAACTCCGGAATCCATAGACCACTCTGTGCTTTGGGGGAAACCCCCTCCTCCTCGGGTTTCATGATGCAACCTCTTATTTTGGAAAACATATGACGGGTATTAGGGTTTCAAGGAAAGCCTCATGTTCAGGGATGCAAAATTGATACTTTAAAGAAATTTCTCATAGTAAATTGCGGTGTTACAAAACTTCTTAAAGCAAGCGCATATTATCAGAGCAACACATCTTGTAAATGACGGAAAAAGTAATTCCCTAACACAGACCTCATTATTTAATGTTTTACCATGTCTTAACATATTCATGTATTATATCTTGGGGCCCTTGGTGAACTCAAATTGGACCTTAATGGTGGCCCCTGGCCTGGAGTGTTGTAAAGCTCTTTAGACACACTTTCATCTCTTTCAGGGTTTTGCCAATAATTGGGCTTCTTTATTCTTTAATTGGCCTTATTTTGTATCCACAAGCCTCATTTATGCATCTTTTCAAGGATGATCCTGACATAAATCAACATCCAATCATAATTTAGGTGATTTTAGGTTGTGTGGCCCAGATTTGATGGTCTGGGGCTCATACGCCACCTTAGGCATATGGGTCCCACCTGGGGTTTTGGGCCTCGATCCTTCTTTCAAACCTTTCTAAGTATTTTTGAAATTGGTCCTATAAATTATGTCTAATGGGACCCATACACCACCTTGGGCATATGAGTCTAATGTGGCCCAAAATTAAAATTAATTCAAATTATTGGCAAGATTTTATCTTCCTAGATCTGATGTTGGCTTGTAGTGTTGTAATTTCAAGAATTTTTCTATAATTAAGTACAAAAACAAGTTTCTTTCACTCATTTTCACCCCAAGCATTCAAGTATTCAAGCATACAGAAAAGTTGAGTTCACAAGAGCATTCAAGTGTTCATAAGGGAATTCAAGGGTAGATTATCAAGTGTTTAGAGCATTATTCAAGCATCATGTTTGTTTTGGAGCTAACAATTGTGAAGTAGGGTTTCATGATTCAAGCTATCATTTTATCCAAGATCTATCCTATTCAAGGTGTAAGGAAAGCTAAGGTACGGAAGCAACTTTCCTAACGTAAAAACCTTAGGGAAGAATGCAGAGATACTTTTAAATTTTACAATTACAGTCCAATTAAGATGCACTTGAAAGAGCTAACATAAACAAAGGATTAAACATACACACATGAACACTAGATTTACGTGGGAAAACCCTTACGAGAAAAAAACCCACCACACCAAGAGAAGTCACTTTGTATTACAGTAATGGAGATTACATATATATATTAGAATTATCTTTCTAATGTCAGTTTACAATAGCATTCATAATGATCAACCTTGTACAAAGAACATTCAAGTTACAATCTTCTCAGAATAGAATTCACACTGATACACTTCGAACAATTCATCTATAGTTCATTCAACAACCGATCGAACATCCATCAAACCAAACAACATTTGCAATCACAACATATATTCATGTCATTCCTGTCTATCAAACTTCCTCACAGAACTACCACAACAGACTACCTTCCAATGGTTCCCATTCGGCTTCTCTGATTGGTCGAACACAGGCCAGGTAGGATAGTCTTCACTTGGTCAAAGGCATTCACAATGTGTTGGAATGTTGGTGAGACACTAACCATGTCTCCCCGATGCCACAAAGCCAACAATCGATATTGCCAAGAGTTCATCACTATCGGCAAGATGTTATACCAAGTCCAGAAAGCTATTGCTAAGACTTCCCCTTGTCACCAAGACCTCATACTGATATTCATCACATGTATCGCTATCGCTAAGACTTATCGCTATTCGATGAGACATCATACCAATGTTTAAAAGGTCACGTAGACATTAGCATTTCCATCGGTGAGACTATCGCTCTTTCACCAAGAGATCATACCGAGGTTTCACAAGTTACATAGACGTGAGTATTCCATTGGCAAGAGTTTCCATCTTTGACCAGGAGATTATACCAAGGTTCAAAAGTTACTCTGAAGTGTTCATCAGTTGGCAAGACTTTACCTCTATCGCCAAGAGGTTACACCGAAGACTCCATGTGTATACTGTCAGTGAGACATACCAACTGTCGCTAGGAGTTCATAGTGAAGCCTCAGTGTTACCCCGAAGACTCCAAGTGAAACACTTATCAGTGAGACTTTCCTTGTCGGTATGAGACATACTGAAAGTCCATGAGTCTCCCTGATATCTGATAAGAATGGCCCGTCAGCCAAAGATATCCACTCGACAGAAGGTTACAACGAACACCACAAGTCACAGAGACAACACCAGTCGGCAAGACAAAAGCAAGGTCACAGCGACCAAAAAATTTCAACAAGGTTTTAACTGCTAGTCGGCCAGACAATAAAGATGTCACATTAACATGGCTCTTTAAGAGGTTTCAGCCTATGAGATTGAGGCACATATTTCCAACAATCTCCCACTTGACGAAGATCACATAGGCACCTCCAGAGCACAACAAAACCATTGAAAAATTATGGGCTTAAGGTCTTATTGAATCGGCACACCACCCCTAAGTTATTGTTCAGGTTTCACCGGGTTTCATCAATGC
This sequence comes from Sequoia sempervirens, assembly GCA_007258455.2. Lineage (NCBI taxonomy): Eukaryota > Viridiplantae > Streptophyta > Pinopsida > Cupressales > Cupressaceae > Sequoia > Sequoia sempervirens. The sequence goes on from VDFB02379711.1 coordinate 127,880,851, forward strand.
ATCTGCAACATTCTGAAAGTATCAAATTTGAAATGCATCTCTTTCCATCCTCCACCATATCTCTGGCAAAATGGTACCTATGGCATGTTTCCATCCTCGCATGGAAAGTAGGATTTCGCTAGAAAAATTGCACTCCTGGAATGTCACAAGATATTGTTATTTTCCTCTATCAAAACCAATGTTAGAACACAAAACATTTTAACCAAACCGCTTCAGCGTGCTTAGCTGTGAAGCTTCCATGTATTCCAGCTGTTGTAAAGTGACAAGCTACCAATCCAATCATTCGTACTCAATTATCTAATGAAAAATGTATCCACCGGGTGGTTCCTATCATCAATGTCTCTACTAATCAAAATCAGCGTATACGTATGAACTTTATATTCTCTCATGATTCAGTTCAAGTCTCTATGGTACACAAACATATTCTAAAGTTCCTTCTAAATATTTTAAATACTCTTTTCATAGCATCCTAATGTTTTCGATTAGTCATAAACTGACACTGGAGCATCTCCCATCGCTAGGTGTCGTATGCTCTTTGTGTTATAGACTTCATATCGTGTTATTAAGATTGCCAACCCATGACTGAAGGCAAGGAATACCCGGGTCATGTCCTCCATCTCAAGAGGATTCTGAAAAGCTCCTAACATAGTTTCGTTCCCCGCGAAACCTAATTAACTAGTTGTTTGCAATCATTCCTGCATGCAAAAATCTCTAGAACATTCTTGATATAATTTACTCGACCACAAAGTTTTCTTACTAGTCCCTCGTCTCCTAGTTATTTTCATCCCTCAAAATATGCCTTGCTGCACCAAGAGCTTTCATTTCAAACTTAGCAGACAACTAAGACGTAAGATCAGAAATCATCAGCTTACTATTGCCTATGAATAACATATCATCAACATAGAGAGCAATAATAAGCACATGATCACTTTTAGCTTTATAATACACACAATGATCAAATTTGATCTTACAAATCCCAATGACAAAACAAAAGTTTCAAACTTCTGGTACCACATTCTAGGAGACTACTTTAATCCATACAAAGATTTTTTTCAACTTGCAAACCAATTTTTATTTACCTTTCTCCACAAAGTGTCTGCTCGATTGGACATATAAATTTCTTCTTCAAGATCACCTTGAAGAAATGTTGTCTTCACATCCATCTATTCGATCTCTAAGTAATATGCTGCTGCAAGTGACAAAAGAAAGATGATAGATGTCAGCTTAGCTACAGGATAAAAGATTTCCCCATAATCAATTCCCTCTACCTGGGAATAACCCTTTGTAACCAACCTTGCCTTGTACTTTTCCACACTACCATCCAGACCTATCTTCTTCTTAAATACCCATTTGCAGCCCACAAGTTTTCTGCCTTCAGGCAAGGGCACCAAACCTGTGCATCATTCTTTTCTAATGATGCCATTTCTTCATTCATGGCTTCCAACCAAGAGAGTTTGAATCGATATTTTAAATGCCTCTTTTACCCTAGTCTATCAAAGTAGAAATTATTAGGCACAAGTGAAATCACTGCAGAACCCATACCCATGGAATTGTTTCTTTCACGAGTTGACTCCCTTTACTCTGTCGAGGCTAAGGTTCTTCCTTCTTTCTTCAAAAATTCCCTTACTACTCTTGAGCTCTCCCGGCCATACAGTACATTTGAATTTTCACCTCTTCTTTGGTGTCAGAGGAATTGCAACCTCACATCTCTTTGTTTTAGATCTTTTCTTCAGACTACAGATTCAAGGTAGAAGGTTTTCAAAATTTCATGAACGATTACACTTTCTACTCAGATAGAACCTTCTCCGTGATTTGATCTCAAAGCTTGTATCCCTATGCCAAGAGTACCAATAAAAATACATTTGACCACTTTGTTCTCCAACTCTAGATATTTTTCATAATGACACGCATATGCCTCACAACTCAAAACACTAATGTGTCTCTATGAGGGATTCTAGCTAATTTATGCTTCCAAAAGGTGTTTTCTTTCAAACAAGAGCAAGAATTTTGAGAATGATTTATCAAGTAAATATGTGTAGCAACAAACTCAGCCCAAAACTTATTCTCTCCAAGCCAAGACTACTCCAACATACTGTGCTCTCTCCATCAATTCTATTGAACTTTTCTACAACTCCATTTGCTATGGAGTATAAGGTGTAGTCTTATGTATTTTAATCCTATGATCTTTACAGTACCTCTCGAATTCATCAGAAAAAAATTCACTGCCATTATCAGTCCTTAAACATTTTATTTTTCTTCCAGTCTGATTTTCTACAAGGTTCTTAAATTCCTTAAACTGAATAAACACTTTTGATTTACTTTTCAAAAAGTATACAAATGGTCTTCTCGAATAATCATCACTGAATGATACATAGTACCTTGAATTAGACAAAGAAGGAACATTCACTGAACCAAATACATCAGAATGAATATAATCTAGCAAACCAGAAGATTTATGAGGACTGGAATAAAAAGAAACATGGTGTTGTTTTCCATATATACAATGTTCACATAATTCAAATTCAAGGTTACAATCTTCAAGCCCCTCAACTAGGTTTTTATTCTTCAAGGTTTTTAAACCTTTCTCACCAATGTGGCCTAGCCTATGATGCTTGAGCATAGTTTTTTTCTGCTGGAAGTTTAACTTCCATAGAGTTTACACAATTAGGAACATTTCCCTCTTTTCCTCCATGAGTAACTTTCTGTGACTTTACAGAGACACTGTTGCATTGAACAAAATGTGCATCTAGCTTGTACAAGGTACCAATACGAGCACCCCTTGCTAGCACCATTGAGCCTCTAGTCATCTTGTAGCCATTTCCAAAGAACATGACTTGTACTCAAATTTCATTCAACTTACTGACAGATAGTAGATTTTGAGCTAGACCTGGTATATGCATAACATCCTTGATCCCCTTCACTCTGCCATCAAGGAATTGGATTCTGACTCTTCCACGACCAACTATTTCCAAAGTTGAATCACTTGCCAAATACACCTTTCCACCATCGTATTCTTCATACTTCGTGAACCAGTCTGTATGAGATGTCATGTGGAAAGATGCTCTAGAATCAATCATCCAAACATCATCTGATGCCTGCGTAGCCAAGGCTGCAATGAAGGCATCTGTATCACTCTGAGAAGAATCATTATCGGAAGAGTAATTCTTCTTCTTTTTCTCCTCTTTACAATCCTTTCAGACATGACCAGGTTGCCCACAATTCCAACACTTCACCTTGCACTTCTTGCCAAGAGACTTTGATCTCCCTTCTGATTTAGATTTAGATTTCTTGTCCTTCTTCTTTCCTTTCTCTTTTGACCTGCCTCTAATAGCAAGAGCCTCCTTCGCCATCTCAGAAGATTTCCTTCTCATCTCTTTAGATAGCAAAGAAGCAACAACATCTTCCATCTTGAAATTGAATGTTGTAGTCCCAATAGCCATCACCAGGTGATTCCAAGAGTCTGGAAAAGAACACAATAAAAGCATACAATGATCCTCTTCATCAGTTTTCACACCAAAAGATGTTAACTGTGCAATCAACATGTTGAATGTGTTCAAATGATCAGCTACAGATCCTCCTTCTTGCATTCTCAAAGTGTAGAGTTTCTTCCTCAGGAATAGTTTATTCACCAAAGATTTCCCCTGATAAATAGACACCCGGGCCTTCTTCCACAAGGAAGATGTAGTCTTCTTCATGCAATATCTGGCATCGAAGTTCAAATAGAGCCTACTCTCTTGAATTTCTATCATCTGTATCCAATCTTCAAGCTTCCATGCCCCAGAGGTTTAGTTCCAGACACTGCAAGCCACAGATCATGATCCACTAATAGATCTTCCATTTTGAGTATCCACAACTCAAAATTGCTGCCATTAAATTTCTCTATATCAATCTTTCCTGACGTGCTAGCCATCTCAATCTGTAACTAGAATTACCAAATTTCTACAAGACTCCCACTAAATAGAATTGACTAAAAAAACCCAATGTACCCACAAGGATAACACAGCTAGCTAGGCTCTGATACCACTTGTAAGGAAAGCTAAGGTTCGGAAGCAACTTTTCTAACATCAAAACATCAGGGAAGAATGCAGAGATACTTTTAAATTTTATAATTATAGTCCAATTAAGATGCACTTGAAAGAGATAATAGAAACAGAGGATTAAACATACACACATGAACACTAGATTTACGTGGGAAAACCCTTATGGGAAAAAAGCCCACCACACCAAGAGAAGTCACTTTGTATTATAGTAATGGAGATTACATACATAGATCATACTTATCTTTCTAATGTCAGTTTACAACAGCATTCATAATGATCAACCTTGTATAGAGAAAATTCAAGTTATAGTCTTCTCAGAATAGAATTCACACTGATACACTTCGAAAAATTCATCTACAGTTCATTCAACCACTGATCGAACATCCATCGAACCGAAAAACATCTACAATCACAACATATATTCATGTCGTTCCTGTCTATCGAACTTCCTCACAGAACTGCCACAACAGACTACCTTCCAACAATTCCCATTCGGCTTCTCTGATTGGTCGAACATAAGCCACGTAGGATAGTCTTCACTCGGTCAAAGGCATTCACAATGTGTTGGCATGTCGGTGAGACACTAACCATGTCTCCCCGATGCCACAAAGCCAACAATCGATATTGCCAAGAGTTCATCACTATCGGCAAGACATTATACCAAGTCCAGAAAACTATCGCTAAGACTTCCCCTTGTCGCCAAGACCTCATACTGATATTCATCACATGTATCGCTATTGCTAAGACTTATCGCTATTCGATGAGACATCATATCGATGTTCAAAAGGTCACATAGACATTAGCATTTCCATCGGTGAGACTATCGCTCTTTCGCCAAGAGGTCATACCAAGGTTTCACAAGTTACATAGACGTGAGTATTCCATCAGAAAGAGTTTTCGTCTTTCGCTAGGAGATCATACCGAGGTTCAAAAGTTACTTCGAAGTGTTAATCAGTTGGCAAGACTTTACCGCTATTGCCAATAGGTTACACCGAAGACTCCATGTGTATACTGTCGGTGAGACATACCAACTGTCACTAAGAGTTCATAGCGAAGCCTCAGTGTTACCCTGAAGACTCCAAGTGAAACACTTATCGGTGAGACTTTCCTTGTTGGTATGAGACATACCGAAAGTCCAAGAGTCTCCCCGATATCATATAAGAATGGCCTGTCGGCCAAAGCTCTCCACTTGGTAGAAGGTTATAGCGAACACCACAAGTCACAGCGACAACACCAGTCGGCAAGACAAAAGCAAGGTCACAGTGACCAGAACATTTCAACAAGGTTTCAACTGCTAGTCGGCCAGACAATAAAGATGTCACACCGACATGGCTCTTTAAGAGGTTTCAGCCTGTGAGATTGAGGCACATATTTCCAACACAAGGAAGAGTCAAGATATACATCCATTGGAGCCACTTCATACATGTTTGTAGCCTCTTATTGCTAGGGTTTGGTGAGTTATAACATCATATCTTGTTCATTCATCATTCTTGATTCCGATTTCATTTCACTTCAAGGTTTGATTATCAAAATGGGGTTTGACCAAGGAAAACCCCTATCCACTAACAAAACAACATTTTCCCCTCTCTTTAGTGTGTGATTTGTAGGTCTAGGTTGAAGAAACATTGAAGATAAAATTTGGAGAAATTTTTCATAATGTTCAAAGTTGTCAAAGTTGTCACCTCACATTGGAGATACTTGGAGAACTTCTATAGGTTGAAAATCAAGGTTTCAGATCCGAAAACCAATTGGGAAGCACAAAGCAGACATTAAAGACCAGATTCAAGCTTTGAAGCTTTAGAAAACTCTAACTAGACTGATACACTAGTTTTGGTGTATGAGTCCCAGTTTAGGTCATTTTTTAGGTTTTTGCAATTTCAGACACCAATTTGTCAGATTCCTATTTTTGCAAAAAAACCCAGATCTAGGACTAAATCACCCAAATTGGTGTATGAGTCCTAGTTAGCATTAAAGTCAATTTTTTTAGCATTTCAGAGCTCATTTTATTCATCTTTGGATTCCTAGGTGCACACATTTCATCTTGCAACTTTCTGTTTTGATTTACATGCAACTTTAGGTCATTTAGTGAAAGATTGCATTGCATTAGGTTTAAACATTACATATTTAATTTCATTTATCTTTCCAAGCCATAGCTTGGTGGTGAACCCCTCATTAGTTTACAATCAGACCTTAGGGCATCCCTATTGCAAGATCTCTCTCTCCTTTGCATTGAGATCTCTAGGGTTTCCCTATAAATTGCAATTGGTGCGGCTCTTCTCCGCCTAAACCATATGAAAGAATAAACCATTTTCTCTGATATTTCCACTTGGTAAGCTTTGTACTTCTAGAAATGATAATATTTCAATTTGAGCATACCATCCTAGATCTTGCTTGCATTTAACATTGCATTAGCTTGTATTAGCACTGGCATTCTTAGGCTCAGTCTGCAAAAGAGTAAGCATATAGGTTGTATTTTTGCATCTCAAATCATTGAAAAGCATCTGAAAACTATATTTTCATTTAGTCTATAGATCATATAAACTAAAAAGCATAAAAATCACTTAAATTTTTTTGAAAATTTTGTAAAAAATCCTCACTGGGATTCATACACCCTTTTGGGAAATTTAGTCCTAGTGCAGATTTTGCACTGCATTTTCCAGAATTTAAAACTCTATTTTTGTGCTCCTGTTTGTTGTGGATACCTTTTTGTTTTAGTTTACAGAGTTTTTGTTATAGTAATTTCATTGTACTTAGCTTATATTTCCTTTACATTTATCTTGCATTTGGTATCCCTTGCATGAGTATTTGGTGTCCTATTTCTAATATTATAGTGAGATGAAGTTCGAGACTCATGTCATCCCGCGATAGCACAATCATCATGGATCTTGATTTGTCTAGCTCTTTCACTCCTATTATTGATACTAGTACACTAGGTATGGACCATACCCTTAACAACTCTTTGCCTTCAAGTATTGTGATGCATGCTGAAACAAGGATTGATAGTGTTCCACAGGATAACATAATTCAAATTGATGAAGAATTAGAAAAACTACAACATCAAGTGAAAAATGAAAACATTTCAACGATTTCCATCCCTACCATAGATAACATTCATCGCATGCTTGAAAGTGAAGATGGACTTGACCTTGTGAGAAACATAGTTCAAATCTTTGGAAAAAACATCCCCTCAAACACTACTTGTCCTTTACCTATGAACAATGTCACAAGCCAAGAAGGAATTCAAATTCCTTCTCCCACAACAATTGCTTCTATTTCTACCTATACCAACCCTCAAGTCACAATAAAATTGCAACCGACTAGTAATGCGATTCTTTCCTTGGGTATTTCCATTAGCATCCGTAGTACCTTTGTGGCATCACACGTCATATCTCCTACCACCTTACCAACTATAATCATACCATTCACTTGTCCCTCAAGCACATACACCCCTCCACCTTATTCATCCCCCTCTCATAATACAAGCAATGACCTCATAAATCAAATTTTGCAAACCATTTCATCCCTTCAAAAGCAAGTTTCGACCATCAAACAAAATCCAAATGGTCCACCTACATATTATGTCAAAAGCAATCCTTTTTCCTTGGAGATATTGTGAACAACAATTCCAAAAGGTGTAGAGGTGCGTAGATTTGAGAAATATGGAGGGAAAGGAGATCCTTCTAACCATGTTTCCACCTATACCACCTTATGTAGTGACTTTATTCTTGATGATACACTCTTGTCTAAGCTTTTCCCTAAGTCCTTGAAGGATACTGCCTTGGAATGGTTCTCTTCGTTACCGAACAACTCAAATAGTTCATTCAATGAACTTGCTGAGGTATTTATAAACCATTTCCAAGGGCATATGACGCATAAGATGACCTTGGTTGATTTGATGAGATGTAAGAAAAAATAAGTTGAAAAGATTACAGATTTTATCTTGCGCTATCAATCGCTTTATTCCCAAATTGATGTCAAGGCTCTTGAACCTCACCTTCAAAAGATGTTCATAAATAATTTGAAAATTAAGATCCAAGATAAGCTTACCATGAGGAATTTCCCCTCATTCATGCACTTATGTACTACTCTATGTGATTATCAAAATTTGGTTAGTAG